>CAJQZJ010032614.1:2817953-2831755 GCA_907164525.1 Lophiomys imhausi | reverse complement strand
TGGCACCTGACTTTAACATTCTACTATCTAACTATCTCCATGAGTTTAAAGTTCTATATCTAACTCAGCTTTCATACTAACTTGCATCACAATTTTAAAAACATCTTCTTAGATCCAGAACGCCCTCTTGATTCCTAAACAACTCAAAATTTAACTATGAGATTCTAGCTATCTATTCTTCAACCACCTCAGAGACCTGAGAGGGATAAATATATCTGATTATATAGGAAGTGCAGAGCCTGTAGCTCCCAAAACTAAGAAATGACATACCCGTGGCTTCCTGGACAGTTCCCATTTTCTCTCCATACATTACAGCATCAATCTTCAGCTCTTTGGCCCCATTTCTCTGACAGACATTGATTGTAGAGCAGGAATTATGAAGGACTTACCTACCCTGTCTTGGCAGAGCTAGGCTGTCAACTTACCTGCTTCCAAGTTTTGTCCTTTTTGGACAGCAGTCTGTCTACAGTTGAAGCACAGGGTTTTTTGTTTTTTGTTTTTTTGCCAAGAGATAGGCTTGCAACTAATTCAACCATCTCACACTGGAGATTCTTCGATGCTCATCTACTTGGAGTGGAATAGGCGATGCTGTCAGGAGCTGGCATGTCTCGATATCAAAAAAAATCTTTATTTAAGAAAACATCTTTGAATGCCATACTCTGCAGATCTCCTGGGGTTTTTGAAGACGCCCTGTCTATCTCTTATGTTTAGATAAGCAAATGTTGCTGTCTCTTGACAACTTGATTTCTGAGTAGCTTAGAAAATAACTGTGATAGACTGTCATAGTAACTAACAAAATGACACGCTTTCATGACTGTTAGTTTGTAGTTCTTAATTATCCTAAACATTTTATGATGGTTGGTAGCAGAAGGCCAAAACTTCACATTTCCTTTTTAAGCATTACTAGGTACAATACCTTTAAGAAGTGTTACCCTTAATTTTGTAACAATATACAAAGATACAAAATATACAATATACAAAAATCTTAATTTTGCATTAATATACAATGATCAATACCAATTTAGCCTAATATAGTATTAATTTTGTATCAATATACAAAGGTATAAGGGCTTATTCAATAATCCGTCCCTTTTTCTTGATCTTTTCTATACTATGTCTATGTCCCATTTTTTCTCAAGTCTATTCACTCCTACATAGGAGAGAAAGAAGGATACAGAAAAGAAAAAGAGAGAAGTCCCTAGGTCTAACCTCCAAAACCCATTTAAGAAGACCATTTAACATCTTGTAGTCTCTTCCCCTAAATGACAAAATTTTCTGTTATCCATCGAATAACCAACGGGTGAGGGGAACACCCTCCCCACCTTCTGGGCCTGGTACGTCGCTCTCATAAATGACTTCCTGCTGATTTGGGACGTAGCAAACCTGTTTGGGGCCCAAATAGGGATGGAAAAATGGTTTAAAATGTTAATAGAATCGTTTGATGTTCAGTCCTTTTGTGCTCAGCTATTTAGATGTCCTAAGAAGTTTGTAGACAGAAGCTGATCTTCAGGCCTTTACTGAAGTTCTGGCTGGAACAGTCTGTGGAGCTGAATGATCTTAATGATTTTGAGTTGTGGTTGTAGACTTTTGAGGAAACAGCTTTTGAGGGAGTCTGCAAGGCTGGATCGTCTGGGCCGCTCGTTTTCTTCGGTGTCTGATCTGTTTTCTGCTGAGGTTTCCCTTGTCCAGTTGTCCCTGGATTCCTAGAATGGATGCTTTAAGTCTCCTGGAAAGATAAGAACAGAGCCCTGCCCTAATCCTAACTCTGGGGCAATTACCTTTTTTTGGGGGGGGGGTATCAAGTAATATTTTTGCTGGAGAAAATTTGCTCTTTCTTTTTTTTTTATCTCGTTTTTATAAACAGGGTTTTTCTGTTTAACAGCTCTGGCTATCCTGGACTCACTTTGTAGACCAGGCTGGCCTCGAACTCGCAAAGATCCGCCTGCCTCTGCCTCCCAAGTGCTGGGATTAAAGGCGTGCGCCACCACTGCCCGGCTTGCAAATTTGGTTTTTTGACAATATATAAAGTATTATCTTTCAATCAGGATTAAAGAAGGAATTATTTTGTTATTTTGGAGCTAAACAAACCTTTAGTGTATATATTTTGAGATCTCAAAGGACAATTTGTTTACATTGAGCATGCCTTTTGTATGTAACTTTTAAACTTAAATCCTTCCAGATCCTATGTGCCTGTCTCTGCATACTAAGTATTGGGATCAAGACCTGTGGTTCCCAACTGAAGGGATTAAAGATGTGCTCCCCTCCTCTTGGATCGAAGTTTTTCCCTATGTAGAGCTTGTTTTGTATCAGGCTGACCTTGAGCTCTGGCATCTGCCTGTTTCTGTCTCTAGTGTGTTGGGATTAAGGGTGTATTCTTCTCAAATGATGGGATTGAGGGTGTGAACCATCACCACCCTGTTCCTTGTAACTCTAAAATTTATAAGACAACTAACTCTATAGTGCTCCTCCTGTCTCTGCTGGAGGTAAAGGCATGGGCTAACACCATGCCTTTCATGTATTTTACCTTAGCTCTAAGTTTTTTCAACTCTTGGAGGTTTATAAAACCAGGTTGAACAGCTGTAACCTTTAATTTATTTACAGTGTTTTAAACCTGTTACCTGCTTCCTTAAAATGTAATAAATTTATTTATTGGTTGCTTCAGGTTACATCTCCATCATATTGTCTGTCCTCTTTCCCCCCTTCCAAGCCCCACCCTCCTATCCTCTACCCCCTAACCCTTCCATCTTGCTCCTCTGGAGTGGAGTGACCCCACATAACAGTCCCTCGCCCCAGTTCAGACGTCATATGAGGGCCAAGAGCATCTTCATACACAGGGGGCCTACAAGGCAGTACCATCAGTGAAAAGTGTCTCATTGCTGGGGAGGGAAAAATAAAAAGCAGACCAACAAATAAACAAACCAACAGAAACTAACAACAACAAATGAAAGAAAAAAAGTCTATGTCCATGTTCCTTTTGGTGTGTTGGTTGTAGTACAGATATCCTGTACTACATAGCTAAAATCCTACTATAAGTGAATAGATGCCATGTGCATCCTTCTGAGTCTGGGTTAGCTCACTCAGGATGAGCTTCTCTAGTTCCATCCATTGGCTGCAAATTGCATAATTTCATTGTTTCTGATAGCTGAGTAATATTCCATTTTATAGATGTACCACAGTTTTTTAATCCATTCTTCAGTTGAGGGGCATCTGAGTTGTTTCCAGTTTCTAGCTATTACAAATAAGGCTGCTATGAACATAGATGAGAAGACTTCCTTATGATTCCATGAGGAGTCATTTGGATGTATACCCAGAAGCGGTATGGCTGGGTCTTGAGGCAAAGCTATTACAAGATTTCTAAGATATCACCATACTGACCTTCACAGTGGTTGCACAAGCCTCCACTCCCACCAGCAATGGAGGAGGGTTCTCCTTTCTCCACACCCTCGCCAGCATGTGCTGTCATTTGAGCTTTTGATCTTAGCCATTCTGACAGGTGTGAGATGGAATCTCAGCGTCGTCTTGAGTTGCATTTTTCTGATGATTAAGGATGTTGAGCATTTCTTCAGGCATCTCTTGGCCATTAGAGATTCCTCCTTTGTGAATTCTCTATTTAGCTCCATCCCCCATTTTTTGATTGGATTATTTGTTTTCTTGGCATTTAATTTCTTGAGTTCTTTGTAGATTTTGGATATTAGCCCTCTGTCAGATGTGGGGTTGGTGAAGATTTTCTCCCAGTCTGTATAGGCTGCCATTCTGTTCGAATGACCGTGTCTTTTGCCTTACAGAAGCTTTTCAGTTTAATGAGGTCCCATTTATTGATTGTTGGTCTCAGGTCCTGAGCTGTTGGTGTTCTGTTCAGGAAGTTGTCACCTGTGTGAATGAGTTCAAGGGGTTTTCCCACTTTTTCTTCTAGTAGATTTAGGGTGATGGGCCTTATGTTAAGGTCTTTAATCCACTTGGATTTAAGTTTTGTACAAGGTGATAAGTATGGGTCTAATTTCATTCTTTTACAAGTGGACATCCAGTTGGACCAGCACCATGTGTTGAAGATGCTGTTCTTCTTCCATTGTGCCGTTTTGGCTTCTTTGTCAAAAATTAGGTGGCCATAAGTGTTTGGGTCTATTTCTCGATCTTGAATTCGATTCCATTGATCTACTGGTCTGTTTCTATACCAATACCATGCTGTTTTTACTACTATTGCTCTGTAGTACAGCTTGAAATCTGGGATGGTGATACCTCCAGATTTTTTTTTTTTTTATTGTAAAGGATAGATTTAGCTCTTCTGGGCTTTTTGTTATTCCATACGAAGTTGAGAATAGCTCTTTCCAAGTCTATAAAGAATTGTGTTGGTATTTTGATAGGAATTGCATTGAATCTATATATTGCTTTTGGTAGGATAGCCATTATTATAATGTTGATCCTACCTATCCATGAGCATGGCAGATCTTTCCATCTTCTAAAGGTCTCTTCCATTTCTTTCTTCAAGGGCTTGAAGTTCTTGTTGTATAGGTCCTTTACTTTCTTGGTTAGATGTATCCCCAGGTGTTTTATATTGTTTGTGGCTATTGTGAAGGGGGTTGTTTCCCTTATTTCTTTCTCAGTCCATTTGTTTGTCGTATAGAGAAGGGCTTCTGATTTTTTGAATTAATTTTGTATCCTGCCACCTTGCTGAAGGTGTTTATCAGCTGTAAGAGTTCTCTGGTGGAATTTTTGGGGTCGCTTATGTATACTATCATATCATCTGCAAATAGGGATAATTTGACTTCTTCGTTTCCGATGTTTATCCCCTTGATATACTTTAGTTGTCTTATTGCTCTAGCAAGAACTTCAAGTACTATATTGAAGAGTTATGGTGAAAGTGGACATCCTTGTCTTGTCCCTGAGTTTAGAGGAAATGCTTCAAGCTTCTCTCCATTTAATTTGATGTTGGCCACTGGCTTGCTGTATATTGCCTTTATTATTTCTAGGTATGGTCCTTGTATGCCTCTTCTCTCCAGAACTTTTAGCATGAAGGGGTGTTGGATTTTGTCAAATGCTTTTTCTGCATCTAGCGAGATTATCATGTGGTTTTTTTTCCTTCATCTTGTTTATATGGTGAATTACGTTGATAGACTTTCGTATGTTGAACCATCCCTGCATTCCTGGGATGAAGACTACTTGATCATGATGTATGATACTTTTGATGTGTTCTTGAATTCGGTTTGCTAATATTTTATTAAGTATTTTTGCATCTATGTTCATGAGGGAGATTGGTCTGAAGTTCTCTTTCTTTGTTGGGTCTTTGTGTGGTTTAGGAATCAGGGTGACTGTGGCCTCATAGAATGAGTTTGGCAATGTTTTTTCAGATTCTATTTGGTGAAAGAGTTTGAAGAGTATTGGTGTTAGCTCCTCTTTGAAGGTCCAGTAGAATTCTGCACTAAGGCCATCTGGCCCTGGGCTTTTTTTGGTTGGGAGATTTTTAATGACTGTTTCTATTTCCTTAGGAGTTATAGGGCTGTTTAATCTGTTAATTTGATCTTGATTTAGCTTCGGTAGGTGGAATCTATCGAGAAAATTGTCCATTTCACTTAAGTTCTCAAATTTGGTGGAGTATAGGTTTTTAAAGTAGGATCTAAATATTTTCTGGATTTCCTCAATGTCTGTTGTTATTTCCCCTTTTCATTTCTGATTTTGTTGATTTGGGTTTTTGTCCCTCTGTCTTTTAGTTAATTTGGCTAAGGATCTGTCTATTTTGTTGATTTTCTCAAAGAACCAACTCTTGGTTTCATTGATTCTTTGTATAGTTCTTTTTGTTTCTAAGTTGTTGATTTCAGCCCTAAGTTTGATGATCTCCTGCCTTCTCCTCCTTTTGGGGGTATTTGCTTCTTTTTTTTCCAATTCAACCAGTTTGGCTGTTAATTCATTAATATGAACTTTCACAATTTTCTTTTTGAAGGCACTTAGTGCTATGAATTTTCCTCGTAGCACCGCTTTCATTGTGTCCCATAGGTTTGGGTATGTTGTGTCTTCATTTCCGTTGGATTTTAAGAAGTCTTTGATTTCCTTCTTTATTTCTTCCCTGACCCAATAGTCATCTAGTAAAGAGTTGTTCAATTTCCATGTGCGTGTAGCCTTTCTCTTGATTCTTTTGCTGTTGAAGTCCAGCTTTATTCCATGGTGGTCTGATAGAATTCAAGGGGTTATTTCAATTTTCTTGTATCTGTTGAGGCTATCTTTGTGTCCAACTATATGGTCAGTTTTGGAGAAGGTTCCGTGCGGTGCTGAGAAGAAGGTGTACTCTTTTGTGTTTGGGTGAAACGTTCTGTAGATATCTGTTAGGTTCATTTGGTTCATGATCTCTGCTAGACTTATTATTTCTCTCTTTGGCTTCTGTCTTGATGATCTGTCGATTATTGTTAGTGGGGTGTTTAAATCTCCCACTACTAAAGTGTTGGAATCGATGTGTGATTTAAATTTTAGAAGCGTTTCTTTTACAAATGTAGGTGCTTTTGTATTTGGAGCATAGATGTTCAATATTGAAATGTCCTCTTGATGGATATTTCCCTTAACGAGTATGTAATGCCCATCTCTGTCTTTTTTTATTAACTTCAATTGGAAGTCTATTTTGTTCGATATTAGGATGGGTACTCCAGCTTGCTTCCTGGCTCCATTTGCTTGGAAGACCTTTTCCCAGCCCTTTATTTTGAGATAGTGCCTATCTTCAGTATTGAGATGTGTTTCTTGTATGCAGCAAAAAGATGGGTCTTGTTTACGGATCCAGTCTGTAAGTCTGTGTCTTTTTATTGGCGAATTGAGTCCATTGATGTTGATGGATATTAGTGACCAGGGGTTGTTATTTGCCATTATTTTGGTATAGGTGATCATCTTGTGCTTCTTTTTGTTTAGTTGCTGTGGTGATTTCTATTTCCTCTATTTTCTTGGATGTGGTTATCTTCTCTGGGTTGGAATTTTCTTTCTAGAATCTTCTGTAGGGCTGGGTTTGTGGGTAGATATTGTTTAAATTTGATTTTGTCATGGAATATCTTGTTCTCTCCATCTATGTTGATAGAGAGTTTTGCTGGGTATAGTAGTCTGGCTGGGCACCTATGTTCTCTCAGCGCTTGTAGGATATCTGCCCACCCTTCTGGCTTTTAAAGTTTCTGAGGAGAAGTCTGGTGTAATTCTGATGGGTCTGCCATTGTATGTGACTTGGCCCTTTTCTCTTACAGCTTTTAATATTCTTTCTTTGTTCTCTATATTTGGAGTTTCAATTATTATGTGGCGAGAGAAGTTTCTTTTCTGATCTAATTTGTTTGGTGTTCTGTAAGCCTCTTGAAATTTTATTGGCATCTCTTTCTTTAGATTTGGGAAGTTTTCTTCTATGATTTTGTTGAAGATATTTCCTGGACCCTGGAGTCGGGAGTCTTCTCTTTCCTCTACGCCTATGATTCTTAGGTTCCTTCTTTCTTCTTTTCATTGAGTCCTTGATTTCTTGGATGTTGTGGGTGAGAGATTTTTTTTAGCTTTCTCATTTTCTTTGGATGTTGTACTGATTTCTTCCATTGAATCTTCCATGCCTGAGATCCTGTCTTCCATCTCTTGAATCCTATTTTTGGTACTGATATCCATAGTTCCTGTTCTCTTCCCTTGGCTCTCCATTTCCATTTTTAACTCTGACTGTGTTTTCTTTATTGTTTCCGTTTCCATTTTCATGTCTACAATGGTTTTATTCGTTTTGTACATTTCCTGTTCCAGTTTGCTTGTCTTTGCCTGGAAGTCTTCTATTGCCTTGTCCTTTTCGTGTTCAAGCTGAGTCACCTTGTTTAGAAGTTCTCTGATGGTGTTATCCATAGTTTTCGTCCGTGAAATTGTGGCCTCTTTGAATTCCTTCATGAATTTAAGTTCTTCTTGAAGGGACTCTATGACTTTCCATAATGTAGAATTGTTATCGTTTTCATGTGTTTCAGTTGTGGTGCTGTGATCCGGGTTGGCTGAAATGGCATTGCTTTCTTTTGTTGGAGTCATTCTGCCTTGAATCCTGCTTTTTCTGGGGTGTTTGGCCATGTGTAAGTCTTACCTGTCCCTGTTGTCTTCTATTCTTAGATCCAAAGGGGGCGCTTTAGTGTAGCGGTCGACTTGTCTGACTCCACTCCTGTAAGTTTTGTTTTTCTGCCCCACCTCTCGGGTGGAAACTTCACTTATCAAGGGGGCGGAGTTGTATACACTTAAGCTCTGGCTCCCCGCCCAGAGTGTCCATAGTAACAACAACAAAAGAAAGACCAATAATAATGGCAAAGACTTATCGGTTTGCCCAGGATTGAATCCTATGGTGGGTAAAATCTGCCTCCCTCCCCCGGAGCTGGCCCTGGAACCTGGCAGGTGGTGTCAGGGTCTACCAAGTTCCTGTAAACAGCAGTGAGTTGCAGTCTAGAGCCTGGGGGGTATTCTGCCACTGATACGCGCTCACTCCGGCGGGTCTGCAAGCCTTTGCCTGATAGCCAGACCATTTGTGTGAGACCTGGGGGGGGGGGGGGGGGAGGCTGGAGAGTGTCTCTCTGTTTGGGGTTTGAATCTGTCGGCTGGGTATTAGATTGGAACTTACCCGGCATGTCTCTCCTGGTGGGGAGGGGGAATCCCGATTCTCAGATTCAGCTGCTTCCGTGCGTGTCCGAGAGTGGGAGGGAGTGTCCTGCCCAGGGACTTTTAGTGGTACCTGGGTAGTTTGGTGAGACCCCGGGGGGGGGGGTGTCTCTTAGATATTTTTGTACTGCGTCTTATATCAATCGCGGTTTTCCCCAAGATTAAAATGCATCCGTACGGGCCGCCGCCATCTTGGATCCCCCCTTTCAGGAGATTTAAAGCATCCATTCAAGGAATCAAGGGGTAACTGGACAACGGAAACCTCAACAGAAAACAGATCAGCCACCAAAGAAGACAGGTGGCCCAGATGATCCAGCCTTGCAGACTTCCTCAATAGCAGTTTCTTCAAAAGTCTACAATCACAACAACTCAAAATCGCTAAGATTGTTCAGCTCCACAGACTGCTCCAGCCAGAACTTCAGTAAAGGCCTGAAGATCAGCTTCTGTCTACAAACTTCTTAGGACATCTAAATAGCTGAGCACAGAAGGACTGAACATCAAATCATAATATTAACATTTTTAACCATTTTTTCCATTCTTATTTGGGCCCCAAACAGGTTTACTACGACCTAAATCAGCAGGAAGTCACTTTAAGAGAACAAAGTCCCATCCCCAGAAGGTGGGGAGGGTGTCCCCCCCCGCCTTTGGTTATTTGACAGACAACAGAAAATTTTGTTATTTAGGGGAAGAGACTACAAGCTGTTAAATGGTCTTGTTAAATGGGTTTTGGAGGTTAGACCCAGGGACTTCTCTCTTTTTCTTTTCTGTATCCTTCTTTCTCTCCTAAGTAGGAGTGAACAGACTTGAGAAAAAAATGGGACATAGACATAGTATAGGAAAGATCAAAAAAAAAGGACAGATTATTGAATATGCCCTTATACCTTTGTATATTGATACAAAATTAATATTATATTTGGCTAAATTGGTATTGATCATTGTATATTAATGAAAATTAAGATTGTATTGGGCTACATTGGTATTGATCCTTGTATATTGATACAAAATTAATATTATATTTGGCCACAATGGTACTGACCCTTGTATATTGATGCAAAATTAAGATTGTATTGGGCTACATAGGTATAGATCTTTGTATGTTGATACAAAATTAAGATTACATTTGGCCACATTGGTATTGATCTTTGTATATTGATACAAAATTAAGGGTAACACTTCTTAACGGTATTGTACCTAGTAATGCTTAAAAATGAAATGTAAAGTGTTGGCCTCTTGCTACCAACCTTCATAAACTTTTTAGGATAATTAAGAAATGGAAACTAGCCGGGCGGTGGTGGCGCACGCCTTTAATCCCAGCACTTGGGAGGCAGAGGCAGGCGGATCTCTGTTGGTTCGAGGCCAGCCTGGTCAACAAAGTGAGTCCAGGACAGCCAGAGCTGTTATACAGAGAAACCCTGTCTCGAAAAACCAAAAAAAAAAAAAAAAAAAGAAATGGAAACTAATAGTCATGCAAGCATGTCATTTGTTAGTAACTATGACAGTCTATCACAGTTATTTTCTAAGCTACTCAGAAATCAAGTTGCTAAGAGACAAGCAACATTTGCTTATCTAAATATAAGAGATAGATAGGGCATCTTCAAAAACCTCAAGAGATCTGCAGAATATGGCATTCAAAGATGTTTTCTTTTTTTTTTTTTGGTTTTTCGAGACAGGGTTTCTCTGTGTATCCTTGGCTGTCCTGGACTCACTTTGTAGACCAGGCTGGCCTCGAACTCACAAAGATCCGCCTGCCTCTGCCTCCCAAGTGCTGGGATTAAAGGCGTGTGCCACCACCGCCCGGCACCAAAGATGTTTTCTTAACTAAGATTTTTTTGATATCGAGACATGTCAGCTCCTGACAGCACCCCGTATTCTACTCCAAGTAGAAGATGAGCATCGAAGGATCTCCAGTGGGAGATGGTTGAATTGGTGGTAAGCCTTTCTCTTGGCAAGAAAAACCCCTTGCTTCAACTGTAGACAGACTGCTGTCCAAAAAGGACAAAACTTGGAGGCAGGTAAGTCGACAGCCTAGCTCTGCCAAGACAGGGTAGGCGAGTCCTTCATAATTCCTGCTCTACAATCAATGTCTGTCAGAGAAACGGGGCCAAACGGCTGAAGATTGATGCTGTAATGTATGGAGAGAAAATGGGAACTGTCGAGGCAGCCATGGGTATGTCATATCTTAGTTTTGGAATCTACAGGCCTTGCACTTCCTATATAATCAGATATATTTATCCCTCTCAGGTCTCTGAGGTGGTTGAAGAATAGATAGCTAGAGTCTCATAGTTAAATTTTGAGTTGTTTAGGAATCAAGAGGGTGTTCTGGATCTAAGAAGATGTTTTTTAAAATTGTGAGGCAAGTTAGTATGAAAGCTGTGTTAGATATAGAACTTTAAACTCATGGAGATGGTTAGATAGTAGAATGTTAAAGTCAGGTGCCAAATACATATGTACTGGACATTGGGAATGTATGCTAAGCCATATAACTCTTATAATTGTGGCCTATTTATTTCTGTTGTTTTGTATTGTATTTATTGTTATAAGAGAAAGAACCATTTGTTGGACTGAAAGGGAGAGCTGTTGGGGGGAAAAAGAAATACCTTAGACTAAAAAAAGAAAAAAGGGAAGAGGATGGGGGGTTGAGGGGGAGGAGGGTGGAAGGGTGGGACTAGAGGGGGTAGTAGGGAGGGGATTGTGATTGAGATGTAACTTGAAGAAATAAAAAATAAATTATTAAAAACAAAGAACAAAGGGGACATAGTTTAGAAATAGAATCTTTATTTCTACTCTCTATTTATGTTCTCTCATTACTTCCATCATGATATTTTTAGTTTTTATTTTTATTCTGAAGAAAATAATTTTATGCTAATTAACTAACAAATGAAAACATTACTCTGCTGATTCAAAGAGAGCACCCAAACACCTGCTCAACCCCACATCTTAGTGTACCTACATAAAGTCAAACACCCTCTTTCATGTTTGTTCTAAAGCAATAGAACAATTAATAACAGATTTAATTTAGGGTTTTGCACTTTCACCATAAAGTATATTATATGTATGTGTATGGTGTATGGACACATGTGTGTGGTGTATGCATATGTGTACATGCATGAGGCCATCTCCTTCTAGAGGATGTCCGGGATTCTGCCTTATCACTGTCTACCTCCTTCCCTTGAGAAGGTGTCTCTCACTGAACTTGGAGCCAGTCTGACAGTCAGTAGCAGCCTCCCTATCTCCTCCCTCACCCCACAGTGCTGTGGTGATAAAAATGTGTGATTATATTTGCTTGCATGGGTCTTGGGGATTTGAACTCAGGTCTTTTTGCTTGCACAACAAGCTCTGTTACCAGCTGAGCCATCTTCCCAGTTTGAAGCTGCATTTCCCCCTAAAGTAACTTGGTCACCAAAGCCTGTTTGCAAGTGTTCAGTACCTTGTCAATATCCTCACAGAACTTAATGTCATCCCGGCTTTCGTCACATTCAAGGAAGTGCTTTGTCTCACAAAAGCAGGGCTTCTCTGACTGCTGCTATGCTCGCTGAGCTCCCTGAGTCTCCTGGTAAGTGGTTTTAGTCTTTAATGACTGAATGGGCCCGGAGATGCCCAGGGATGGCCGTGATCCGGTGTGTATGCCTCATGGCAGAACCCACAGCCACATTGGTTGCTGCAGTCGCCGTCCTGACCAACTACCAGACCTGGTCACTAGAGTACTTCATCAGGTGAGCTCGCTGCAGGTGGTGGGGCTGCTTCTGGTGGCTGACCACTTGGGCACAGTTCTCCTTTGAGGGACCCATCGGCCCGAAGAGACTACAAGGAGAGAACAGCTTCAACTTCCATGAGGCATCCTAAATGTGCCAATTTTTCTTCTCTTTATACAACTATTTCTGTGTTCATGACTGAAAAATTAAAACTATAGATTATTAGGGGAAAAAGTATCCTAAATACCATCTGGTGGAAGAGCCCTCACTTAACAGTTTGGTTCATAGCAATGTTCTCATTGGTACATGTTGGTGCAGGAATGTCCTACAAACCTTTTTAGAAGTGCTGTCTACTGGAGATCTGTGTGTAAAATCTGAGGTTCTATAATCTGGACAGACAAATAGTTCAGGGTAATGAGAAGGCAGACCACAGGGACTTGTGACATAATGGCCTGGAAATATTGTATCTGGAGTATTTGACAGCAGAACCATTCCATGGTGAGGGTAGAGAAATTTCTTGCCAGGGCAGTAAACTTTGGCTCAAATACCTACAGGGTAAACAGTGTGGGATTGTTGTGAGGTGATTCAGCACCCCTGCCCAAGTCCTTCCATTCTTTTATGTATCTAGCTTCATTAATAATTGAAGAAGTTTTAGTTGGAATAACTCAAAGGGCTGCTATTCATGAAATTCAAATTCTAAAACAAAAACAAAACCAAAATGAAAAAAATCAAACCAAATCAACAGCAACAACAAACAAACAACCAAAAAAAAACTTCAATGCCTAAACTCAGTGCTAATGGGGTTGTAAGAAAATAGGTCCATTCATATGCTGATCTACGTTGCCCCAATGATTGTGGGGGCCATCTTGCCTGAGGAGAAGCAGAGCGGTGTGGTGGATATTGTCTCTTTTACTGTTATCACCCACATTATCAGATAGAGCTGGAGAAAATAATAAAATCAGAAGAATTTATGTGAAGAACGATAGCTTACATGTCAGATAATCAAGAAAATCATTGTGAAGAGACTTATGTATTTCATGGTACTTAGTGTTTTAAGCACTTTGGAGAATTCTTCTAAGTGAGAAGGCTGGAGATGGTGATTGAGCTACAGCCCAAAGCCTTTCCTGGGAGTTGAAGGGTAGAGTCCATGAGCTTTGCATAGAGTAAGTTGCACATAGCATTTCTTTATTCCTGTCAAACTCTCTTGTTTTCTGAGGAGAGGAGAGATTACAGAATAAAGGAGATCTTGGAAGACACTTGAACCACCAAGGACTAGTACTCCTCTAAATATATTGGTCACTGTTGGATAAGCGCCTTAGTTCATTTTTTGGAAGCGCTATTCAGAGGGTTCTTATATTAGAATACAATCAACTTTCACCAATCAATTTAACTTCAGTCTTAAGAGTATGTGCAAAATAAGTATGGCTCCTATTTGAATTGTGTGTGTGTGTGTGTGTGTGTGTGTGTGTGTGTGTGTGTGTGTGTGTGTGT
>CAJQZJ010032614.1:2791483-2804803 GCA_907164525.1 Lophiomys imhausi | reverse complement strand
CACGGCACCCCCCTCCTCCACAGGGAAGAGGCCACGGCACCCCCCTCTGTTTGTACCAACACTGGGTGGTATCATCAATCAGTGTTTCTAGACCTGCAGCCCTCCTCCTTCTTGGCTGTAGATGCTGCTCCATGTCACCCTCTGCACACACAGAATTTTACACAGTCTTTACATCTTTGGGTGGGTCCAAAAGAAACCCAGTTTTCTTTTCTTTTTTAGCTTTCTTGGATGCTTTTTTTTTCTAATAATTTTTGTTTTCAATGATTTTAGTAAACAAATGATATCTGCATACATTTATAGGATATGATGTTATGTTTTAATGAATATTTAGGTTTATGGGAATACAAATTTATACAACTGGTGTGGAAAATGGTAGGAAGAGTGCTAATTATAGGACTACTGTATATCTGACCAACCCACTTTTGGGTACATATCCAGAATGAATGAAATTAGTGTGTCAAAGAGACACCTTACTCATTGGAATGGTAGTCACAGTAGTGAAAATTTAAAAGCATCCCACACATATATCAAGAGCTGAAGAAAGAGGTATGGTCCACATATCTTAAAGAGGGTACTATAGTAACCTTAAAAAACCAAGAACAAGCTGGGCATGGTGGCGCAGGCCTTTAATCCCAGCACTCGGGAGGCAGAGGCAGGCGAATCTCTGTGAGTTCGAGGCCAACCTGGTCTACAAAGCGAGTCCAGGATAGCCAGAGATACACAGAGAAACCCTGTCTCGAAAAACCAAAAAAAAAAAAGAAAAAAAAAACAAGAAAATTTTTGCCATTTGTGACAACATGGAACTGGAAGATATTATGAGTCATTAACTTCTAATCACAACCAGGAGTCTGCGTGTCTTGAGTTTTACACTTGTACCCTAGCTGCAATGGATGTTGAAAGCAACTATATATTGTGTGATAAAGTTTTCCTGGGAAGAAACAACACACATGTCTACTCACCCTAGACAGATATCATATGACAGACCAAAGTACCGGTATCACCACAGTCCAACTTTGTGAGCCAACGAGCTTTATTGGGGTCACTTGCAAGAGTAGGGATGAGGGGTTATTCACAGAAGCAGACATGACTCAAAGACAGCTGCATCACCAGGCCACCCCAGCATGGGTGACAGCTCCCAGAAGCTGGAAACCTGGAGCCTGCAGGCACCTCAACAGGTTAGAGAGTGTCCCTTCCAACTGATTCAGTTGGTATAAACTTCTTCCAGGCAGCTTGGCTGTTCTCTGCTTCTTCCAGGCAGTTGGTCTGGTCTTAGAGTCTTCTTTGCAGCTTGGCTTAATTCATCAGAAAGGGACTCTCAACTTTTATTATTTACACTGGCAGGGAAGGGCCTAGTGAATCTGATCAGTTTCAGGGACTTCGTGAACCTATTTTGAGTTATTTACTTTCTGTTTAAGGAGCTTTCCCACAGGATGGAATGCTTCCGTCTGGAGAGACTGTTAGACAACATTATTTGGTATAGTTATCTCCTTCCTTTTTTAAAAAAGTATTTTTATTTATGTGTTTGTATCTATTCCGAATGTGTGGGCACCTGAAGATGCCAGAAGAAGGAGTTGGAGCTGCAGACACAGGTGGTTGTGAGTTGTGTGGCATGGGTGCTGGGAACTAAACTTGGGTCCTCTGGAAGAGCAACAACCACTTCCAAACATTGAGCCATCTCCATCCCAGCCACTTTTAAGTTTCCTGTTTTCTTGAATCAGCTGGTTCTTACTTCACTGCTGGGGTAGTAGATTCCTCACACATGAGAAGGTGTTTCAGACGTCAGGTTAGCAAACAAATGACATAGTCTGCCACCACACCTGCAATCCTAGAAACCTCAGGATATATTTTAGTCCCTGAAAGGGACTGTCATTTGCCTTGTATGGGCCATTCTCGCTGGCCCCTGTCAACAATTCCTGTTTAAGCTGAGTAAGAATTCTTTGACTGGCTAGTTTGGGTGGTGTCTTCGGTTGAGTGATCACTGTGGAAAGGTATGGGTATCAAAAGGAAAACGTGTTCTGTCTTCAAAGGAAGGGGAAAAAGGAAAGAAAGGTCAGGTGATAAGCCAATAGTCACAGCTAGACTCACAGGCATAGTTAAATCCCAGTACTGGAAAATCAGTTTACTCAAAGTTAAGAATCCTGGTTTAGGCGTCCGGTTGGCGGCCTGTCTCTTATTGGTTATATGATTTTTCTGTCCTATTGTGTAAGAATAGTAACTATTTTATAGAGCTGTGATTAATGTATGAAATAATACCTTTAATGAACTTAAGATAGCATCAGGTACAAAATAACATCCAATACTAGTATTAGTATATTACTACAATTCAGATACACAGGAACTGAAACTCAATTTTGTATAACTTATATTATCCAGTTTTCAAATTTGCAGTTTTACTAATGCTGTGGCAAATGTGGATTATGTGTATGAAGACACTAAAAATGACAAAGACAATTTAAATAGCTTTCAAAAAGTTTTTTTAAAGGTTTCAAAAATTACATTTGTTTATTTGTTCATTTAAGTGTGTGTGTGTGTGTGTGTGTGTGTGTGTGTGTGTGTGTGCATACACATGTCTATGTGTCCAAGAGATATGGCATGAGCGTGGGTGTCAGAAGACAATTGGTAGGAATCAGATCTCTCCTTCCACCTCGTAGGTCCTGGGGATCCAAGTCAGGTCATCAAGCTTGATTTCAGGGTACATTAAATAGCATTTCATAAATGAAATCTTTTTAAGATCTAAACTTCTGGACCTCTCAACATATTTTTAAATATTGCTAAATATCTTTAAATATTTTATTTTTTAAATTAATGTCCTCTTTCCACCCCTCCCAGTCCCACCTTCCCACCCTCTACCCCCTATCCCTTCCATCCCACTCCTCTGGAGTGGAGTGTCCCTACATAACAGTCCCCCACCCCAGTTCAGCAGTCATATGAGGGCCAAGAGCCTCCTCATACACTGGGGGTCTACAAGGCAGCACCACTAGGGAAAAGTGTCTCATTGACAGGGAGAAAAAGAAAAAGTCAATGTCCATGTTCCCTTTGGTGAGTTGGTTGTAGTATAGATATCCTGTATTATATGGCTAAAATCCGACTATAAGTGAATAGATGCCATGTGCATCCTTCTGAGTCTGGGTTAGCTCACTTAGGATGAGCTTCTCTAGTTCCATCCATTTGGCTGCAAATTGCATGATTTCCTTGTTTCTAATGGCTGAGTAGTATTCCATCGTGTAGATGTATCATAGTTTTTTTAATCCATTCTTCGGTTGAGGGACATCTGGGTTGTTTCCAGTTTCTAGCTATTACAAATAAGGCTGCTATGAAACATAGATGAGGAAACTTCCTTGTGATTTGGTGAGGAGTCATTTGGATGTATAACCAGAAGTGGTATGGCAGGGTCCCGAGGCAGAGCCATCCCTAGTTATTCTGTGTGCATCCTGTGCAGAGCATCTTTACTATGGCTCATTAATAAGATAATGTATAAGATTCATATATACTTATGTAACATAAATTTGCTAGTTCTTGTTCATTATAAAAATAGAGCCAATTTCCCAGAAATCATATGATGATTTTTGGTATGGGTTGGTGAGAGATCTGAGTGTTTTGCTCTGTGTGAAATGGCATTTTTTTTTTAATGTGAGAAAGCTTTTAGAGAGATAGCAGTAGATCTGTCAAGATGAAACTGAGGAGGCTTGCCCATGCAGGAAAATGTCATTTGTAAACAGTTTGTCTTGGAGTTGCAAAACCTTTTTCTTGTAGCTCTTTTGAACTAATTGAGCAACCCCCCGCCCCTATGCTCTAAGAAGACTCTCCAAGGCACCCAGAAGCGGTGTGAAGCCACTGCCATGTCTACTATGATGACAGTGGAGAATGGTCCCAAGTTATCTGCTTCTCCTGGAAATAAGTCAAATGCTTGAGGGACTTTTTAGCTCCCAGATGACTGAAACAGTTTTCAATTTTTGAGCAGGTTCTTTTTGCAGAGGATATGTTCTTCAAAAGCTTAAAAATCATGTATTTGCATTATAATATTTTCAGTGTATTAAGGGGTCACCTTACTTAGAGGAAATTCCAAGAAAGTATCTTGAGTAAATATCATCATGGAAGTCATGATTAAGTTTAGTTATTTTTATACTTTTTTTCTTAAACATATAATACAGAGATCAAGGGATTGTGGGTAGCCTACCCCAACAGACATATCTATACCACCGCCCCTGCATTTGTGGCTCAGGGAACACTGAGGAAGAGTGGGCAGAGAAGGTGTAGGACCCAGAATGCCAGGAAGTCTGCTGTGAAACAGTCTTCTAGAAATGACTGCATAAATAATGTTGAACGATGGCAACATCAATGGGCATGGTAACATAGAAGGGGAAAAATGTGTAGGATCCTACCTGGAAACAAAGAACTATAGGCAACTGCCAGGAGAGGGAGAATTAGAACCTCCCAAGGACATGTCCCTTTATTTTAGAGTGCAGAGTGTTCAGCCTTGAAACCATGTGCACACAAACAACAAAAATGGACTCGGCAGGTTGTATTTATATATATATTGTGTACACATATACATAGATACAGTATCTATGTAATCATAGATCTATGTATCTATGTAACAATATGTATCTATGTAACAATAATAATGAATGAAAAAGAAGCTATCTACTTGGCAGTAGGGGGCATGGAAGGATAGCTGAGAGGGGGCTGGAGGGGGAAAATGAAGGTGGGAAATGATATAATTCTATTTCAGCTAGCATATTTTTAAAAAGAGTAATTTGTTAGTTTCTAGTTATATAAAATAGGATGAATTGACTTTATCTAGCACTGGAAATATTTTTTGATCTTTGTTTTCACCAGTCCAATGGAGATATGTGGGTGGTCTCTGCAAACACCATGGCTGGCAGAGTGTTGATCTATGAGAGGCAAGAAGGAAGTCTGGTTCAGCAGGACTCAGTAGCCAGTGTTGGTTCAAATTTAAGAGTCTGACACCAGTTAATTTTTTTTCAAGGAAAGTGTATCTTATTCTTAAAAAGTTTCATTGTTCTCTCTCTCTCTCTCTCTCTCTGTCTATCTATCTATCTATCTATCTGTCTGTCTGTCTGTCTGTCTGTCTGTCTGTCTGTCTGTCTGTCTATCTCTCTGTCTCCCCCATCCCCGCAGTTCATTTCCTAAGGTCTCCAGAGGACACCAGATAATTTATTTTAGTCGTGTTTAAGCTCTGTCAATTTGGTGAAAAAAATTTCCTGGTGATAATTAACTCAATCCTGTTTGCACAATAAACTTAAGACATGGCTACATAGAAACTCTTTGTAAAGAACATGTGGTATCTTCCACAAAGATAGGTTTTATAGAACCTATAGCGAAGGATCAAAATAAAAAATGCACATGGTAAGGGCCTGGGGAGGATAGTGCTACAGATTGACTGAGATGAACAGTCTCAAGACAAGCGTCTGCGGCCTAGAGAAGCCTGTGTGACTTTGCCTCCACAGCACGGAGGTCACCAGGCCATTAGCCACCTCTGCCCTCAGCCTTCTGGGTGGAAAACAGGCCATGCATCTCCCCCTTTGAAGAAGCAACCCAGTGTGGTTAACATTCCTGGTTTCCCTAATACTTATCTATGGGCACACAGACCTACATGTCTCCTACAGAGACAGCCTTTTGTCCAAGAAAGATCAAGACAAAAAGTATTTTCAGATCGGGTAATTTGTGGACTTTGTTTTGCTTTAACTGTCTTTATTTTCCTTTCTCTTCCCTAAGAAAGGAATTCTATAGCATGTTGATTTTATTTACTAGACTGAAAGTTCTAGTCTAGGGGCCAAGAGAATTAATTGTTCTGTGCGAAGTTGCAGATGTACAAACTAACAGGAAATAAATAAGGATGACGCTCATCCTGACCCACAGCTCATGGACCTGTGCATTGGGTGTGTGGATATATCCTATGGCTTATCTGCTCAGACTTCCACGTATTAAGAAGACCAAGGCTGTGAGGCCCAGCGACTTGGCTGTAAACATCTACCTTGTTACTAGCTTGGGATTCAAACCCTAGACACTGGAATCTGGCTATCAATCTAATGCATCATTTTACCCCAACATGGTGAGCTTAGAGAATATTTAGAATGACTCTAATTCTAAAACAACACATTTGCAAGTGCATAAATTACAGAGAACAATGTTTTGTCCTTTACAAGAGAGTTTTAAGTTTGGAGAAATATGTCAAAAGTTGCCTGTAAATCTTTGTCAAGTACAAACAATCTGATTTGAAGAAGTTATCATTGGACTTTATTAACGTCTACTTTCCTCATTATCACTGAGGCAGCAACCTCAAATATCACTTTCCCACCGTACAAATGTTTCAATTGACTCATATAAATTAACAGTTAATGCTATTACTATGATTTATTAATTTCATATTTGAGATAGGGTATCAGTAGTTCAGCCTGTTCCACTATGCAACCCAAGGTGGTTTTATATGTATGACAATCTTCTTGTCTGAGCCTACCAGATGCTTAGATTACTGACGAGAGCCACATGCCTAGCTTTATTAACTTTTTCCCTGTGTGTGCCTCTGTGTGTGTGTGTGTGTGTGTGTGCACGCGCGCGCGCATGCTCATGGCTGTGTGCATGTGTACGTACAGGTGGGCACATGTTGGTGTTGAGGCCAGCCCTTGGACATCACTCTTCAGGAGAAATCTATCTTTTTTCTTGGACCAAGACCTCTTTGTCCTATGGCTCTCTGATTAGGCTAGGCTGACTGGCCAGCAAGTCCAGGTCGTCCAACTGTCTTCGCCTCTGCAGCATTGGAACTGGTTCTGGGGAATCCAACTCAAGTTCTCATGCTTGTGTGACAAGGACTTTGCCCACTGAGTCGCTGCTCCAGCCTTCATTAATGTCATCTTTGACACACCGTTGTTACTATTATTAATCTCATTTTATGTGAAAGAAGCCAAGGTATCCAGAAATATAGTAACTTCTCCAAGGTCACCCAGCCTAGGATGCAGAGCTTGCCTGCTTGCAATGGTCGTAGAAGGGTTAAATTCAGCTACAATCCTTTTGCTGCAGTGTCTTCTCTATGAGCAAGGTGCACACAGGCAGTTCTTTATCTTCACCCTTGGAGGGTTTTGTTGCTGGATTGTTTTGCTTGTTTTTACTGCTGCTATTTACACAGCCTGATTTACCCAAGCACCCCTCTCAAAGCCGTGAGATGCATTTTACAGCTGAGACTAGGGATATCTCATGATTAGATAGAATGTTTCTCAAGGTATTGGGCAAAATCAAGATAGTTTTTCCTTTTACCTAAAATGAATCAGAATTTTAAACGACCATTTCTTGATTACCAAGTTTGAGCCTTTGAGTTGAGCAATGAAGCCCATGATTAATGTGTTTTGTTTTCCAGGCAAATATTCAGCTACTGAGCTCCACTGCCAGCAATGCATCTTGTCTCTGATTCCATTGACTTCCATTGCAAATCTGTCTTTCCTTTGCTACCAATTCAATTTGCCAGAGTCCATTTGGAAACAAATTATTTGTATTCAATTCCATATAATTATTGTTTTGCAGTATGATTAAAAATGAGAAATGGATGTGAAGTGGATGGAGGAGCGAGTGAAGGAGGATGGGGTACCACACGTAGCAGCCCGTAGACCCTGGGAGCCGCATGAGTGATTGTTTAGGGAGAACTTACCATGTACCCTGAACTTTGTGATTATTATTTTTTTTTTTTGGTTTTTCGAGACAGGGTTTCTCTGAATATCTCTGGCTGTCCTGGACTCGCTTTGTAGACCAGGCTGGCCTCGAACTCACAAAGATCCGCCTGCCTCTGCCTCCCAAGTGCTGGGATTAAAGGCGTGCGCCACCACCGCCCGGCGCAAAATTTGTGATTATTTTATGTTAATTCTTCCGATCATCCTAGGGAGCCAGCACTGTTTTACTGTTGATGAGGAAGTGGAAGAGTAGGGAGGAGTCAGCAATCAAAACTTCATGGAAAGCTGAGGTAGAAGTGGGACTTGACGTCTGACACCTCTGTAACTAGGGAGTGCCTGAGAAATGCCTGTAGGGGGATTCTATAGAGATAGATGCTGTGGGAATCCTTTTCCAGGGGTGAAGGCAGAGGCAACCATGGAATGGCGACTGTGAGTTGGAGATCAGTTGAAAAGAGGGCAATGACAACTGTTCACTTTGAATGAATTTAGGAGGGTGATACACTTCATGACAGAGAAGGCAAAGACCTGCTCAGGCACTGGTCTCCACTGGTCTCCAGAAAGAAAAGCATTAGTCATGGATCATGGTTGAGTTTATTGTGGCTATACCTGGAGTCATGAGGATATGTTGCTAGATTATAGTCTCAGGACTTCTAAGCATAAATTTAAATCTGCATAAAATTTAATCAGTTAAGTCATGTGACATGAAACTGATGGTATAATCCTAGCACTCCAAAGACCAAGGCAGGGGAATCATGAATTCCAGGCTAGCCTGGGCTACTTAGCAATAAGACTCTGTCCTGGGGGGAGGTGGGGAACCAAAAAAACAATGAAAGAAAAAGGCATAAGGAAATAGCACACAGAATATGGTCAATAAGCTATTCCATGAAGGAAAAACAATTCTGGAAAGTCATTCTCACTAAAAGATATTAAAATTAAAGTTAAAATTTAACACACAAAGAAATGGTAAAGGGCTTCACAGTGGCGTGTTCTTAGCTATGTCATTACACTTGGCTCTAATTCATTCTTCTTTTCTACTAGCTCCTTCTGTCCCCTTCCTCTCTGCAAACAGTCCCCACATTGCTTTCCTGTCACATGCGTTTCTCTAGTAGTTTTTGTGACATCACACTGTGACATAGACTATATTCACAAAGCTATGTGTCTCCAATCCTATGACTCAGAATGGCAAATGTAACAGATCTTACTTACCTTTCTTTCTTACAGTTTTCCACACCTTGCAGCTTCTTTGTGCAAACTGACCATGCATGAGCTTCCAAGGCTCCCTCACTAGGTCCTCTCCTAGTGTCTTGTGGGGAATCCCTGTCATGGCTTGTTGAAAGCCAGGCCCTGCCCCCACCTGGGACACAGGCTGCATTTCCTGGATCTTAAAAGGGATCAAATGAAATGGGAAGAAGAAAGAATGTGCTTGGTTGTGTTTTGTTGCATTAGTACTTTTTTTTTAAATCTTGAATTTCAGCCCCCACCTCTCATTAAACTAACCGCAGATAATTCTGTTTGCTTATACTGCCTTTCCATATGGGGCTTCAGGACATTAAACAAGAACAACATTGAAGCCACATTTTCCATTGATCCTGGATCCTGTTTTTTATTCTTTTAAAGACCATCTTCATATCCTGAAGCCTGTGAGTTTTGTGTCACTAAGAACCAACTGAAAATGGTTCTCCGTTATTCCTTTTCACCCTCCCTTTTAGTGAGACTCATCTTCGTTCAGAGTCCCGGGGTCATAGTAGGTTCATCAATGACTAGCAATGTGAAGATGGTCACGCTGCTCACATCCCTGACCCTTAGCCTTCTCTTCTATGATTATGGAACCCTAACACCTGAGGTTGTGGAGATAAAGGGAGAGAGCGCTTCTACATTGAGCATTTCCCTGGTTATTAGTTGGATATGATGGGGTGGTGTTAAGCATTCTAAATGTTAATTGGTCCTGTTTGCCGTCTGTTACTTAATTGACTCTGATTGGTTAAATAAATGCCAAGGCCTGGAGATTGGGCAAAGACAGAGCTAGGCAGGACTAAGGTTCGTGGGCTTTTTAGAGAGATACAGAGCTTCTTGGGAGGAGGTTGCCAGAGAAGAAGCCAGAAGCAGACAAGGAGGACACACCATGGGGTAGATTAAAGAAGATCCTTCCAATTGGCCTGGAACATTGGCTTAGCGTGGAGAATAATAGTCCAAAGGGATGTATGTATATATGTGGGGTTATATTTGGGTAATAGAATTATGAGCTAGCTAAGATAGGCTAGGAATGCACAACCCAGGCCTAGGCTTGTTAAGATCCACCCGGTGTCTGTGTGTATTCATTTATAATGGCAGGTTAAGGATTTACACCACCAAAACAATTAAAGATAATGTAAATACTAGTAAATAGTTTAATTAGCTATTTTTTTTCTACAGGGATACTATATATTCTCACATACACTTACATCTTCCTTATCCTTTTCTTCCTCTATAACTTACACTACTTTTCCTCTCTGCTGCTGCAAGGAGAGGCCCCAGGACAATCACATTAGGTCTATGCAGGATCTTCATAGTCAGCACATATTGTCTTTGATCCTCATGCAATGCTGCTTAGGTATTTTGTTTGAAGTTGTGCTCAGCTAGGACATTTGCATATTTCTTCTAAATCCTTCTTTTTGTTAATTGCCCATTTCTCTACCGTTTAGATAAATTTCAGGGATTGTTATACCAAAAACAAACAAACAAACAAATAAAACAAAACAAAAACCCAAAAGCAAACAAAACAAAACAAAAAAACCCCAACCAACAAAACAAAGAAACACATAAAAAACAATAAAGGAAGACAGCCAACCTGGTAGGGGTTAACACCGGCCCCCTATGGCACTTCTTTGTGTCTAGGGAAGCTTTTGGGTCCATCACACTCTTTGGTGCCAAAATAGTTCTTAGAATGAAGGTTCTTTTGGAGCTGGCTGAAACTCACAACTGGATGGACCACACAGCTGCATTCTATTCTGACACTTGATGTCCTTCCTTGGAGGCAGAGGTGAGGTGGATTATGGGCTATGGACGACTCTTAAACCATCAGTTTTCTTGTCTCCTTCATGAGAAAAATCCCAGTGAATCTGAATGAGGTGTTATGTAGACACAGTCTTTATGCTCCATATAAGGAAAGAAAATTCTTCTTACTCTTTAGTTTTGTGGGTTCTTGTTTTATTTTTGAGACAAGGTTTCATGTAGCCAGGCTGGACTTGAACTTGTTATGCAGCCAAAGTCAACCCCTGGTCCTCATGTCTCTATATCCGGGGTCCTGGGATTACAATCGTGTTGACCACAATACCCGGGTAGTATCTATCTATCTATCCATCTATCTATCTATCTATCTGTCTGTCTGTCTGTCTGTCTGTCTACCTACCTACCTACCTACCTATCTATCTACCAATCTATCAATCACCTATCTATCTATTTTAGTATAGTATCTATTTGTCTGTCTATCTATCTATCTATCTATCTATCTATCTATCTATCTATCTATCATTTATTTATTTATTAATAAAAAAGCAGCAATTCACCTGCCCCATCCCCCACACCTGACTTCATCCTGGTGCTCAATGGTTGGCTAGTTGCAAATTAAGCAATTGTCTGTGAAGAAAGACAGTTAGGTTTTTGCCTAACTGCTTTCCGTCCCAATACTCAATGTTTTCCTCACATTATAATGCCTCAAGTTTCCAGTCACACCAGAGATGAATAGTTAGGCCCTATCTGAGAGACGAAAACTGCAACCGTGCTAACAGATATATTTATTAATAACTCTAAAGTGTTATATTAGGTCAGCAGAACAGCTGGTGGCAGCCTGGCAGGACACCCACCAGGGTTTGGCGGGAGGCCTATGGCCAGAAGCTTGTAGGCCTGCCTTAGCTGGAGGCCTGTGATGAGAGGCCTGCAGGACTGGCAGGCCTGACTCAGTTTAGCAGGAAGCCTGAAACCTGCAGTGGCCTTTTCTCCAGTAATTAAATACACCAAGACCTTTTAATGTTTCAACACTTAGGCCTTAGCTGGGGAAAGTCTCAACTGGAACCCAATCACCTAATCCCAACCAGCCATGTGGCTTGCTATACCTTCAGAGCTCACACTGAGACATCTTGCTGATTCTGAGTCCTTCAGGGAAAAGAGTTTCCTCTGTGTAAAGCCCAGGGTTCCTTTCTTCGTCCCAGCTTCTTATACTCAAATGTGTGTGTGTGTGTGTGTGTGTGTGTGTGTGTGTGTGTGTGTGTATTCTTTCCTACACTTAATTAGCTGATGGCCCAGCTAACTGGCCATCAGCAACTTTTATTAACCAATCATAGATTGCCTCAGAAAGGGTGGTAACCAGATCTCTGAGGACTGAAATCAGCCTCTGAGAACCAATATATTAGACCTTCCTCTAACAGAGAGACCTGGCATTATGGATTGGATGGGAACCTCTCTCAAAATGTGATCCCAACCTTACCCTTGGTATGTGATTATACTATTTGGAATTAGCATATTTAGAGGTAATCAAGTTAAGGTGAGGACATACTAAATTATGACGAACCTTAACCAATGCCTAGAGTCCATGTAAGGAGAACAAACTTTTGGTAGGGACACAAACAGAGAGGACACCACGTGACAGTGGAGACACATTGGAGTGAGACAGCCATGCATAAGCCAGAGCCCAGGGATTTGCCTGCAGGAGAAAGAAGCCACAAGAGAGGCACCCAGCAGAGCAGAATCTCACTCAGAATCTACAGAGGGAATCAACACTTTTCACACCATGATTTGCATGTCTACCTTCCAGGAATAGGCAAATGTTTTAAGTTGCTTTAAGTCACTCTGGGTGTGGAAATTTGTTATAGCATGCAAAGGAAACTAATACACCTGCCAGTCTTCAACTATGAGAGACGAGTGTGCCTGGCCCATTTAGACATTTAATTCAGCAAGCATTGCCATGCACTCTGTAATAGGACGTATTTCTGTCTTCCCAGCTTGCATGTTCTTGGGACTCTGGGTGGTAAGGCTGCTACCTCAACCCCCTAGGAAAGCTCCTGGTCTTCTGGATTTTCTCAGGCCCTTGCTTTCTAGTTTACCTTGGATTCTCTTGACTGGGTCCCTTAGTGGTGGTTATTTCAAACCTAGACTGAAAGTAAGAAAAGCTTTTAGAAAACAATTCTTGACTCCCTTTAGCTGATATAATTTTAATTTGCAATTTTCTTGTCAGGATGAGTACCAAGAAATTGTTAAAAAATTATTATCCAGCAGTCTCATGACAGTGTCATTTTATACTGATGGGGTAATTTCTCCCTTCAGAAAGAACTATTTCTTGAGTAATTATTTTGGGTACTAAGTGTCAGGCTCAGACTATTTTGGGACTCTGTGGCCTTGTCTCCTGACGTGCGTTTACCTTGAGGATAACGTGTGTGGCAGGTATCACCTGTGACTCATTCTTCTCCCAGCGATTTTCGGTGATGTTCATGTCTTTGGCAGACAGCAGAATGTGACAAGGACGGCTCAGGAGACCTGCTGCCCTGTGGTTCTTATGTAAGAGTAGCAGAGAGGATTGCTCTCCAAAGCTTCTCAATTTCACTCAGGCTAGGTGTCATACACACACACACACACACACACACACACACACACACACACACACACA
>CAJQZJ010032614.1:2758657-2791473 GCA_907164525.1 Lophiomys imhausi | reverse complement strand
ACACACACACACACACACACACACACACACACACACACACACACACAGTGAGGAGTGGAGAATGAGAGGGAGAGAAAAAGAGAGGGAGAACAAAAGAGGGAGAAGTGGAGAAGAATGTTTAGGAAATTTACTACATAAATATATAAATTTTAGATATATAAATTTACTAGAAATAATATGAGAGGAAGTATACAATAGACAGGTATGACAGTTTTATTTAGGGCTTCCAACTTAAAGCCACCCCAATACAGGTATAAATGAAGTAGGTTTCTTTTAGGGCTCCTACAATACAACTCTTGTTAATTTCTATGAAAATGGATAAAGGGAGAGTATACAGAGGTATAAAAACACTTTCAAAATGGACAAAAAAAAAATCACATTTTCAGGATGACGACAAATGCATTAAAATAATGCTCAGGTATTCCAATTTCCATCTAGTTCCCTCCACCCCCCAGCATGACCCTCACTCGGGGTCTGCCAAGTCTCACCTTACCATTGTATGGCCTGGATTCTTACTCCGACATTTCCACAGTATCTGCTTTAGTAACAGGTTTTAATGTTTGAGAGACGGAGATACTGTTTCCATAGCATGGACCCTTGAGCAGACACAGTTGCCCCAGAACAGGAATGCTACTTTCATGAGACGATCCTCATCTCCACTTTACACAAAGAAATCGACATCTAGATATGTTCATTTCATTATTCTAGGACATGTGAAACAGCAACAAAACAGGAAGAATGTTCTGGAGCACAGGCCACAGAGTTCACACCACATGTTGACTGTTTCCATTTAAAAGAAAATGTAGATGAACTCTTAGGCTGCATCATTCTACTAAGTGATGGGTTCAGTTTCTATTTGATCTTGATTTATTTGTTTTATAGAACTAGCCCCCACCCAGAGTCTTATCCATTCTAGGCACACATGTCACTGCTGACCTCTCTCTCAAGCCAAGTGGGTTTTATGTGTTTTAGCAAGGACTCAATTTAACTATGTTATTGTTACTTACGTTTTTTTTTTTTCTTCAGAACTCCATACTGTTGTTGTTTTGTTCTGGGACCAGAGTTCACTGTGAAACCCAGGCTGACTTCCAGCTGCCCCTCTTCCTGCCTTTGACTCTAGAGTTCGGGAACCACTATGCACGGCCATGCCAGGTCTTTAGCAGATCTCAAATGGTAGAGAAAACCTCAAGCCAAAGCACTCAAAACACTGTTTTCCCTCTGATAATGGCATTTTCCAGAAACGATTTTCCCTGCTGTCAGAGTGTGATAAAAGGCTTGACTTTACAATTTGACCCAAGAGTTACCTGGGACATGCAGAGCGAAAAATATGTGTTTCATTAAACTAACAGGAAAAGCAAGACAATCCCCCACATCAGCAGTTTGCCTCTATAAAGTACAGATGTCCAAGGACCACAAAATCGTTTCAACGTAATTTTTGTATTTTTCTCTGCTCATTCTGAGGAGGAGACTGGTGGTTTTGGTTTGTCTGGAGATTTAATCTTTTAGAACAATCAAGGATTTTAGTGGCTGTGAGGAAAAGATCCAAAAGGTAAAGTCTAGTGACTCATTGAGTGCATTCACAGAAAACAAGAGATGGAATTATGAATGTCTTAGAGAGTCCGTAAATGAGACTTTCCATTTGATGGAAGTAATAATATTAACATAGCTTTTTTTGTTCACAAAGTAGTTTCATTTGATTCATGCAGTAATCCTATAAGATAGCCAAGTTATTGATATGGTGACACCAACACACACACACACACACATACACACACACACACACACATATACACACACACACATACACACAGAAACAGCTCACCCCCCCATACTTACTCCTGCATGTTTAGTTTTCTCTTTTATAGAAAATATCACAATTCTGACTTGTCAAACTGTTGGCATTTGTCTCACACCCTTTTTTCACTTCTTTTATTTTTTGAGAGAGGGTCTTGTGTGTCCAGGGCTAGCCTTGAACCCATCATGTAACGGAGGATAACATTGAATGTCTAATTCTCCTGGCTTTTCCTCACAAGTGCTGAGGTTATAGACAGACATGAAGCACTGTATGCTGTTGATTCAGTGCTGAGGATTGAACTCAGGACATCATTGTGCTAGGCTAGTGCCCTACCAACTGAGCTACACCCTCAACCCTTCACTCTGACATGTTTGTAAAGGTTCACCTTTCCATAGATATCTTCCTTCTTCACCTTTAGCCTAGGAAACCTGATTTAGCCTATGTTTGTAGGAAACTTTCTTGATTTTTAATGGTATTATTGTCCTTGTGGCCAAATCTACTAGATACTAGTCTGTGTTTGTCTTACTCTTTTTGTAGATTCTGAACTGTGGATAAGCTCCATTCTTCTTTCATTTAGTCTTCCTTTGAAATATTCATACACACCTTCTGTGACAATGTCATTTGCTTCCCTCTCCTATGACTATTCCCCCAGATGTCTGTATAGACTCCTTCTCTCTTTTTTTTCTGAAAAATGTTTACATTCCCTAAGATTCTGCCTATGATCCCCTTTGCTTTTATTGTTGACTTTCCTTGCATCATAATCTCAGTCATTTTGTCCTTAGTCTTTTCCCACTTTCTACAATAGCCCATATCCTACCCTGTACCCTTCCATCCCTGTGGACGGCTGTGCCCTCCTACTGATCTACAGGCTGTGAACAAGCTGAGCAACAAGGGCCTCTCCTCTTATCTCGTCTCTAGATTATGTGGAAGGGGCATGTCTTTCCTTCAAGACCAGTCTTGTTCATGATCCTGTTCCTTCCTGCCCTTTTGAGAACACAAGCTTGCTCTTTAATATTTCCCTTTGTCTGATGTTTTCAACATTCCCTTGATTGGAGTTTCCATACACACTTGGATGTTTCCAATCTTTAAAAGGCCTGGCTACTGGCAGTGTCCTCTCTAGCCAGCATCCATTTCAGCGAGGGAGAGTCTACGAATGTTTCCACTGCTTCCTTATTTCTAGATCAGGACTGGTATCATTGTCAGCCTCCGTACATGCAGTTGCCTCACAACTACGGGACTAGTTATTCTCAGCATACTTGACTGCCAACCAACCCTCACTTGGTTTCCCTTTTACCTGCCCTCTTCTGGTTTGTGATTGACCCTTCCTTCTTTTCTTCCCCAAATCGTTATAGCAGCATCCCTTCTTCCCCTCTGCTCTTCTTCTTTTGCTCCTTTCTACCTCCCACCCTCCCTTCTTCCTTTCCTCCCTCCCTTTTCTCTCTCTCTCTCTCTCTTTTGATTAAGTCTTCCAATTAGGTTATGTGTTAGAACTCTTTACTCTTTTATTCCACCATGGTGCAAATGGCAGACACTGTTCACCTGCCAGGTGCCTCCTACGGTCATGCACACAATCCTTGAGTTCTTTCTGCTAGTTTACCTAGGGTTATGTGTCTGAGGACTAGTGGTTACCATAGAGATCACCTTGAAACTAGGCCTAATTTCTGAGGAAATAAAAAGCTAATAAACTTGCAGCTAACATACTTTAATCTTTATCAGTGACAGATAACCAGAGACACACCCTGTACTTGACTGGAGTATGTTAGGATGTCACAACAATATGGTTGGGAAGGGCTGATATATGAGGTCCTTGAAAGGTTGTTGAGTTGTTCTGGATTTAATATTAATTGGCTGAGAGTTATTTCCTGGACAGTTTGATTCAAAAAAGTAATTTTAACACCTCATATTTGTTTACTTATCTATTATCTCACAAATAGGTAAAAATTCTAAGTCTGTAAATATTTTGGGTTATTGATGCATTATTCTCAAATTCTTAGAGTTAAGCAGTGAGAAAAAACATTTTCTTAATCTTGATAGCTTTAAATATCCTAGAGTCCTATAGTATAAGGGACAGTCTCTGAGGGAAGAAGATATTGTCATACAAGTTTAGAGACCCTTTCAAGATGAAGCTGTTGTGAAAGGACATTTCTGAGAGCAGGGATCACCCATAGTACTTGGAGTTGCTTGGTAAACTTAAAATATCTTGAAACTTAGGAAAATATTAGAATTGTATGAGAATTAGGCAACATTATTGCTGAAATATTGCATCTGGAAGGTATTTCATGGGGGCTTTGAATGTAACTAAGTTCCATAGCCCTAGTGTGTGTAAAATCTGAATGAAGAGCTCATGCACTCTTCTGTATAGAAGTGATGAGCAAGTACATTCTCTTCTTTGAACTTGATCTCTACAATGACTGAAGCAAATGCTTTAATCATGGTAATGTTGATTGGTCCCGCTTGCTGTCTGTTACTTACTTTGACTCTGATTGGTTAAATAAGTGCTGAGGCCTGGAGATTTGGCAAAGACGGAGGTAGGCAGGACTAAGGTGCACGACTTTTTGAGAGAGAGCATCTTGGGAAGGAGAAGCTTGCCAGAGAAGAAGCCAGCCATGGGGTAGATTAAAGAAGATCCTTCCACATGGCCTGGAACATCGGCTTAGGGTGGAGAATATTAGTCCTAAAGGATGTATGTATATATGGGGTCATATTTGGGTAATAGCTTAGATGGGCTAGGATTGCACAACTCAGGCCTAGGCTTGTTAAAATCCACGTCTGTATGTATTCATTTATAATGGCAGGTTAAGGATTAACACCACCGACCAATTAAATATAATATAAATACTGGTTAAGCAATTTAATTAGCTATTTTTCTACACACTTAAGATTCATAAGGTTAAAGCCTAGGTTAGAAATTTACACAGTCGCACATAGTAACTAAAATTCTCACCTTGCCTGTCTCTTCCTATCTCTGTCAACTATTCTTAGCTCCCTTCAGGAAAAGAATTCAAAAACTCCACATGGCAAACCCATGGCTTTCTCTCAGCCACACAGATCTGAAACTTTGCATAGAGGAGGAACCATGCTATAAACATCTTTCTCAAGTGTTTTATACATACCTGCTGTGTGAGAAATAGCTTGAGGAAGGTTTTGTTCCATCAATAAGTAAAACATTTGTAAGAAACATGTATGCAATATTTAAAAAGTAAAAGAAGTCATACATATTAACCTCTAAATGATCCCTAGCAGTAGTCTAGCATAATCTGGAATGAAGTTGGTAAACATTTTTCCGTAAAAGACAAACAGTAAATATTTGTGGTTTTTAGACTGCTGAGACTTCTGGGCTCTTTCCATGAAGCTCTGCTCTTGTGGCAGAAAACTGGACATGGAGGAGATCCATGGCAGTGCTCCTGTCAAAAGAGATTTACAAAGCTGGGTAGATTTTGCCTGCAAGCTGCAGTTTACTGAGCACACACACATACATGCACACACACATACATATACACATACATAAATACACACATATATAAACACACATACACACATAGCACAGCATGGCAAGCAATTGTATTACAAGGGATAATTTGTTCTAACAACTAAAATATCTTTTCAATGGAATATTGGTGTCACCTGGAAATCCTGTGCCTCCTAAGTCATGGAACTCATAATTACCTCAAAGGAGACAAAGATTGGATCTTGGGTAGAAAACAACCTTTAGCTGTTACAAAATGGTGTGTGGACCTCCAAAGTTCAATTCTTACCTGACAAAATCTCATTTGGATGTTGAATTTGGGTTTGGTAAAAATGTCTGTAAAGTATCCTTAGAAGGTAATAATGAGAAATAGGAGTAATGTGGTCTTTTGTCTCTTACTGGGACATTTTTCAACTTTGTACTCTGCAGATGACTGACTATTGCAAATGTAAACAGTTCTTATCTCCAAATTTGCAGTAACTTCTGCCCACTGGGAAGGCAGTCTCATTCTATTCCTAGAAGAAAGCCAGGTTTTGTCCCCGTCAAATGGATTTCAACACTCACTTCTTCCACGGAGATTTATGGTTCTTCAATTTCTTCATGGAAGGACCGAATGCAGCTAATTGACAGCCGTTATAAAGAGGACACAAAGCTAACCGTCTGTCTAGTTCTAACTGCGTCATGGATTTTTAGCTTTGGTTGGCAGATAAATACATAAAAATACATATTCAATAGTGAAAGTGTAAAGCCCCAGCAAAGTTTCGTTGCTTCAGCATGTCTGTTGTAACTGTAGAGAAGTTCATTGAGATCTATGGGATCTGGATCTGGTTAATGTTGGTATGTGATGTTTTTTATTTCTTAGGTTTTTAAAAAAATAATAAAGGCTTAAAAATGTTTTTCTCCTTCAATTGGTGGTAACATGTGATCTCTTTCCATTAAATAACTAATCGTGCATTAAATAAGCATCTTTAAGATGGGTTTCTTTTGAACAGATAAGACTCACAGTTTTCCATTTTCAAAGTATAATTCAACAAGTCCCACTGGTATATAACAGCCATTTTTTTTACTTGCTAATAATATTTTTAAAAAAATATTTGCAAGTGTTTATGTATTATAAGGCTGACAGATGTTCCACTGGATAAATATACCACATTAAAATGTATTGTTGGAGAACAATAAATAATTTTTATGAATAAGCATAGGTTATTCTCTTAAAAACATGCAATGCAGAAAGTCATAAAGGGTGTCAAAAGGCTGTTACTTAATTTTTCTTGGCATTGTGCTTGTCTGCTTTTAGCTCCATGTTGACTGTTTGGAGGGCATGGGCCAGTGGACATAAAAGCCAGGCCTATTTTCATGGCTGTTTGTTGACAGGAGGTGGGCTGTGTCACTCCTGTGAATCTAAAGATCATTTTGGGAGACGCACTAAGCCCTGGCCTCGTCCTCATAAGAAGTACGCACGAGGGTTAGGACATTCAGTACACTTTGATACTTGGCTCACACTGCCCACTCAGGATTCTGTTTGGCTACAATTTATTTCAGGAACATGGAATCACTACTGTTTGTCTGAGCCTCCCATCTTTTCTGCCAGTTCCTCCTGCCCTCTTCTTCACCGGCCAAAAGCTTCTAGCTCTTACTATGTCTTATATTTACAAAGTTGAAAACTTAAGCCATTTTTGGAAGAGAATCTTTCTTCTCAACTTCGATCTTCCCTGAAAATCATGTTTAGCTTTTGTCAAGCCTGCCCCATTGTCTCCCTTGGCATCCTCGCCTTTTACAGTTGCCCAGTGAGCGTCTGTGAGGCTGATCTCAGTTGGCCCGGACCTCTGCAGCTTTGCCTAGAACTTGTGATTCTTCTGTCTTTGAGAACGCTTTTCAGGAGACTATATAAAGAAATGTTTCATCCACAGAGGGGAAGACAAATGTAAAACATTATTGGTTCTTTTCAAAGTGGATCTTAGGGATAGGCATTTAGAAATGAGATAAAAGTTCTCTTCAGTGTCTTGTGAGACATACCCTTGGTAGCAGCCGGGGTGGGAGATATCTAATCTAGCAACATCATTTTCTTATTCTGTTAAAGAATATATGACCTAACACTTTCAAAATCTGAATGATGCTAAGTTAAATGCATAGGCAATAAAGATGGTATAGATTTTTTATTTTTTCCCAACATTTATTTATTTCTTCAAGTTACATCTCAATCACAATCTCCTTCCCTCCTCCTCCTCCCTCCTCCCCCTCCTACCCTCTTCCCTCTCTCCCTCTATCTACTTTTTTTTTTTAAATTTAAGGTGTATTTTTTCCACCTAACAGCTCCCCCTTTTAGTCCAATAAAAGACTATTTTTCTTGTAACAATAAATACAATACAAAAAAATAAGAACACTTAGACCACAATTATGAAAATTATAAGGTATGACATATATTCCCAATGTCCAGTCCATACTTGTTTGGCAACTGATGTTAATATTCTATTATCTATCTCCATAACTTTAAAGTTCTATACCTAACTCAGTTTCCATCCTAACTTGCATTACCAACTTAAAGACATCTTCTTAGACCTAGAACATCCTTTTAATTCCTAAACAACTTAAAACTTAACTGTGAGACTATAACTATCAACCACATCAGAGACCTGTGAAGGATAAATATATCTGAATAAACCAGAATTGCAGAGCAAGCAGCTTCCAAAACTAAGAAATGACAGACAACTGGCTGCCTGGACAATCCCCCATTTCCTGCACAAAACTTAAGTCCAAGTGGATCAAAGACCTCAACATAAAACCAGACAACTAAATTTAATAGAAGAGAAAGTGGGGAAAAGCCTTGAACTCATCAGCACGGGTGACAACTTCCTGAACAGAACACTAATAGCTCAGGCTCTAAGACTAACAATCAATAAATGGTACCTCATGAATCTGAAAATCTCTAAGGCAAAGGACACTGTAGTTAGAACAAAATGGCAGCCTACAGATTGGGGAAAGATCTTCACCAACCCCACATTCGACAGAGGGCTAATATCCAAAAAGACCTCAAGTAATTAAACACCAACAAATCAAATAAGCCAATCAAAAAATGGTGTATAGAGCTAAACCAAGAATTCACAATAGGTTTCTGATTTTTTTTTTTTTTTTTAAAAGTTAGTTCTTTTTTTTTTTTTTTTTTTAAGATTTATTTATTATGTATACAGTGTTCTGTCTGCAGGTATATCTGCAGGCCAGAAGAGGGCACCAGATTTCATTGTGGATGGCTGTGAGCCACCATGTGGTTGCTGGGAATTGAACTCATGACCTCTGGAAGAGCAGTCAGTGCTCTTAACCGCTGAGCCATCTCTCCAGCCCAGGTTTCTGATTTTTAAGTGAAGAAAATTTCAATGTTTTAACTTTTAGAAAACTTTATTTAATTTCTTGGGACACTCCACATGTTTTTTTTTTTCATGGTAGTTGTGAAAACCCCTCGAGGCACATGAATGGCCAGGTCCATACCCTGAGGACCTCCAGATGCCAGATTCCACCCTCAGAACATTCTCCCCTAACTTCCAGACCCAACTTCTGCTGCACAGAGTAAAAAAACTCAAGCTCAGGACTTGAAATCCTACCAATCCCCACCCTGGAAATTTCCACCCCGGAAAGTTCTGCCCTCCCAAGAAATCCTATGTAACAACCCCCATCCTCTGTTCAGGTCTCTGCTGCTTCTCACCGAAGCAGAGGAAGCCACTCTCCTGGGTTTTTCCTTCCTAATAAATCTCTTATGTGAAGTTGTTGTGTGGTGTGACTTTGGGTTATCCCTTGGGCACCCAGCTACCAGGACACGTTTCCATCTGAGCTGTAACACTCACAGGCTGTACTGGTTCACGTTCTCATCAGCACTATACAAAGGTTTCGTTTTCTCTGGTTTCTTACCCATGCTTGTTTAACTATAGTCTTCCTGATAAAAGCCATCCTTATGCCAGGCCAAGTGACTCACGCCTTTAATCCCAGCACTCGGGAGGCAGAGGCAGGCGGATCTCTGTGAGTTCGAGGCCAGCCTGGTCTACAAAGCGAGTCCAGGACAGCCAGGGCTATTATTCAGGGAAACCCTGTCTTAAGAAGCAAAACAAAACAAAAAAAAAAAAGCCATCATTACTGGGCTGGGGTGATGTAGCCTTATGGTTTTGATTTGTCTTTTCTAGATGATTAGTGATGGTGAACCCCACCACCTCTTTTTTTTTTTTTTTCAAATAATTGCTGTCCATTTTGTATACATTATTCTAAGAAATGTTTACTTAGGTATATGCCTAGTTTTTGAACAAGCTTTTTAAATGCCATTTTAATTGTGGTTTTTTTTTTTTGCTGTTGAAATTTTTAGATTTCCTTATATATTATAGATGTCACCCTGTATTGGTTCCTTTCTTCACTGCTTTTATAAAATACTTGATGAAATGACTTAAGGAAGGAAGGTTTCCATTGACTCACAGTTCAAAGAGACCATCATCATGACGGGGAGGGTATGGCAGCAGGAACACGGGGCAGCTGGTCACATTGTGTCTGCAGTCAGCATTACTTCCTCCTTTTATTCAGTCTGGAACCCTAGCCCTTGAAAGGTGCTGCCCGTATTTGTGGTACATCTTTCCTCTTCACCTAATTCTAGACATACTCGCAAAGACACATCTGGAGACACATTTTCATGGTGATTCTAAACCCAGTCATGCTGACATTCAAGATGAACGACCACACATCCCTTATCCCATATATGGCTTTCTAGGTAATCCCAGCTCGCTGTTAACTGTTTCCTTTTTTCCTCTGCTGAGAAGAAGCTGTTCAATTTGATGTAAAACTACTCATGTACTCTTTGTTTCTTGTATTTTGGGGGTACAAGAGCTTTTGTGTGTGGATGTTGCTTTATGCTGTAAAAGCTTAAATACTTACACTTGTGTAGGTAGGCCTATAGAACAAGCTGATGGCCATACGAACTTTTTTTTTTTTTTTTTCACATAACCTTAAGATAAACTTTGGGGATAGTTTGGAGAATTATCCAGTTGATGGCTGTGAGAAGGCCCTGTAAGAAATTAAATAATGCATCCTTGTTTGAAGATAAGACCTGCTGAGATGACTCACCATAAAAGTCACCTAAAGTCTAAAGGAGAGGAGCCACTTAAAAGAGGTACACTGCCTAACTTATGGTTAGCATCAGTGGATGTGAGTAGGTGTGAGTTGACTGAAGTGATGGCAACATACCAGGTAGATCTTCCCAGATATCAAATAGAGGGTAAGTCTGTGGATGGAAAGATATCTCATCTCAGCTTATGCTTCAGCCAAGGGCCCATCTGAGGGCTGTATGGTAAATACCCAGTGAGGAAACCAAGAAAACCAAAGCGCTAACTTGCCACTTGCCTTTACATCAAGGAAAGTTAGGGGGAGTATTAGAAAACCATGTAGGCTTCAGGTTGACCTCAGTGATCAGGGGTGTGTCTGGCTTTAAACTCTGGAGTTCATTCAACTTGCATTAACTATCTACGGTGTCAAAGTCCAGTCTTACCTTGCTTGTCCCCTTTTAATCATTCTGCCACTGATAATCTACCCAATCAGACTAAGCTCCTCTTCCCCCATGCACGTGTTATGTGTGCATCCAGGGTGTGAGACCTGAAACTCAGGTTCCCTCTTATCAAACAGCTTGACTTCCATTTCAAACCCCCATCTCTCAAAATTTTAGTAAAACTAGGGTTTTCCTGTATCTCAGTCAGAGTGTCTCAGTTGAGTCAAGGTACCAGCCGGGGAGCCCACATTTCTTTTGGAGTTCTCCAGTCAGTATGACTTCTCTTCCTCACTTCCCTTGGCCTGCACAATAATTCTGGAGACTTGTTCTCACTCATACTACCTCCCAGCTCTTTATTTCCATGGAACAAGTTCTTTCTATTCTAATAAGCTAACTGATGAAAGTGAAAAAGCCAGAATGTGACTAGTTTCTGTATTTTCTTTTTGCTGCTACATATTTTCCCTAAGGCAAAGCACAAAAACTAGCCTAGCAAGGTGAATGCAGGAAACAGGGAAGTCGTGGGTGTGGGAAGGAACATCCATGAAAGGTCATCAGTTAATGTTCAGGCTTTACTTGTTTAAAAGACACAGCCTCCTCTTTTTCTCTGACCTGGCCTTTCTAACTTGCTTCATCTAAATCAGCAGTTCTCAACTTGTGGGTTACAAAGTTACCTTTGGGGTCACATATAAGATATCTGTGTTATGATTAATAACAATAGCAAAAAAATAGTTATGAAGTAGCAACCAAACTAATTTTATGGTTGGGGGTCACCACAACGTGAGGAACTGTGTTAAAGGGTCATAGCACTAGGAAAGTTGAGAACCACTAGTTTAAATCCGGACTCTTCTAGTACTAATCCATTTTTACCTACTATAAATCATGTAATTTATGTTGCATACTTTAATAAAACATATTTTGCAGTTGCTACAGGACAGAAATAAGTATCTGGGGCATCCCTGACAGAAGTTTATTCAGCCCCAAAGTTCTCCGTCTTGTGACAAAATACCAAAGATTATCAACTTAAAGGGAGGAAAGGATTCTCTTTGCTCATGGTTTTGCAGGTTCAGTTTATGGGGCTTGGCTCTATTGCTTTGGGCCTTGCATCACTGAAAGAGTGCATGGCAGAAGAGGGATGCTCATTCATGATGCTTGAAAACAGACAGTATGGTTGGAGAAGGGATGTAGGTCTCAATGCACCCTTCAAGAGCGTTCCTCCACTGACTTAACTTCCTCCCAGTAGGCCCAACCCCTTAAAGGTGTCACCACCTCCTAGTAGTGCAACATGCTGGGGATTGAGTATTCAACATGGATGTCTGCAGAGTGTGGAAGATCTAAACTGCAAGCCTTAAGTGGAAACTTGTTTAAAATGCAGGTTCGCAGGTGTCTCTGTAGAGTTATTGAGTCAGACCCTTTGGGACTGGGTACAATCCCTGTATAGATATGTGACACACTTTTCCAGTTTGAGAACTACTGGCTTATTGATGGTAGGAGAAGCTACCAAATACAGGTAATATTTGAAAGCCTGTTGACTGAGTTTGAATATCTCCAAATAATGAGGCACTCATAACCCTACAAAGCAGTACATCTGACTTTGGAAGCCCTTGACCTTGGTTTTAATCTAATTTTCACACCTTTAGACATTGCCTAGATTTGTCTTGCTGGAACCATAGAGGAGGAATTAAGTCTTTTCTATGTGATTCAATATTACTTTTGCTTGCTTTTCCTTCTGGGATGAAGGCGGCATAACTTTGGAGTTCCTTCACTGCATTGCTTACACGTAGCTGAGCAGGAACCTTGTTATCTGTATTGGTCTTTAGATTGCTCTGCACAGAGTCACATGTTGTCTTGGCCCACAACCTAAAGTGTTTGCTGATAGGCGCATACAGTGGTACAGACTAATGTGCCCCCCGTTAGGTACTTTTTGGTAGTTATATTGCTAAATTCATCAGCTGTGGTTATTTGCTGTTTTCTCCTCCTGCTTGGTCTTTTCTTTTTGTATAATCGAGGCTCTCTCATGTCTGCTTTTCTGTATACCCCCAGGGTGAGTTCCTTCAAAATGTCTATGTCAAGTTATCTGTTTTGCCATTTTCTTTTGCATCAGTGTTATATGTCCAGAGTAAACTCCTAGCCTTTCTGAGCTTTAACATAACCTACATTTTGGGATGGGGGCGTATATCCTCTATAACAAGAAGAAACTTGCTATGAGAGGTAAGACAATCTTGGTTGTGATATGCCACAAGCAAGAGCTAGTGTGGTCACAGGGGAGGCTGATTCAGGTTGTTCATCTCACAACCACAATGTATCTACATGGAGACTCTTGTGTCCCCAATATAAACCATAGGTTTCCAGAATTAAGAAGCTTACCCAAAGTACAGAGGTGGCCTCAAGCAGTAACTTGACTTCCATCTGTCTCCAGGACATATACTTTTTACCACTACCCACCCACATACTGAGATATTCCTATGAATTTTGTCTTTTTAAATACAGAGTTGACCAAAGAAACAAATGCTTGTGTAGGCTAAGGATTAGGATAAATTCTTCGGTGAGAAAGATACTGATAATTAGCAGAAGGGACTAAAAACAGCCTTGAGTTTTTCTGGTCTACTACAAGGTGGTAGGTTAGGAGACATAGCACACGAAAAGACAATAGTTGTGTGATGTAGCCTGTGTGGTACACAGACCTCTAGGTGATATAACCTACAGGAACGTGGTGGCTGTGTGTTATAAACACAGAATGGGTATGATGTAATCATAGGAGAGTGATAGCTATGTGGGGTAGCCACAGGAAGGTGATGGATATGATACAATATAAGAAGGTGACCGCTCTGCTGTAGCCCATAGGAAGGTGATGGCTATATGGTGTAATGCTGGAGTGTGACATCTATGATAGAGCCCACAGGCAGGTGATGGCTGTGTGATGAAAACTACATTCTTTCTGAACTTCTGAAAACAGGAAACAAGGATTTTCAATATGATTGCCTGATACTGCGGATTACAGTGTGACTCTCTTTAGATTTTTTTTTTCCCACTCAGACTCAATGTTTACAGGCATGAGTGGTTCCATCTGTAAGAACAGGCTTGCTTTAGACTACATCACCATTCTTTTCATGTTCTGTTCTTTGTGAGTCCTAGAATTTCTGACTGTTTTCTGGTATCTATGACCTTTGGCCTTACCTTCTTTAGTTCTATAATGAAAACAAATCCACTCAACGTACATTGGATGTGGCAGGTGAAGAAACCAGGGCTGAGGAGATAAGGAAAGTTATGAAGTAGAGAAGTTGCTTTAGAATGTTTACAGCTGTGTTTTAAGTGGGGTTGAAAGGACCTCAGAAGCTGGTGGGCACAAAAAAAGAGATGACAGCTTGAAAAGGACTTTCGGAGCCATCACACAGGGAAATGGATGAGATTTGGTGGTGGCCTAGGAGTGGCAGACTGTCGTCAAGTTGGCTGATGTGAACTGGCAGCCAGTTCTAACCATTACACTGCTACACTTAATGGCCCAGCTGTCTGGCTCCTATCTGTCTCACCATCCTTTCTACTCTCTGGAGCTGTGGTCATCACCACCAACTTTACTTCCAACTCCACAAAGCTTTCTTAGTCCTAGCTTCACTGAATCTAAGAACTTTTACTATGACTATTTCCCTCCACAAACCACCTGCATATAGTAGTTAGCAGTTTACAGAGTTCAAGTTTCTGGTTCTCACTTGAAAAAGCAACCACTTCCCTGCCTCTTCTTTCTGCTCATCCTCTCTCCTCTTTCTCAAAGCCCCACTTTCCCCCCTCAATGGAAAATATTGTAGAACTTAAAAAATATTTATTCAGCTCCTGACAGCACCCCCTATTCTACTCCAAGTAGAAGATGAGCATTGAAGAATCTCCAGTGGGAGATGGTTGAATTGGTGGTAAGCCTTTCTCTTGGCAAGAAAAACCCCTTGCTTCAACTGTAGACAGACTTCTGTCCCAAAAGGACAAAACTTGGAAGCCGATAAGTTGACAGCCTAGCTCTGCCAAGACAGGGTAGGTAAGTCCTTCATAATTCCTGCTCTACAATCAATGTCTGTCAGAGAAACAGGGCCAAATGGCTGAAGATGGATGCTGTAATGTATGGAGAGAAAATGAGAACTGTCCAGGCAGCCACTGGTATGTCATTTCTTAATTTTGGAAGCTGCAGACCCTGCACTTCGTATATAATCAGATATATTTATCCTTCTCAGGTCTCTGAGGTGGTTGAAGAATAGATAGCTAGAGTCTCATAGTTAAATTTTGAGTTGTTTAGGAATCAAGAGGGTGTTCTGGATCTAAGAAGATATTTTTAAAATTGTGAGGCAAGTTAGTATGAAAGCTGAGTTAGATATAGAACTTTAAACTCATGGAGATGGTTAGATAGTAGAATGTTAAAGTCAGGTGCCAAATACATATGGACTGGACATTGGGAATGTATGCTGAGCCATATAACTCTTATATTTGTGGCCTATTTATTTCTGTTGTTTTGTATTGTATTTGTAGTTATAAGAAAAAGAACCATTTTTTGGACTGAAAGGGAGAGCTGTTGGGGGGAAAAAGAAATACCTTAAACTAAAAAAAAAAAAAAAAAAAAAAAGAAGGGAAAAGGATGAGGGGTTGAGGGGGACAAGGGTGGAAGGGTGGGACTGGAGGAGGGAGTAGGGAGGGGATTGTGATTGAGATGTAACTTGAAGAAATAAAAAATAAATTATTAAAAAAGTATATTTATTCAAGTTACATCTCATTCACAGCACCTCCCTCCACCCCTCCCAGTCCCACCCTCCTGCCCTCTTCCCCCTCTTCCTCCTCCCCTTCTCTTCTGGTGAGGGGGGTCCCATCACTATCAAGCCTCTCCTCATTTCATCAGTCACATGAGGGCTAAGAGCTTTCTTTTGTACTTGTGTCCAACATGGCAGCCCAGCTAGGGTAAGGTGTTAGTGGAACCCCCAGTTGCTAAGGGATCTATCTGTATGAAGGCCAAGTTGCCTATTGTCTATATATGTATTGGGGGGCCTAGGTCTCATCTATATATGTGGGTTTTTTTTTTTTTTTTTTTTTTTTTTTAGTGTTTCAGTCTCTGTAAGCCTCTAGGGTCCTCTTGGTTGGTTCTATTGATCTTCATGTGTTGTCCTTGTCCCCTCCAGGTCTTTCTATTCCTCCCCCACCTCTTATATAGAACTCCCAGAGCCCCACCTAATGTTTGGCTATGTGTCTCAGCATCTGTTTTGATCTTCTGCTGGATGGAGTTTCTGACACTTGAAGAAATGCTCAACGTCCTGAATCATCAGAATGCAACTCAAAACGACTCTGAGATTCCATCTCATACTCATCAGAATGGCTAAGATCAAAAACTCAAGTGACAGCACATGCTGGCAAGGATGTGGAGAAAGGAGAACACTCCTCCATTGCTGGGGGAGTGCAAACTTGTACAACCACTTTAGAAATCAATCTGGTGATATCTCAGAAAACTGAGAATAGCTCTACCTCAAGACCCAGCCATACACTCCTGGACATATATCTAAAAGATTCTCCACCAAACTACAAGGACATCAGCTCAACCATGTTCATAGCAGCTGTATTTGTAATAGCTAGAAACTAGAAACAACCCAGATGTCCTTCAACTGAAGAATGGATTAAAAAGCTGTGGTACATTTACACAATGGAGTAGTATTCAGCTATCAGAAACAAGGAAATCATGCAATTTGCAACCAAATGGATGGAACTAGAAAAGTTCATCCTGAGTGAGCTAACCCAGACCAAGAAAAATATTCACTTATTTTTTTTAATACCTTTTTCCTCAGGTCCTTTTCCATACTTTCTTTTTCTTTCCCTCCACTTCTCTGACAAGTTCTGGGGCAACAACCTTTTGCTTGTGTTGGAGACACTGACCAATAGAGAATAAAGGAGATGGATCCTTGGTTTCCTAACTTCTTCTCTAGCTAACAGTCACAGAGGAAACAAACTGAATTGAATTATAAGACAGTATATGCCATGGTCCTTTCCTTCATTTTTACCTTCTCTATGCTGCCCAATTTCCAAATCTGCTCTTATTCTTAACTCTTCCTCCTTCTTCTCACCTTCCTCCCTCTTCTCATCTTCCTTCTCCTAACCTTCTTCCTCCTCTTCTTCCTAGTCCTTCTTTTTTTGTTTTGTTTTGGTTTGGTTTGGTTTTTTGAGACAGGGTTTCTCTATGCAACAGCCTGGCTGTCCTGGACTCACTTTGTAGACCAGGCTGGCCTCGAACTCACAGAGATCTGCCTGCCTCTGCCTCCCGAGTGCTGGGATTAAAGGCGTGCGCCACCAATGCCCGGCGTCCTAGTCCTTCTCTAAAATCAGTGAGGATTAAAAGTTTAGTGATTGTCCTTAGGCTCCAGGAAGTGTCTTTACGACTCACTATTTCATATGTGCAAATTTTACATAAATGATCAGTCACCAGAGAGGCCTTCCTTCCTCCTTTTCAAGACATATTTACTAAGTGCTGGTAGGATTTCTAGGACTTCATCGAGTATATACTGTATCTATTGTTTCTAATCTTTATAGTGCCATTCCACCAGCATTAATTCATAGACAGCTCAGTCTAGTTAAGTTCAAAGCAAAACAGCTGTTAGTAGAATCAGACTATCAATACATTTAACTCCAAATCCAAGTGATTTATGATGTTTGCGTGTTAATAACAAAGGGCACATTTCACAGAGTATTTTTTTATTCCCCCCTAAAAGAACTGCACCTGTTTAAAAAAACATCATAAGCTAAAACACAGATTAAAGGCCAGAGTACTAACTTAGAGAAACAGCAGGATCCTTGGAAATGAAGCAGCAATGATCTGATGAGCACTAGACATTATCTTAGTTAGGGTTTCTATTGCTGGCATAAAACACCATGACCGAAAGCAACTTGGGAAGGAAAGGTGTACTTCTTATACAGTCCATCACTGAAGGAAGTTAGGGCAGAAACTCAAGCCAGGCAGGAACCCGGAGGCAGGAACGAAAGCCAAGGCCATGGAGGAGTGCTGCCTACTGGGATGATCTCCATGGCCTGCTTAATCTGCTTTCTTATACACCCTAGGACCACCAGCCAAGGGGTGGTGCCACCCACAGTGAGTTGGGCCCTCTCCCATCAATTATCAGTCAAGAAAATGTACCACAGGTTTGCTCACAGCTTGTCTGTAGAGGGCATTTTCTTAATTGTGGTTCTCTCTCCCAAGTTCATCCTAGCTTGTGTCAGGTTGACGTGAAACAAGCAAGCACAGGCATAAATTCCATAAAATTACTATGAAAGTCGATTAAAACAAAACGAAACAAACAAAACAAAAAGAAAGTTAACTAAAAATGTTTTAGTTAGAAAACTTCCCGGCATGACATAATTTTTTAAAGTTTAGACTTTTTGCTCCTAAATTTGATTAATGCTTAATTTTAAAGACACAAATAGTCTTACACATTCAAGCTTATTGGGTAAAACATATGTGAGTTTCCAGGCAAAAGGCATTTTATTAGGAGCAAAAAGTAATTTAAATGCTCTTCCTGGTTAGTATTATATATTTATTCACTGTGTGCTTACTGTAATTGCAGGGGCTTCTACCAAAAATATTTTTTATTAAAATCGAAATCTTAAAAATAACATTGTAAAATTTGTAGTCAACCTAATTCAAAAAAAATGTTAAAACTCGGGCTGGAGTGATGGTTCGTCATTAAAAGCTAGGCTTATAACTCAAAAGACAAAAGATAAAACTAATGGATTGTTGATGGTTTTTGTTTTTGGTATCTCATCATTGATTATATCATCCTGATGCATTCACTTTAATTTGTCATGCCATGAAAATATGATATTATTATAATTGTCAATAGTGAAAATTTATCACTGGGACAATAGATTATGAGATTAGAATATGTTCGTTATTTCGTATGAACTGAACATGATTGTATGATTGTTGGATGAACTGTTGCAGTCATGCATGTACTGTAATGGTATTACATTCCACACCTACATGCTACATAGATATTAAACAGTGGTTTCTTCAAGAGCCCCTGGGATTAACTCATCTGTAGATGCAGTTTGTATTACATCAAAATAGTGCCTGGAACTATAACTGTGTGGAACTAACATTGAAAGTGATCTTACTTTATGAGTTCTACCATAAGAGGAAAGTGTTGTTAGTGATGTTGCCTGCATCCCTTGTGACTGAAGATAAAGTAACTGCTGGTGAGAAATACTAAACCCATTTAGGTGTATAGTCCCAGGTGCCTCCTTAGTACAGTTTATATTCCATGAGGGGAGAGAAAGATTAGGATGAACACTTGATCTTCTAATTGTTAGAAAAATCTAACAAGTAAAAACAGAGCAGCTTTGAGATGTCATTTAGCAAGTGTTCATTTTCAACAGTTTTAAAAGGCAAAGTCATGGGGATGCCCATGGACAACACTGGCCTTTAACTAAATAAACATAGCAAACAACACAGATCATACTCTCAATTTTTTTTGTTTTAGAAATTTATAATTACTATAACAAAGGCTTAGAGATTTCATACAAGAAAAGTTTGCTTTAATTTAATTTCACCTAGCTTTTCTCAAACCAACTTGACAATTAAAACTAAATATATGAGTAAAACCCTAAAACAAGCTATAAATTTATAAGCTATAATTTTAGTCTTCCATGGACTTTTTCTAGAAAAATGTTGATTTGCAGAAAATTCAAAACTCTGCTATTTTTTATCCTTTACATCAGGTATTTAAAACAAATAGTTTGAGCAAAGAGCTCAGACTATTAGTATATACACCTTTGCATATATTTAAGTGTAACAAGTTCAGCAGCCATGAATCAGGAGCCATGTAAGAACTACATATGCTTCTATTTCATTAAGATAATATTTTTATCTTAATATATCTTCTTATCTTAAATATATATTCTATTTAATTAATATATATTTCCATGTTCATTTCTTACAAATTATGAAGAAAACAAAGACTACTCACAGAGATAGTATCATAGGGGGAATCATGCTAGGATAAATTTGATGTTATTAAACCCTGTTCAAGTTCTATTTGCTGATGCTGAACATGCTAACAAACTGTTCATTTGGCTGTCAGGCACTTTCACAGGTAATTTTCTGTCTTTTATTACTTATTTATTATATATAAGAAGTTACCCCAAATTTAATAGCTCAAACAATAAGGGGTTAGGAACTGGGTGTGACTTAGCTGGGTCCTCTGGTGCAGGGTCACAAGTTGCAACCCAAGGATTGACAGGAGCTGTCGTTACTTCCAGGCTCAATAGGGAGGATCCTTTTCCCAAGTTCATGCAAGTGCTTTTTGGCAGGGTTTAGTTCCTTATGACCATTGGAGAGAGGCCTTCACTTGATTACCAGCCACTGGCAGGGAGGTTCACTCTATCCCTTCTTACTTAGACCGTCTCATAAAGCAGCTTATCTCATGGGAGCTGGCTTTCATCATGTGAACAAGTGTGAGAATGAGAAAGGGGTGGGGGGGGGGAGATGGAAGCCAGAGTCTTTTGGATGGAACCACATCTTCTCAAATGGTAATCCCATCTTATTTGTCACTTTTTGTTTGTTTGTCTGTTAGGTGTGGGTTGCTAGGATGCCCGCACTCAACGGGAGTATGTTACTCAAGGTTGTGGATACCAGGAAGAGAAGGTGCCATCTTAGAAGCTGCTTGGTGCACATGTTAGCAACTGGTGCGTAGAGTGAGCGTGCTCCACGAAATGAGTCTGTTGTTCTGGGAGATGCTGATGGCAGTCTGTTTGATCCTGTGGTTCTAAGTCCACATGCTGAAATCCAGTAAAATGCTTACAGCTTCACTTCTATAATTCACGAGAAGAGAATACTGTATTTGTCTAGAAAGTACTTTCACACCTCTGCATGTCAAGGAGAAAGTATACAGAAGGCAAAGGTCAATATTTAGTGTCCAGGTCAATGCACACAATGGAGTTGTAGAGCCAGTTGGACCAGATAGGGCCAATTATATCTGGATGTCCTAAACATCGAAGTGTCCACTGAAGTCTAGATTACCTTCAGTTGTAATGCAGAAGATTTTAAAGAACTCTGGAACTCGTTGCCAAGAAACAAGTGATCTCAAAATTTTGTGGCTTTGAACAATAAACATTTGTGGCTCACAGATTCTATGATCTGAATGCGGAGAGGTTTGGCCAGGACTATCTGGCTCAGGGTAACCCAGGAAGTTTCACTCAAGATTTCATTAAGGACATCATACATATGAAGGCTCCAGAGTGGTAGGACTCACCTCTAAGATAGCACACTCATGTCTGTTAGCAGGAGACCTTGGGTTCTTGCCACAAGCCTCTCTTTCTATAGTGCTTGAGTCTCCACACACCATGACATCTGGCTTCCCTTAGAGAGGACGATCCAAGACAAAGAAACAAGAGGAAATCTTTCACATAATCTTTTCTGACTTACTTTGGAAAAGCACATAGTTACTTTGCCCAGGTGCTATTCATTAAGTGTATTCATCCCGGTTAGTCCATCCTCAGGGTGAGGGAGTTAGCTTCAGTTCTAAAAGACAAGTATCCAAGAATTCTCAGACAAAGCTCCATGCCGTCACAACTCTGTAGGTGCATTTCTTAAGAAGATGAACCATCTAAACTCACTGGAACAGTTAGGAGAACTAAGCTGTGGCATCCCATCACACAGAAGGTTGATTGTAGAGAATGAAAATGAATTCTATGCTTCTTAAAAGGCAGATCTAAGGTGGATATTTTCACTGAAAGTGAATAGCACATAACAAATGTGAGTTCATAAAAGACAAATCAAGACAAAAAAATCAGCTTCTAAGTTTAACAGAAATAATTCTTTTTTTTTATTTTAAATACTTTATTTTTTTTTCTTCAAGTTACATCTCAGTCACAAACCCCTCCCTATTCCCCCTTCCTATCCCGCCCTTCCACCCTCTTCCCCCCAGAAGTTTCCCCTTTCAGCCCAACAGATGGTTCCTTCTCTTATAACAGTATTATACAAAACAACAGATATAAATATGCCACATTTATGAGAGTTAAATGGCCCAGTATACCTTCCCAATGTCCAGTTTATACATATTTGGCCCCAGACTTTAACATTCTACTATCTAACCATCTCCATGAGTTTAAAGGTCTATATCTGACTCAACATTCATACTAACTTGCAACACACTTTTAAGAGTATCTTCTTAGATCTATAACACCCTCTTGATTCCTAAACAACTCAAAATTTAACTATGAGACTCTAGCTGTCTATTCTTCAACCACCTCAGAAACCTGAGAGGGATAAATATATCTGCTTATATAGGAAGTGCAGGGCCTGCAGCTTCCAAAACTAAGAAAGGACATACCAATGACTGCCTGGACAGTTCCCATTTTCTCTCCATACATTCTGCTCCATACATTCCTGCATCAGTCTTCAACCTTTGGGTCCTGTTTCTCTGACAGACATTTGTTGTAGAGCCGGGATTATGAAGGACTTACCTACCCTGTCTTGGCAGAGTTAGGCTATCGACTTCTTTGCTACCAAGTTTTGTCCTTTTTGGACAGCAGTCTGTCTGCAGTTGGTGCAAGGGGTTTTTTCATGCCAAGAGATAGGCTTGCCACTAATTCAACCATCTTACAGTGGAGGTTCTTCGATGCTTATCTTCTACTTGGAGTAGAATAGGGGGTGCTGTCAGGCACTGATATGTCTCGATATAAAAAAAAAGAAAATCTTAATTTAAGATAACATCTTAAAAGAAGGGCTTCTGATTTTTTTGAGTTAATTTTGTATCCAGCCACCTTGCTGAAGTTGTTTATCAGCTGTAAGAGTTCTTTGGTGGAGTTTTTGGGGTTGCTTATGTATACTAACATATCATCTGCGAATAGGGATAATTTGACTTCTTCATTTCCAATTTTTATCCCTTTGATCTCCTTTAGTTGTCTTATTGCTCTAGCAAGGACTTCAAATACTATATTGAAGAGATATGGTGAAAGTGGACATCCTTGTCTTGTCCCTGAGTTTAGAGGAAATGCTTCAAACTTCTCTCCATTTAATTTATGTTGGCTACTGGCTTGCTGTATATTGCCTTTATTATTTCTAGGTATGGTCCTTGTATGCCCGTTCTCTCCAGAACTTTTAGCATGAAGGGGTGTTGGATTTTGTCAAATGCTTTCTCTGCATCTAGTGAGATTATCATGTGGTTTTTTTCTTTCATCTTGTTTATGTGGTGAATTACATTGATAGACTTTCGTATATTGAACCATCCCTGCATTCCAGGGATGAAGCCTACTTGATCATGGTGTATGATACTTTTGATGTGTTCTTGAATTCGGTTTGCTAGTATTTTATTAAGTATTTTTGCATCTATGTTCATGAGGGAGATTGGTCTGAAGTTCTCTTTCTTTGTTGATCTTTGTGTGGTTTAGGAATCAGAATGACAGTGGCCTCATAGAATGAGTTTGGCAGTGATCTTTCTGTTTCTATGTGGTGGAAGAGTTTGAAAAGTAATGGTGTTAGTTCCTCTTTGAAGGTCCAGTAGAATTCCATGCTAAAGCCATCTGGCCCTGGGCTTTTTTTGGTTGGGAGATTATTAATGACTGTTTCTATTTCCTTAGGTGTTATTGGGCTGTTTAAGCTGTTAATCTGATTTTGATTTAGTTTTGGTAGGTGGAATTTATCGAGGAAATTGTCCATTTCGCTTAGGTTTTCAAATTTAGTGGAATATAGATTTTTAAAGTAATGTCCGAATATTTTCTGGATCTCCTCAATGTCTGTTGTTATTTCTCCCTTTTCATTTCTGATTTTGTTGATTTGTGTTCTTTCCCTTTGCCTTTTATTTAATTTGGCTAGGGGTCTGTCTATTTTGTTGATTTTCTCAAAGAACCAACTCTTGGTTTCATTGATTCTTTGTATAGTTCTTTTTGATTCTAAGTTGTTGATTTCAGCTCTAAGTTTGATGATTTCCTGTCTTCTGCTCTTCTTGGGAGTGTTTGTTTCTTTTTTTTCCAATTCACCCAGCTTAGCTGTTAGTTCACTAATATGAGCTGTCACAATTTTCTTTTTGAAAGCACTTAGTGCTATGAACTTTCCTCGTAGCACAGCTTTCAATGTATCCCATAGGTTTGGGTATGTTGTGTCTTCATTGTCGTTGGATTTTAAGAAGTCTTTGATTTCCTTCCTTATTTCTTCCCTGACCCAGTGGTCATCCAGTAAGGAGCTGTTCAATTTCCATGTGTGTGTAGGCTTTCTGTTGATTCTTTTACTGTTGAAGACCAGCTTTATTCCGTGGTGGTCTGATAAGATACAAGGTGTTATTTCAGTTTTCTTGTATCTACTGAGACTATCTTTGTGACCAATTATGTGGTCGATTTTGGAGAAGGTTCCGTGGGGTGCTGAGAAAAAGGTGTATTCCTTTGTGTTTGGGTGAAACGTTCTGTAGATATCTGTTAGGTCCATTTGTTTCATGATCTCTGTTAGACTCAATATTTCTCTGTTTGTCTTCTGTCTTGATGATCTGTCCTTTGTTGTGAGTGGGGTGTTGAAGTCTCCCACTACTAATGTGTTGTGATCGACGTGTGCTTTAAGTTTTAGAAGTGTTTCTTTTACGAAAGTAGGTGCCTTTGTATTTGGGGCATAGATGTTCAGTATTGAAATTTCCTCTTGATGAATATTCCCTTTAATGAGTATATAGTGTCCTTCTTTGTCTTTCTTCATTAACTTCAGTTGGAAGTCTGTTTTGTTTGATATTAGGATGGCTACTCCAGCTTGCTTCCTGGGTCCATTTGCTTGGAAAACCTTTTCCCAGCCCTTTACTCTGAGGCAGTGTCTATCTTTCGTAGTTAGATGTGTCTCTTGTATACAGCATAAGGAAGGGTCTGGGTCTTGCTTGCGGATCCACTCTGTAAACCTATGTCTTTTTATTGGGGAGTTGAGTCCATTGATGTTGATGGATATTAGTGACCTGGGGTTGTTATTTCCCATTAGTTTGGCATAGGTGGTGGTCCTGTGCCTCTTTTGGTTTAGTTGCTGAGGGGTTTTCTATTCCCTTTGTTTTCTTGGGTGGAGTTTTCTTCTCTGGGTTGGGATTTTCCTTCTAGGATTTTCTGTAGGGCTGGGTTTGTGGGTAGATATTGTTTAAATTTGATTTTGTCATGGAATATCTTGTTTTCTCCATCTATGTTGATAGAGAGTTTTGCTGGGTAAAGTAGTCTGGCTTGGCACCTATGATCTCTCAGGACTTGTAGTATATCTGACCAGGCCCTTCTAGCTTTTAAAGTTTCTGAGGAGAAGTCAGGTGTAATTCTGATGGGTCTGCCGTTATATGTGACTTGACCTTTTTCTCTTACAGCTTTTAATATTCTTTCTTTGTTCTGTACATTTGGAGTTTCAATTATTATGTGGCGAGAGGAGTTTCTTTTCTGGTCTAATCTGTTTGGTGTTCTGTAAGCCTCTTGGATTTTTATTGGCATCTCTTTTTTCAGGTTTGGGAAGTTTTCCTCTATGATTTTGTTGAAGATATTTCCTGGACCTTGGAGTCGGAGTCCTCTCTTTCCTCTATACCTATAATTCTTAGGTTCCGTCTTTTCATTGAGTCCTTGATTTCTTGGATGTTGTGGGTGAGAGATTTTTTAGCCTTCTCATTTTCTTTGGATGTTGTACTGATTTCTTCCACTGAATCTTCCATGCCTGAGATCCTGTCTTCCATCTCTTGCATCCTATTGTTGATACTCACATCCGTAGTTCCTGTTCTCTTCCCTTGGTTCTCCACTTCCTCTTTTAACTCTGACTGTATTTTCTTTATTGTTTCTATTTCTATTTTCATGTCTTGTATGGTTTTGTTCATTTTGTACATTTCCTTCTCCAGCTTGCTTGTTTTTGTATGAAAATCTTTCATAGCTTTGTCCTTTTCCTGTTCAAGCTCTGTCACCTTGGCTTGGAGCTCTTTAATGGTGTTGTTCCTTGTTTTGACTTGTAGAATTGTAGCTTCTTTGAATTCCTTCATAGATTTAAGTTCTTCTTGCGGGGACTCTATCACTTTCCATAATGCAGAATTGTCAACGTTTTCATGTGTTTCTGTTGGTGTGAGGTCATCCGAATTGGATGAGCTAGGATAATTCTGCTTTGTTGATGTCATATTTCCTTGATTTCTATTTTTTTTTACCTTTGGCCATTGGGTGCGTTTAGCTGTCTGTTCTTGTCGTTTTCTGTGCTTGGATCCACAGTGGATGCTTTGGTGCAGGGGACGAGTTACTTGGCTATCTGTCATTGCTTACAGGGGGATTTCAGGGTCACTGTGGTTTTAATCACCTGAGGCACTGTGAGCTGGTGCAGCCTAATCCCAGGTTGTGAGTAATGGACCGGAATTGTTTCACTGCTCCCAATTCAGACTTCTCTATGTTGCACTCTGAGTTATCAGTCTGTAATGGTTCTGATGGTATGGACCTGTTTGTCCAGGCACAGATTCTGTGGGCTTTGTTTGTCGTCACGGAGGCTGACAGGGTCTGGCTCCACACCTAATATGTCTGGATTTTCCAGAATACAGCTATGGTCCCGATTTCTGGTTTCTCACTAGGCTTCTCACCACAGGTCTGGCCTCTGCCTGATTCCCTCCCTGTCTGCGCAGCTGCGGGTCTCCCCCCCCTGGCTGCTCGGCCGTGGGTGCACAGAGCCCCGGATCCCCCGGCCGCCTGAGTGGACCTCTCGCCCCAGCAGCTCAGACGTGGGTGCGCGGATCCCTGGCCCAGCCCACGCCTGACTCTCTACCCAGTTGTCCTGCCATGGGTTCGCGGGGATTTGGCCCTGCCAGCCGTGCTCTCTCCCCAGCTGCGCTGCCTTGAGTGCGCGGGATTCGGCCCCTCCCGCCCGCCTTTGTGCTCCCGGTTTCCCGCACTCTGTCGGAACCTCCCGCCCTCTGCTTCATGAGCAGCTGCGGACCACCCGCTGAGCCCCCTGTTTGTTCCTTGCTAAGACTTCCACTATGTCGCAAAATTTTTTAAGTGGGTATAAGTTCTACCTGAGGTGTGGGGAGCCCAATAGGCTAGTGAACTATCACCACGTGGCCTCTGATTCTGCCTGCTTTGAGTTGGGGTAGATCTTACCAGGCGCCTCTCCAAATGGGAGTTCCCGAATCCCGGGTTCAGTGGCTTCCGTGTCTGCGAGAGATGGGGAGAGAGCCTTACCCTGGGACTTTTAACAGTCCCTTGGGAGCTGTGAGTGTTCCTGGGAGGGTCTAGCCCCTCCGGTTTTTGCACAGTGCCCAATAACTCTGTGTTTTTTATGGCTCTCCCCCCCCACCCCCGCATTCAAAATGCGTCAGTGTAGGTCGCCGCCATCTTCCTTCCTCCCAGAAATAATTCTTGTTGCTGATTAGAAACATGCTTTAAGGGTAATATTATCTACTTTTTAAAAATGACAAATACATTATTCTAAGATATTAAAAACTAATTACAAGGCTGAGAGTTTGAATTGTAGGATAATAGTTTTTAGGTCAGATACCAAAACAGCAGCTGGGCTAGTGGTATAGGCTTGTAATTTCAGCACTTGGAGCTGAGGCAGAGTGAACACAAGTTAAGGTCCAGCTTGGACTACATGGTGTGTTTGAGGCCAGACTGGGCAATTTAACAAGACTATCACAAAACAAAACAAAAATTCAAAATTGTGAATGTTAGCTTACTGTAACTCTGTGGGGGAAGTGAGAAAAGGACATGTGAGACCAAGAACTTTTAATTTATGTTCACAATAAAGTTAGCTCTTAAAAATTAAATGAATAGAAATGATTTACAGTGTAATTTCTTAATTTTAAGTTGAGATTGAACTCAGATCAACCTGAGTTCATAGCCCCAGAATCCACATAAAAAAAACTAGGTGTGGGAGCACCCTGCAGTAACCCCAGACCTGAGAGTCAAGGAGGAGGAGGAGTACCAGGAAGAGGTAGGAGGATTGCTGAGGGTTTCTGGCTGCCAGCTCAGCTGAAAAATGGAAAGCCCCAGGTTCAGTGAGATACCTCATGGGAATAAGACCATCATGTCTGTGTGCCTGGGCTTGTGAACCTTTGAACACACATGCACATAATACATACAGGAATCAAAAAAATTGCACACACAATTTACATATTTCTTTAACTCCAACACATCGTTCTGTTCTCGTTTTCAAAAGAGTGTGTAAAAATTGCTATGTAAGAACAGAGATCAAATAAAAGCAATTACAGATCTTAAACTATTGGCAAGCTATTACTTTTTGGGAGGTCTTAGCATGGAAATCAGCCTTTATGCCACTAATCTTGGTTCCTGAGATAGAGTATGGAGGCAGGATGAGTGAGTGGTTATAAGAAATGCAGACAAGTGCAACCCCTTCCTTCCTTCCTTCCTTCCTTCCTTCCTTCCTTCCTCACTTTCTTCCTTCCTTCCTCCCTTCCTTCCTTCCTTCCTTCCTCTTCCCCTTTCTCCCCCTTCTGTCCTTTCTCTTGGGTCAATATCTATTGGGACTGTGTATGAAGTCTTAAGAGGCTTTGACGTTAGCCAGCCTTCCCAGAGAGTGCTGCACAGAGAGCTTCTTTTCCTTAACCAAGCACTTTGATGACATTTCTATTCCTAAGAAGGCTCGGGACTGTGTAGGGATAGTTTAGCTTATATAGTTTAGTTATTATGTCTGATGAGTTTTTCTTGGCTTTTTACTGCTCATGAGCAGGATAGCCCCCTCTACAAATAGTTGTCTTATCTCAAAAGTCAATATGGCTTCCAACAAGAAGCCATGTCTCAACTTTTTTCCAGTTCTGCCTCCAGGTTAGATTGCAAAGCTTTGAAGGGGACATATTCATCCTACTAGCTGTCTTAACCTCAGTGTCTAGAAGAGCCATTTATATGCAGTGACCATCAAATATTTATTGAATAAATTAAGTGTCATTTATAAAGACAAGATTGATTGGCTAACACTAAGATAGCTACAATCAAAAGCAACTGACCATGGTTCAATTTCCCTAGGTCTTGAATTACCTGATATGGAGATCCTGAATATATTTGTTCTTGAGTCACAGATCTGTCTTTAGCCTGTGAAGTATGATATTTAAGACTCAGAAGGAAATAAGCCCTCCGTGCTCCACCTTGACTGACTATGAAGTTGGGGGAGATATAAATCCTCCTTGTAGTAGAACCTTTCAGAAAGCAGATCACTGTCAGTATGTAATTATATGACTTAAATAGACAATGTATTCTAACAATTATGAAAAATATTGTTGAAATATAATTTTACTTCACGGAAAATGTTTAAGAATACTTTCTTTCAAGCATTTCCCAAAAGGTTTTCATCTTTACTTTGTCTTTTTCCTTTTAATGTTATTTCTTTTTTTTTAATAATTTATTTTTTATTTCTTCAAGTTACATCTCAATCGCAATCCCCTCCCTACTACCCCCTCCAGTCCCACCCTTCCACCCTCTTTCCCCTCAACCCCCATCCTCTTCCCTTTTTTTTTTTTTTTTTTTAGTTTAAGGTATTTCTTTTTCCTCCCAACAGCTCTCCCTTTCAGTCCAACAAATGGTTCTTTCTCTTGTAACTATAAATACAATACAAAACAACAGAAATAAATAGGCCACAATTATGAGAGTTATATGGCTTAGCATACATTCCCAATGTCCAGTCCATATGTATTTGGCACCTGACTTTAACATTCTTAATGTTATTTCATATGCTCTATTGATTATTATTCATCCTCAGGGCAAATACTGGTTTTTATATTCCAATTATTCATGCCACTAAGGAATAATTTTTTAAAGTTAAAAAGTGATTATCTCATTTCCTCTCTTTCCTTTCCTCCCTCTTCCCATAGCTCCCCATCTTGTTAATTCTTTAATTATTGCTACTTACACATATGTGCATAAATATATAAATACAAGTTGCTCAGTCTGTTCAGTATTACTTGTATGTATATAATTTCAGGACTGACCAATTACTATTGGATGATCAGTTGAGGGGTTCATCCCTGGAGAAGACTATTTCTTCTATGTCAGCATTTCTTAGCTGTTTGTAATTCTTTGTTTAGGGGTGGTCTTCATGGTATTTCTCCCTTCTGTGTTAGTATATTCATTCATGTTTCACTTGTTTGGGTCTTGTTTAGGTGGCCATATACTAAGGTATCATGGATGAAGCTTCTCTGTCATTTCTAGGAGAGAAAATTTCATGCCAGATTTCTTGGTCTAATGGCTCTTACATTCTTTCATTACCCTTTTCACTGTAAGGGTCAGCCCTGGAGGGGCTAGTGCCCTATTTACCTGCCGACCCTCAATGAGAGAGATGGAGATCAGATCGAAGCAAAAAGCAAGAGGATTTATTGTTCTGACTTGCATGGTCAACATGCATGGAGTCGTTTGCACCCGAGGGAGAGGCGACCCCAAACTCACAAGGCTTCAGGTTTATATACCTTTTGGGGAAGATTTCAGCATTAGCTTAGTCATAGGTATATATTCCTGAGGGAGGGATTTTGCTTTGAGAATCAGGAACTTTGGTCCCGGTGTTTGCTCAAGGAGAGCTTCCCAACCTTGAGGCTAGTTGGTTGTTTGCTCAGGGAGTTTTCTAACCCTAGGGGTTGGGTGTATCTTGTGGTTATTCTCAGAATTTTTGCAAGCTATTTCCCAAGGATGGCAGTTGGGGTGGGGGGTGTAACAATGGAATGAGAAGGTCACTGATAAGGTCAGGGGAGTGGAAATGGACAAACTTTTGCTCAGCCTGAGATGGAGGCCTGAGTCTGAAGTCTATCTTTTCACCACAATGTTACTTGAACCTTAGAGGTGCAGAAGTTGTGTTGTGGGTGTATCCATTTGAGCTGGGCTCCCTGCAATCTCTACATTTTGACCAGAAGTGGTTTTCTGTAATGGTTCCATCTGTTGGAAAGAGATTATTTGATGAGGAGTGAGAGCTACACTTATCTGTAGGTATAAGGGTAAGTATTTAGAAAATAGTTAGGAAGCGTGTTGGTGTAGTAGATTGGTAGTAAAAGGTTCTCTTCTAATACCCATCACCACAAAAGATCCATGATCTATGAGCCCCATGTATTTGGCTGGGTTTCTAGTATCAGGTGTGATCTTCCTCTTATTGAGCAGGCCAATTAGAGAGCTATTGACTGTCATTCTGCAGCTTGTGGCAGGGCCCTGGCCTTGTCTGGTACTCTCCCAGGAAGCCATGGCCTTGCCAGGCACCAAGCTGGACGTGTACGTCTCTGCTGAAAGGTCCAGACTATGTCAGTTTCCCAGCAGAAAAGGATGAAACACAGGATGGGATCTGTACCATAAGATATCACAGAGAGACAGGAGAAAGGATTTTCTCCACCACCAAGTGTTACAACTCTTTTAGCTAAGCAACAGGAGGGTTAAGGTAACCCTAACATCTGTCATGGAGTGAAGGTTACTGCTTTTTTAGCTAAGCTGCCAGTGCTGGGCCAGGCAGCTTCAAGGAGCATGGAACTCCTGGACTGAGCCAAGTGACTTAAGGAGTCCAACTTGGTTAGGTTGATTCTGGTGACTGCTTCTGGAACATCCAGCATCCAGCTGATGCAGGTGGCCACTGCAGCAGTTGACACGTGAGAAACAGGAGCTTCGGAGGTGGCCACTGGTGAACAGCAACCGTGATTGAGATGAGAGCCCAGCTAAACAGCAGCGGCAGCGGTGCTCTGGGTGGTCAGAGATGAGCCCCAGCTGTTGGCAGTAGGAGACCAAAATAAATAATGCTGAGTCTCAGTTGTTCATGGTGAAGGAATGGAGAGAGAGAGACACAGAGAGAAATATTACTTTGTGAAAAGAGACATTATAAACCTTGGGCAGTGGGGAGGGGTTTTGGAGGTAAATATGTTTGATTTGATGGGGCCAAAAGTACCAGGACTACTTTGGTTACATGCAGTAGTATGGTTCTATCATAAGAAATGGAATGTAGTACCTAATTATCCCATGGGCATGGGGGTAGGGGAAGAACTCCTGGTATGGTTAGAGGTAAGGACAAAGGTAAGGCATAAAGAGATCTCATTAGCATGGGAGGTGCTTTCAGGTGATCACTGGGTGGATTTTTTATCAGGAGAAAGGTTTGGGCCTGTAATCTCCCTGAGGGCTATGGACATTCTTCAGATAGAGGGTGTGGTCCAGTAGTCTGGGAACTCCCAGATCAGGCAGAGAAGAGGAAACATTTAGCACTGAGTTTTTTTGTTAATAGTCTATGAGTCTAGGTTAGAGCGCTGCCAGTCCAAGGTGTGTGTGTGTGTGTGTGTGTGTGTGTGTGTGTGTGTGTGTGTGTGTGTGTGTATATATAAAATCTTACATGTGTTTTATGTAATTTAGATAAATAAAACCTTATGTTTTCTTATGACTTTTTCAAACGTCCTTAGTATTTCCCCCTCCATCCCTCTCCTTTGTCACAACACAAATTGTGTTCATTTCTTCTATCCTCCTTCTGTATCGATAATATATTCACATAGTGAATATTTAAAGTTCTTTAGTGAATCCACAACGGAAGTATCCCCCACAGGCATTTGATTAGTGTCACCACAGCATGCTTTTGTGTGTGGTACAAATTCATACTCCTTTTTCTCCTCTTCTTCTTTATTTTGTTTTTTAATATACTGGAAACTGTGTTTTGACACAGGGGCTGGGGGGTGTGTGGTGTGGGGTGAGGCTGGTGGATTCCACAGACTCATCTTTGAGGCTGGAATCAGAGCAGCTGTTTCTATAATGTCCCTGATCAAGCCTATTTTCTCATTTCCTTTTAAAATGTACTGTTAAGTCCTTTCAAAATTCATGGAAGCCAAATAAAGGAAGACTGTATCTCACAGAAACACCTCTGGCTTGGTGGTAGCGGCCATTGTTTATTTATAAGTCAGGGTTTGTCTGGTTATGTTGATTTTGCCAGTGTGCACAGCAATGAATTTCATGGAATCCTTCCTGGGCACTTTCTCTGCCTCATGATGAACAGAATCGTTTCCTTTCAGTCAATATTTGGAAGCCCATTCAGTGAACTCCTCAGCCCTGCTTTGTTTTTGCACCGGGATGACCAATGAGGTTTGTGTAGGTGTATGTGTGTGGATAGGTCACTTTGTCCT
>CAJQZJ010032614.1:2704058-2740674 GCA_907164525.1 Lophiomys imhausi | reverse complement strand
GATATTATATTCCATCTTTGACAGGGTGACAGATTCCAGATGACCTAGACAGCATGACATACACTCTTACTACTACCAGTGTTTTGATGCTTATGGTCCTTTTCTTTCACATTCCTCTATTAATTTTTATTATGTTTCTGTAATTTAGGCAAACTGTATAACTTCTTTTTACTTCTAGAAAGTCTTGATATTTGGAAGATATCTTTATTTTCAATGTTTTTCAGAAATAAAGATCCTTTAGATTTCATGAGCTGTAAGAATTCATAGAAATTCTTCAGTAATTAAACTGCTACTTTTCATATATACCCTGTGTATATATGTATATATACACATATATATATACACAGATATATGCATATGCACACATATATGCATATACATGAAAATATGTATATACACACATATATGTGCATATATATGAGGGAGAGAGAACATCCTCTTAAGAGGACTTTTAACCAAATCTCTGATGTTTTATTGATAAACTCGAGGCTGACCACTTCCTCATTGGAGAACCAGCATTTAGCACCTATGTATGAATTAATAAAACTGAAATGCCACTTGTGTTTTAAGTGAAACTTTTGACTTCTCTGGAATGTCTAACTACTCCCATTTAAAAGATGTGTTCTTTCGGTAGTAACTGATTCAGATCCTTAAATACCAAGTTTTAGCATTTTCCCTTTACAGATTAATCACTCCATAGTATTTTACCACCTCACAGTTGTTCCAATACTTTATCACCTGCTCTGCTCCTGGCTTGTTCTACATTTCAAGATATTTACTCCCTGACTATGTGCAAAAGTGTTTGAAGTGTTTTAGCAACCAAACAAATCACACAGAGAGAAAGAGGTTCCAATGGCTGGCTTGTGGTTACGGTTGCCAGGGCGACCACTTCCTTATAGAGTATTTGACAGACAGCAGCCATGGTTTTGTTTTGTTGTTGTTTTTTTTTTTTTTCCCTCAATGCACTAGAAGCAAAGTTTTCTCAGACGCTGGGAGAAGTAAGTATATAATGAAAAGAACCACCAAACAAATGAAGTTGTGGAAGTGCAGAAGAGGAAAAATTCTAGATATTAATTGATGTGATATTTGATAATTTGGAAATAAAAAGAAGCAGCATGATCTGTTGAAAGGGGTGAAAAGTAAGGTGGGAGTAGGATATCTGTGTTGAAGCATGCTTAGGGTCTGACTAGGTTCTGAGAATATGCCATGTTTAATTCAACAGATAGCCTCATCTCTGCTGTATACAAACTGGTAAATGCATTTTTGTTGTTGTTTTTGGTTTTTTTTTTTTTTTGAGACAAGATTTCTCTGTGTAATAGTCCTGGCTGCCCTGGACTTGTTTTGTAGACCAGGCTGGCCTCAGTCTCACAGAGATCTACCCACCTCTGCCTCCTGAGTGCTGGGATTAAAGGCATGTACCACCACGCCCGGCAGAAGATGGAATTTTAATCAGATTGGTAACATAATCAGTGAGAGGTTTGGCTCTGTTGCCTGGTGCTAGACTAGATGATGAAGCGTTGCATGGATTACAGAAATGAAGACATACTTTCTGGGATTGTACAGTTTCTGCTAGGTTTTACTTTAAAGGAAAGAAATGAGTTGTGGTGCACGATACTGCTAAAATTTCTCACTGAGGAAAAAAAAAGAAACATGAGATGTTGAAATAGAATTAAGTCTATTTTTAAAAAGCACTTTCTCAAGGCTTATGAATTTAGAACAAGATGCATACCTGGGAGAGATGAGATTGGTTTGATCCCACAGCTTTTTAAAAGCTGTAATTTTTTTCGTGTGGGTGACTGTGTATGTTCATGTGTATGTGTAGGAGCTCATTGTGTGAGTATGTATGCACATGTATGGGCGTTTTTGTAGAGGCTTGAGGACAACTTCAGATGCCATCCTCAGGAATATAGTCACCTCCTTTGATACAAGGTCTCTCACTGGCTGGGAGCCTATTAACTAGGCTAGACCATCTGGCTAATGAACCCCAGAGATCCTCCTGTCTGCCCACCCTCCACCACCCCAGCACTGTGTTTCAGGAATGTACACTCAGCTTCTTTATGTGGGTTCTGGGGATTGAACTCAGGTCCTCACAGTTGCACAGAAAGTGCTCGACTTCCTGAGCCATTCTCCTTCCTAACCCTGTAGCTTTTGAATCTGAAGCTTTGGCTTCTCATTCCCTAAATGCAGCACATAAGGCCTGACAGTTGTGGAGAAAGCTGAATTGGAATTTGAATAATTTTTTTTTTAATACAGAAAAGGCCATAGTCTGAGTCTATCAGCCTACAAAAAAGGAGGTGATTTAAGAGATACATAATTTGAAATGCTCCATGTCAGATGAAAGTTCAATGGGGGGAAGACACAAATTATGAATAGATTCTAATATCTAGAAAATGTTGCTTTGTCCTTGATTGAACATTTCCTCCTGAGTTTAGTAAACCATTAAGTTATTTTATACACAAATTTAAATCACTGATGAGGACTGTTTCTCTGAGAAGATGTGAACAAATGTCTATTTATCCAGAGAAACAATTCCACCCAAGTCTGTCTTGGAGAGCCAATGAGTTTATTGGGCTACTCACAGGAACATGGGTGAGCCATTTCTTATAGGAACATGGCCAACTCAAAGTGAACTGTGTCATAGAGAAGCCTGTCTTGGCATGGATGATGACTCGCAAACCACATCCCTGGGGCACCCTGGCAAGTCCACAGACTCTCCTCATGGCAGTGATTGCATCCTGCTTTAATGACTTTGGGTAGGGGCTTTGTGAATTTTGTGGCTTTCTGAGTTTCTGGCTGGGCCTTGTAAATTTCCTTAGCTGCCTGAGATACATCACTGCATCATACTGTGTAATAAAGTTTTGCATTTATTTTTCTTTTCAATTTTCCACACTGTTTGGATGATTGACTTTCAAAAACAATTGATTTATCAACTGCCTGTTGCCTCACATCAAAGTGCTGTTGCTTTCTGAAAGAATGTAGAACACTTATCACAATATCTGTAATGTAACTCCACCACATTGTAAATCAGAAGATTAGAGAAACCAAAGAGAATTCTTAAGATAGTTTTAAGGATAAGATTAACTAACTTCCGTGAAGAAAATGTTGTAAAAAGGTAGAAAAAAAAAATTACCTGGAAGAGGAGAAATGGACTTTCTGTTTTTCTTTTTTAAACCTAGTTAGCACCTGTGTTAGGTACTCAGTAAAAGAGCCACAACCTCCAAATAGGAGGTTGACCTATTTGCTCAATGAACATTTTTTTGAGCATCTGTGTTTTCAGTACTGTGGATATACATGAATGAATAACACAGAACTTACTCCTGAAGAAGGAAAATATGCAAACAAAAATAAACTCTGCTTAAGCAACATTATGAAAAATATACAGTCTTCATCAGTTTAATTGGAATTTCAGAGTCAGATTCCCACCACTTGGCCAGGGTCCTTCAGGTCACTCAGCTTCTGGGGCTGAAGTAGTCTCTCTCCTTCCTTCCTTGGTCCTCCTGCTCCCCTCTCAGGTGGTATGTATCCCAGGCTGTGAAGATAGCTTTGTCTGCAGGTAAATGAATCTGATGCGGTGATACAAGTGAGGTCAGAAGGGAAGCCATGGCTCTGACTCTGACCACCAGACTCTCCTTTCCCATAGCCCATAGTCTACAGTAGTGGAGTTCCTAACGCTGCGACCCTTTAGTGCAGTTCCTCATGTTGTGGTGACCCCCAACCATAAAATTATTTTGTTGCTATTTCATAATTTTTCCAGGTTATAATTCGTAATGTAAATAGCTGATATGAAGGATATCTTATAGTCAACCACTGTGAAAAGGTCATTCTACCCCCAAAGAGGTCGTGACCCACAAGTTGAGAACCTCTGGTTTATAGATTCTCAAAATTTCAGTTTCCTGTTCTGTTCTCATATCTCTTTGCACCTAACTCTATTCACATTGGTTAATTCTCAGAATCAGAGTATACACACACACACACACACACACACACACACACACACAAACATATGACCCTGGTTCAGTCAACAATGAAACATTATATATGAAGTGGTTTTCCAAGATTACATCGTTAACGTGACAGTCAGCCATCTTAGTCTGTGCAAATGTACTCCATGATGCTCACACAGTGACAGAATCCCCTGGTGGCACAGCTCAGGATATTTCTCCAACAGTAAGTGATCATGACTGTAGCTATGAAACTTGATTTTTCATCCTGAAACCATTTAGAGCTCATGCTTTATGCTTGGCTTCACAAACATAGTTAGCTGTTTTACCACAACCTTAGTCATTTATTCTTCTATTTCCCGTGTTTTGAATCCAAACAAATATAATGTGTTATCCATGAGAGGCCCCAGCAATGTCACAGCCCCCTTAGCAGCTCATTGGAAATAGCTATAAATTTGTTTTCCTTCCTTTTACCAAACACCCAGATCCAGGGTTTCTCTGAGGCTTCAGTGAGAATGGTTTCATATACCTACCCTGTGTTTTAGAAGAAGAAAGAAACATGTTCTGGCTGAGTGTGACCTAGCTTTTCCCTCATTCCAGTGGGGTCCCTCCTAGTTATTTCTGGTTTCCAACTAATAAATGTTCCTGAGATATAGCTCTGAGACAAGATATATGACTGTTATTCTTTCTCAGCTTCTTTCTGAATAAGCAAGGTGGACACTGCTGTTAAAAAAAATTGGGGAATTGATCCAGTGCATACAAATACAGAAAACAAGAGGGGATGAAAAGATCCCAAGAAACAATAAGATTAGTGAATTTGAAAAACAAAGCCCAATTTACTTAGCATTTTTTCCTTTTATATTTTTTTAACCTTAGTATTTCCATCATATAGTTTCTAGTTGTCCTGACAGTCAGTCCCTAGATATCTAAATGAGCCTGGTCTCATGACCCTTGACTGCAACCTCTGTGGTTGGAGTGACTGACTCCTCTGTGTCCTATGTCACACCTGAGCCAGGTGACACCATCATAATACAACAGTCAAGTGAGGAACAGGTGAAGTCTAAAGTCCCCGGGTGAAGTCGCCCATCAGGCTGCTCTCTCAAAGCACTGGACTTTAAAAAAGGTATGTTGTGACTTTATAATCTAGTCAGTTACTAATTCACTAAGATGTGTTGCTTGTCTGTGACACATTGTTGCATGGGAACAATGGGTTGTTAGGCAACTGGCAATAGAAACCAACAAAAACATGTTTTCAAGGTTCAGCTCACTAAGAAGTTCTGTGAGTCTAATAGGTATTTGTTTTAGTTCATACTTTTTAAATCTTGAACTCTTCCACTGAAGCGACTACAGAATTAGGCGTTTCTCTTTTATCTCTTCCTTTTTAAGTTGGAATTGAGGAATTAGATCATATCACCATTAAACAGTAGTTTACTCTATGATGCTCAATCTTGACAGTGAGTTTGATTGCACAGAGACAAGTACCTTGGAGATTAATAAAGCACTTCTCTATGTAAATCTCTTAGGATGAATCCAGACAGGATTAAGAGAAGGAAGAAGACCCACCCTGACTGTGTGGCTCTTTAATAAAATGAGAGGAACAGGCTGGGGACCAGTGAAATCAAAGTAGAAAAGAAGAAAGCCTGTGAGCAGAGATGCCTCCTTCCCTTCCCTCCTCCTTTTCCTCTTTTTCTCCCTCTCCTCTTCTTGGATTCCACAATGAGCTGCTACACTGCTGCATCCTTCCTACTGAAATGAGGGGAAAAAAATCCCTCAAGCTTTATTTAGGAAAAAAAAATGCTCTTGGATAATCTCACATTCAAACTGTTTTGTGAAAATTAAAACATTTAAGTCAAGCACAAACTAATCATCTTTCTAAACTTACCCCATGACCTCTGCCAACTCCTGGTTACGTAGGTCTGTTTCTCAGATTCTCTTGCGGTCTCCTAAGGTCCTGTTCTGTCCTAGCACCAGGCACACACAGTAGGTCAAATCCAGGCTGCTACTCACAGATGGGCATAAGAAAGAAGACCTTGGAGTTCCCTGAATCCTGAGATTTCCCAGTGTAGGCCGTGTCTAACCTGAATCAGATGAAGTAGCTGCTAAATGGTCTATATGGCTTTATGTAATATGAAGGGGTGCCAGTCTCTGGATTTTTCAGTTACAGATCTGGTGACTGTTTCTTGCAGCAGAGGAGACATGCTGAGTCACTTCACATGATTTATTGTCGTGAGTGGACATCACAGCTAGAGAGACTGTGATTTAGGAAGGTAGTGGACATCACAGCTAGAGAGACTGTGACTTAGGAGGGTGTTTGTGATACACAAAAGGCAATGACATGGAAGAAATGGGGCTGTACTCAGAGCACAGGTGCTGAGAACTGGCTAGAACACCCACCCAGTCAGAATATTTGGAGGAGTTAGGCCCAGGATTATACACCTGCCCACCAAACAAACAAAAACCAACAAGCAAAACCAAAAACAGACAAAAAAAAAAGACCCCCCCCAAAAAAAAACCACAGGAAACCAAAAGACACAACAACATCTTTATTATTACAACAAAGAGTGCTTCCTGGGTAGGTGGAAAAGCAATAGATGCTTACTAAATGCCTGCATGAACGACTACGCTAAGGACCAAGCAGAAGCTGAGTCCTTAGTTCTGGTTACAGCTATGTTGCTTTTGGCTTGTCCTCACCTGAACCTCTTTACAGGTCTGCCAATTCCTCATCTAGAGAGTGAGATGGGAGACAAAGAGGAGGGATAAAGAAGGGACAAGCAAAAGATGACAATGGAAGACAGCACCTTGGTACACTTTCAGTAACATCTGTTCTTACTCAGCTATCGAAAACGAGGCTGACTGGCATTTTTGTTTCCTCCAGCCTATCATGTGCCTGACTGAAAGCAATTTATGGATCCTTCCTGGGCTCGGTCCCAGAGCACAGAAGCTGCCATCAAAATGGTGTAAATGACTGATATGTGACCTTGCGGGACCTTCAGAAGAGTTCCAAATCAGATCAGCTGTCCTTCAGGGATTGGCTGTAGCTTACTCCTATTTGGAACAATTTGAGCCTTCCATTGTTACGTCAGGAGGGCAAGTTGGTGGAGGAGGCTGAGTCTAAAACTTGAGAGCTGCACTACGGTTGTCTTAGATCGCAAAATGAAGTGGCCGAAAGGAGGAACCCACCCCATCGTGGAGCATGCTCAGAACATCTGTGTGCCTTCTGGATCCTTGAATTGTTTCCCTCCTTTCAGTACAAATGTGTGGCCCTTACTCAGCAAACTATGCTTTGATATTTGACTTAAGTCGAATTTCCAGCTATGTCATGTCAGAGGTTGACAAAAACTGGCAAGAACCTTGAGTTGACATCTGAGATTTGCACTATGTGGTTCTGTGGTGAGATCGCTGAGGATGAGACTTATTGAGATTGCTACTGGTTTCCCCCTCTATGAGACAGGAGACACCGTCCGAGATGTTGAGAAAGTTGCTTGAATTTACACACACAGTTCTGAAGGGAGTAGTCAGGATAGAGAGGGGCAGGCAGAAAGCAGGGAGGGGGAAGGAACAGAGGGAGGCAAAATGAGAGTCTTTGTCACAGGATTGAGAAGAAGGGCCAATGGTTGATCTGTCACACATTATTCACCTGAGGTTCAGTCATAAACTCTGAAAATTGGGCCAGTTATCTATGTCGGTTGTCTACTCAGTGGAGATGGTCTCAGAAGCCCAGTTGGCAATTTTTATTACTGGTATTTTCTTATTACATCTTCACTTCTTTGAAAACAGGGACTCACACTATATAGCTGTGACTGGCTAGCCTAGAACATGTTGTGTAGACCAAGCTGTCCTCAGCTCACAGATCTTCCTGTCTCTGCCTTCCCCTCTGGCCCTGCCCCGCCTCTGCCCCTCCCCCTCTGGCCCTGGCCCACCTCTGCCCCACCCCTGCCTTCAGAGTGCTAGGATTAAAGTCATTTTTCTTCTACTCTTAATATTAAAAGTGTATTTAAATAGTTATACTTCTTTTTAAGTAAAAATTGTACTTATCCTGAGAGTCTTGTACAATATACTTTGATCAGATTCAGCCCCCTTTCCCAAGTCCTCCCAGACCCTCCACCATCTTCCTACCACCCCCATAGTTGCAGTTTTTTTTTAAACATTTTATTTATTTATTTATTATGTATACAGTATTTGCTCTACATATATGCCCGGACAGATCTCAATGTAGATGGGTGTGAGCCACCATGTGGTTGCTGGGAATTGAACTCAGGACCTTGGGAAGAACAGCCAGTGCTCTTAACCTCTGAGCCACCTCTCCAAGCCCATTGTTGCAGTTCTTATACACTTGCACTATCTGTATTCATTAGATAATCTTTAGTCATTGAGTAGAATTTGATTCTGTTTAATAAAATTTGGAGACCATTGCTTTGGATGACATTCCTGCAGTGGGGCCTATCAGGCCAAACAGATATGGAGTCATTGTTGTAGAGTATTCTCCAGAGAGGACTGGGTGGTATGGGTTTAAGCCGACAGAAAGTCTTTATTATTATTGGCTGACAACTACACTGAGTGTTAGGGATTTCAGTATAGCCCTTAGCCTTCCTCAGGGTGAGCTTTTAAGCACAAAACTCACACACACACACACACACACACATCACACACAAACCATATCCTATGTTGGCATACTTCAGTTAACAAGAAAGTTATCCAGAAGTGGATCTACAGCAGCCAAAAAGCAAGGTTAGTATGTTCAGAGACGTTTCCAGGGCTCTAGAATTGTGGATAAAAGCCAGTTAAGATCTTGAAGTTTGTTGTAACCTGCGTCTTTTGACTGTGCCGCACTGGTGACAGCATTTAAATGAGCAGGTTTGATAATTTCAGCGGACTGAAAGTTGTGCAGACCTTAGGGGAGTTTGCCTGCGGCACTTTAAAACTGCAGGGGAAACAGTGACTATTTGAAGCATGTTCTCAGTGAGGGAGCTTGGTTCCATTAACCCCACCTGGCTTTGCAGGGCACCAGGAAGAGGACTGCCCAGGCCATTCAGTGAACATCTGGGAAACACCACAGTTTGTACCTCTAGAGCAGGGTGTTCAGCTGAGGACACAATTGTGAGAAGGGACAAATAAGCCTTATTACCCCCCCCAGGCCCTCGTATTTCACCATTAGGATACATTTTTCTTTGACAAGCTCAAAGGCTTGTCGAAAAGGCTGAGAAATGGCTCTTCCAAGGATGAGTGGGTTGCAATGTAATTTCTTAAAAAGTATGCTTCGATTACTCTCACAATATGTTTTGTGCCTATCTCTTCAAAACTGCCTGAACTGGAAAGTACCTTTGCTTTGACAATGGTCTGGAAAGGGCAGACTGGGTCCAAATTCTGAGTGGGGACGGTGAAAAGCACAGACAGGCTGTGAGACTCAAGACAATTTACCTGAAATATGCCTCTTATAGACAGTGCCGTGAAGATAGATGTCCAAGGTACTGGACTGAGCATTTGAAAAACACTTCACTTTCTCTTCTTGAGCCCAAGAGCTTTATCCTTCTGAATTATTAGTGTCACTCTCACAATCTTTTTAGAACATCTTTATAGGCTCTCTGAAGAGATCAGTTTTTCAAAATAATCACCGTCTCCACCAAAGGAAGGCAGATAACTCAGCGTGTGGATAGACCCTGTAGTGAAGGAAGGAACACTCTCTTCTGTGCCACCACACTTGCCACCCGGAACCCTTTGTCTTTTGCTTATAGTTTTCTACTGATAAACAGTGGTCCAGCTTCTGACAGATCATGACATTATTCTGGGGAATTGCTGTATTCCTTATGTGATTATTCATCTGTCCAATATCTGTTTACTAAACATTTAGGAAATGGAAGCTACTTGGTATATGATGGTAAGAATGGCAGGATAGTCAGGCAGGGTTGTGCCTGACTTACAGAAGCCTGTGATAAAACAGCAAAGGAGGACATCAAACAATGAAATAAAAAAAAATCTGAGAGCATTATGATAAAGAACGTACCTGACACTGGGGAACATAACAGAATTCCACTCCTTGTGGTGGGATGGGGAACCAGAGAAGCTTCCCAAGTGCTAGCTGGGAGGAAGTGAACCTAGGAGTAGCTGGACAGGGGAAGAGACAGCACTGAGGGACAGGGGGTAGGTAGGGGGTAGGGGAGGGTGGTGGTGGGGTGTTGCAGAGGCAGAGGAATGTCTACCTAACTCTCTCAAGGAGCTCTGAGAGATATATGTCAGCGAGATGGGCTTCTTCCTAAGGGAGTAACACCATTGACAAGAAATAACATGATTTCCTTTTCAGAAGGCTTACAGTGAGTGCAAAGTGGAGACCAGGAATGAGAGAAAGAGGCCTCTTAGCTGCAGTGGTCCAAGGAATGAGAATGACAAAGCCCAGGCTGCACAGTGATGAGATTAGATAGATTCAGACAGCACTGAAAAAAGCTCAGGACTCAAAAACTCAGACTGTCTTGGAGATTAGACACAGTAAATACTTATTGATAATAAGCACACTAAATACTTATTGATAATGGGCAGTGATCTGCAAAGAAGACAGTGTGGGAAGAAAGGGTATGGGATTTTCTGTTGCTGGAACTATCTCTCTCTCTCTGTTCTCTAACTCTTCTAGACTGAAACCTCCAGCATGATGGAAATCAGGCAGCTTAGCTTCTCCTCAACCTTTACTATCAAGAAAGAAGTCACCACGGTAGACATAGATGTCAGTTTTAAGTCTGCAATTTATTAACCTTAGTATATTAGGCAGGATACTTCATATCTTATCCGAGCCTGCTACAGAGCCCTGGAAAAATCACAGTAAACAGGAATGGAAAAAAGTCTCTGCTTTTATCAAACTTTAGTTGGGAAGGGAGACAAGAGGCAAGTAACTACAAACTTGATCATTATACATCATGGAAAGTGCTGTGAATGATGGAAAAATGCATGGGGAGGTAAAGTTATGGAATGAGAATCAGACACACACTGATGATGTGGGGGGGAGGGTTCCAAAGCAAATGTCAGGCAGCACAAAGCTAGGAAAGTTAAGACAGACTGGGTCATCTGGTGACAGGAGTCCTAATGATCCAGGCCTGCAGGACGTAAGGAGAATGCAAGCGAGCTTAAGGAGCTATTAGGGCTTTTAAGGCAAGATAATTAGAAGGTCTAGGTTGACATTTTCACGATGTCATACTGGCAGTTGCTTAGAGAGTCAAATGTGTGTATGTGTGGGGGAGAGTTGGAGTTGGATGAGTCAAATTTAACTTTTCCAGTTGTCTAGAAAGATAAAAACGGCTCGAGTGATAACAATAGATTAATCTATTACCCTTATATCCTTGGAAGCGAGTTTTATTTTCCATATACTATTTGTTTGGCAAGTTTCATATAAAAGTTTCAGAAAATTTATTCTTGAGTTTATAAGTTTTCAAGCTATAGAAATGGGTCATGCAGAAAGACTGTGGGGCGTTGTGTCTTGTGTCCATCACCAATTCTGCAGTTCATCTTCTACCATTCTTGCTTTGTCACAAATGGATCTTTTAACAAGATTTCTACTGGTCCATCCATTTTTGACACTTCTCAAAATAAAAGCACATTTTATTCCCAAGCACTTCAGCACTAACACAGTTATCTGGGAATCCATGGTTTTTGGAACTCTTTTTTTTCTTTTGAAATATGTATTAAAAACGCATTCATTTAAATATGCCATTTGATGAGCTTGACAAACAACAGGCTCGGTACACCCCACACTGTCTTTATCCTCTCCCTTGGAGCCTTCAATGTCCCATCCTGGTATTTAAGTATTACCTTAGAGGTATTCAGTCCTCTCTCTCTCTCTCTCTCTCTCTCTCTCTCTCTCTTTTGTTTTCAGGTTCTATCAGGTAGCTGTCTGAGTTCACTTTCTTCTACCATTGACACTTGGTGCCTATCTTCATGAATTTTTCTACAATTTCAGTTTCATATTTTTCAATTCTAGATTTTTTTCAGTTTTTGTTGTTGTAGTTTTCCTTTCTGCTAGATTTTCTTGTGCTTTAGTTTGTGATGAAAATGTTTTTCTTTGTAATATTGCACAGTCAAATGGCTGCTTTTAAAATCCTTGTCTGCTGATTTCAAGAGCTGGATCAGTAGCCTCCCACTTATTACTGTTAGGTTTGATATGGTTCATATTCTTTTATCTCATTGTACACATCACTATTCTGTATTGTATCTCAGATGTACAGATAATACTTTATATAGGTTCTACATCTGCTACCTTCTTTAGAAGAGTGCTATTTATCAGCTGAATTTGAGAGCAACAAAGACTGGAGTAAAATGTTTACTCAATTGTTGATTTTACTATGGTCTTCCAGTAGTTTATTTCCTTCCCATGGTGTGTGTGGGAACAGTGAAGAGATCACAGTATCATTTCAGCTTCTAATTTAATCTTTTTTTTTTTTTTGAGTGCTTGGAATCTGCCCTATACATGTGTTGTTTGGAAGTGAGGCAAAGATTTGGGTAGAGGACATCGCTGAAATCATGGCTCTGTTTATATCTGTCACACCCCCTGCATGCCTCTCTTTACTATCCAGCAACATGTCCAACAAACTCTGTCTTTTCATTCTTTCAGTCACTCAGGACATCTGAATGTCCTAACTGGGTTCTGACTATATAGTATCACACAAATTGGTGGACTGCCTTCAGGTTCAGGATTGAAGAATGAGAAGCATTCCTGGGTAATGTCCTCAAAGTGCTAGCACCCCTCCACTATCTGCCTGCTTTTTTGTTATTCCATGGGGCCTTCAGAAATAGGTTTTTATCTTGTTCACAATTTAATACCGTTATCTGAAGCTGGTCCAAAAAGAGTCACCTAGTTATATGTAAAACTTTCAACTTCTGTTCTCAGAGGTATATATGTATCCCACATTAATTTTCACAACTCAATTAATATCTTAAGTCATTGTCTTAGTTACTTTTCTATTGCTGTGATTAGACACGATGATCAAGGCAACTTACAGAAGGAAGGGTTTATTTGGGGCTTATGATTTCAGAGGGGAAAAGAGTCCATGACAATCATGGCAGGGAAGCCTGGCAGCATGCAAGCAGGCAAGCAGGCAAGCAGGCATGGAGCTGGAGCAACACTTGAGAATACACATCTCAATTCACAAATAGGAAACAGAGAGAACTAATTGGCAATGTTGTGTGATTTTGAAACCTCAAAGCCCACTCCCACTAACACACTTCCTCTAGTAAGGCCATACCTCATAATCCTTCCCAAACAACACTAGCTGAGGACCAAGTATTAAATGAGTATTCGAATGCCCAAGGTTATAGGGGACATTTCCTTCATACCACCATGGTTATACTGTTGTATAGACAACGAAACTGATGCTTGGAGAAATTCAGTCACTTTCAGATGATATTGCTGGTGAATTCAGAAGCTCAAAGAGATCTTCAAGCATTTCTTGAAGTGAGAGGTTAGTGGTGGGCACAGGATGAAGGGGACAGACTTGAAAACTATTAGTTTTGGGATTTGAATATATGAAAGGTCCTGCATAGGCTCATGGGTTTGAAGATTTGGTCCTCAGCTGGTGGTACTGTTTGCAAAGGCCGAGGAACTTTTGGGTAGAACCTTTCTGGGGGAAAGGATGGCTTTGAGGTTTTACATTCTCACCCACTTTTGGTTCACTCCCTGCTTCCTAACTGCTCATGTAAAGTAAAGAACAGCCTTCTTCTCCTGCCTTGCCTTCCTCACGTTGATGGACTATGTCTCTTCAAACTGCAAGCCAAACCACTTCCTCCCTTAAATTGTTTCTTGTTAGGTAGTTTGTCACAAGAACGAGAAAAGAGACTAATGAAATTAGGAAATTAGAATCTTTCTGAGATGTGGAGAGATTAAGTCTGAAAAAGTGATGGAAAGAAAGAATCTAAGCATGCATCTCATATTGATTAGTGAGATATGTGGTGATCTAAGTTACTGATGTAAGAAAAAATGAAAAAGCTTTAAGAGTTTGTTGTTCGGAAAGAGGTGGGGTAGGAGTACGGCAGACCTGTTAAGTCTGAGGTTCTACTACACATTCAAATAGAGTTGCCAGAACACAAACCTGGATCTTGAGGGTGGGTTGGTTCACACTAGAATCACAACTGTGACAGTCCTCAGCATATGGATGTCCTTTGAAGCCATTGGATTGTGTGAGACAACTAAGGCAGAAACACAGAGAGAGAACAGATGGTGGTTTTTTTTTTTTTTTTCCTGGACATTTAACTTTTAAAGTGGCAGAAGAATTTGGCAAAAGAACCTAAGAAAGAGCAGCCAGTGATTCGGAAGGAAAACCAGGAGAATGAAGTGTCATGAAAGCCAAGAAAAGAGAAAATGTTGAGAAGAAGGAGGTGGTAACATGTGAAACTTGGCTGGAGGGCTTCGAAAGGTGAGGACTGGATTTAGGGAAGCCGTCGGGGGAGAATGAAAGTTGGGATGCAGACTGGAGTCTGTTGGGAAATCAGTGTTTGAATGAGGAAGTGGAGGGAGCAGAGCCTGAATATAATAAAGTTTGTTGTGAATTGAGAATAGAGGAATGAGGATTTTTTATGTAAATAGAAATGATACAGTAGAGAGAGATACTTATCAACCTTAATCATTAACCCAAAGCAGTCAATTTGGCTTCTGTATGTAAGTAAGAACGAAATGGAATTTACCTTTCCGTTCCTGACTTATTTCATTTAATATAATGTCCTTCAGTTTATTCCTATTTCTGATCTCAGAGAGGTAGAGAGTAGAAAGGTGGTTACCAGAACTTGGGAAAGGGTGGAGGCAGGGGAAGATGGATAGGGGGCTGGTTGTGGTAACAGGGTGCATTGTATAGGACCAATAACCTCTAATATTCGGTAACAGCGTAGGATAATGATGGCTGAGAGTAATTGATTACATATTCAACATGGCTACTGCAGGAGGAATTTGAATTTTGAATATTCCTAACAGAAAGCAACGATATGTGTCTGAGATCAGGGCCTTGATCTGATTGGTCTGATGTGTGTGTGTGTGTGTGAGGTATCTTGAATATACACAACGTATGCATCTATTGTAATGTCACACTAAATACATATCAATTACTGTGAGCCAATTGAAATTAAAAATACCTTTGAAGATAGCTGATTTGGATAATTTGTTGGGCTGTTTTGAAATAGCAAATGATGTATTCAAAACTGTTCTTCAGAGAACAAGCATGCTAAAATGGTTTTAGGAATATGCCTATTCTAAATGTACAGTTCTTAGGAAGCATTGTATTTATCTTACACAGTAAATTTATGCTGGTCAAGATGCACACTGCCTCTCACTTCTTTGAAGAAGTGTTACATAAAACTTGATGCTTCAGGGGTGCTTTTTCTAAGTGATTTCCCGATGCTTCAACAAATTGTTCCAGTCCTCTGGACTTCACTTTCCCATTTTTAAAAATTGATAGCAAAAGATGAGATGTTTGTTGTTAGAGACGTTCAAACACAGAACTAAATGGAAGCAAATTAAAAAAAAAAAAACCAATGGGTTGGGGACTGGAGAGATGGATCAGCAGTTAAGCCTGCATCCTGCTCTTGCAGAGGACCTGAGTTCTGATCATCCACACCCCCTGGCTCACAACAGCCTTATCTCCAACTCTAGGAGTGTGACGCCATCTTCTAACCCCTGCAGGTATGGAACTCATGGATACAAAGGTATACACACACGGTAAAATGATGGCTGATAACAATGAACTCAATGTTCAAAATAGCTAGTATAAGGACACCTTAAATTAAAAATAAAATACATCTTTAAAAATAAAGCAACATAATAGGGTCATGGACATAGCCCGGTGGCAGGCTCCATGCCTAACATGTGCAGGGTCTCAGGTTCAAGACCAGGACTATTACAAGAAAGATCAAGGAAACAAGAAAATCTCAGCACATCATATGGAATTTCACTTTTGCAAAAAGATACACAAATATTCATAGACTTCATTCTATCAATTATTACACATATTGATGATGGAAATTATTTTAAATAAAATATCAATGCTTAATATGAAATAATTATTTCATATAATAATAATAAAGAAACAACGCCATGCAAAACCAGGTAAAAATATTTTCAGTCCCAAAGAACAGATCTGATCATTTGCAAGAGGATAGAGATCAAATCCAGGGGGCCTTCGGGACAGAAGCAAATTCACTTATTGATTCACTTCTAAGCTCCGACCTATAAAAGGCTGTGTTAATGCTGTTGTTTCCAGTGCTCTGAACTGAGGTAGGAGCAGTGGCTGCATCCAGCTTTTTTCCTATCCTTTTCTCAAAGTCCCCACTTTTTATGAGCGCATCCTCCACAGACTCTCCCTGCTTTTCTGCTTTGCTAACAATAACTGTTCAATTTCCTGCCACATTTCCACGACTGACTTCTTGAGACTTTGCTTCTGAATAGCTTTGCCAGGCAAACCCGATTCCTTCCTTTGATTCTGGCCTTTGCCCAGAGTTTGCTGCCTGGCTCTGCAGCACACACAAATGCTGCTCTTCTGGATTGATGGCATTGTCCCTGTGTGCCCGCAGAGGCCAGGGGTTGTAATGTGTCCCAGCACTCTCCTGCAGTGGCCTGCCACTTGCATCACTGCACCTTGGCATGTCTCAGTGCTCTGGCATTCTTTGAGATTGTCCCGCAAAGGCTTCCTAAGAAACTAGCAACTTTGTGTTTGCTTGGTGGCTGGGAACAAAATCTTTAAAATCTCAATTAAACAAAAACAAAATAACCTTATAATTCAAATAGTTTTTTGTTGTTAGTTATTTCCCCCCATTTAAATGCCATGGGAAGGTGAAGGGGTTGTAGACCATTTCTGTATATTCTGTGTTAAACACAGGCCTTTCCTTTTTTTTTTTCCCCTCCCCTGTTTAAAGCAGTCCTGCCTGCCTTCAAGGTCCTTCCAGGGTCTTAACTATGCTGCAGACTTCCTTATCGTCCTGGCCTTGAGGATTTGTCCTTTACTTGTGTGCGCCAATAACACACAAGGTCTGCAGGAGTTCTTCAAACATGGCCTGCTCTGCCTATCTAAGTTTTGTCTTTTCTCGTAGACTGTGGGCTTTGTTTCTTCACTTATTTGTCCAAAGTGGAGCCTCTGCAGTCCCCAGGCCTAGAATCTTGGCTCCAGTCTTGCTTAGTTGTTTCAGGCCACTTGCCACCACACCACAATGCCTTAGGCTCACCTGATTTACATTCCAGCCCTGAATAGTGAAGTGGTCAATTGCTTATTTAAACCCTATTCTTACAAAAGCTGCAAGGTGCTATGAAAATGCTGGTGTTGTCATGGAAGTTTTGAAAAAGTTCCCCTTGAGAAGCAAGAAGTGGGTTTCAATTTGAGAAAGGAATAGGCCTGAACCAGTTGCATGTCTGGAGGAGTGCTCCAGGCAAAAGGAGCAGTATGTGGGAGGACTCTGAGCTGGAGAGAAGCGCAGGGTATAGTAATTAGGACCTGAAAGATGAAAACGTATGCAGCTGAAACACAGTGGCCCATGAGCACAGAGCTCCTAAGAGGCAGGCTTCTGTGCTGGTCATTTTCCTATTGTCTTGTGCCTGTATTCCAGAAAGCGATATCTATATATGCTAATCATTTAAAACATATGGATGAATGGATTGATTTATATAAAATCAATTTTTATATAAAATTTTATATAAAATAAAAGTCATTTTGGAGTCCGTGATATATAGCAAAGTATTTTCACCCAGGAAAGCAGAAGCTGACTTAGACATTTGATTGAGAGGATTTAGTGTGAGGATCTGCTAGGTAAGGCACGGGAGAAATAAAAAGCCAAAGAAGGGTGCAGAAGCAACAAAGTGGAGCTGTTAAAAGCTGCTGCCCCTCCGGACCAGAATCTTAAGGTTTGTGTCCAATGCCTCCCTCTCCCTTAGCTAGTCCTTCGCAGACCCCTATTTTTAGGAATCTGGGAGTGAGGGTGAGCAATGAACGTTGCCCGGCAGGTGCTGTGACTGAGCAGCTCCGGAATGCTGGGAAACTTTCCCAGTCATTGCTGGCGCCTGTATTTCCGGCAGGATACATTTAGATTAATATGAAGAATTCTGGAAATAAAGCGGGAGGCTGAAACCAACAGCCCGTCCCAAGGTGCAGGGCCATTGCCCAGGCAAACACGGAACAGGTGAAAAGAGGCCTCTAGCGGCCACCGTTGTAGAAACTAACAGGGAATAGAGGGTGTGCCAGCCCAGGTATCAAATTACAAAGCATAAAAGGGTGCGTTAACACTTTCATTTTTATGAGTTTTTAGAAAAGACTCATAGGACGCGGAGAACAGAAGGACAAGGAAGACGCTGAAAAATGGCGACACGGACAGAGAGAAAGACTGTCTCTGATCTCAAAGTGCTCTGAGATCGTGCAACACGCACACATACACACCACTGTAGTAATTAATAATAATAATAATAATAATAATAACTATTATTATTATATATTATTAGCAGCTAATGAAGATAGACATGGCAAGCACAAGATACTCTGAAGCGTGACTTTCTTTTTTTCCTTTCCACAGCACAGCAAGTTACTGTGGAAGCCGTTGTGGAAAAGTTATTCCACGCACTCTTTCTGGTGTAATAAAGATGGATTCTCTATCTAATGCAGAAACAGATAAAGCTTCTTTGTTTATTTGCTACTTCAGTCTCTGAATTGGAAAGCATGCACACATGTTTTCATTAAATTATATTTATTTTATTCACTTAAGTGAATATATATTCATATATATATATCAATATAAATTATTGATAAAGAACAAAACTCTGTGAACTCCCACTGTTCTGCTTAAAGCTGTTGGAAACAATAACCCAGACTTGTTAAAAGGAAACTGCCAGAGGAAGGATAGTTTGGCTTTACCTCCTGAAAAATCCTACCATTTTCCGCTCCCCTATCTTCATTTTCTTGAGGGCAATTGTAAACTCCTTGCATGTTGGGTCCCCCAATCTCTGCGTTAGGCTTCCATTGTCCAGCAAAGAAGAGGGCCCTATCCACTCCCAGAGACACTCCCCTTTGATCTTTTTCTTTTCTCTGCTATGTTTGTTTTTCTTTTTCTTTCTCTCCCTTCCTCTTTTCCTCCTTTCTTGTACTCTTTAGTATTTAGGGAGCATTGAAATGTGTGAGTGGAAACGTCAGGTAGGCAGGTTGCTGTAAAAGCAGGGAAATGCCTGTGGGATATTTGCTGACATTCTTACTTTCTTGGCTGGTGACAGTTCGTAGTCCGTCAGTTTTGCACATTCCTAAAGATTTATATGTTAGTCACAGACAGGGAAGTAGGCAAGGGACTGCTGTTTAAGAGTGCTAAAGATACCCCCAATACAGTTTAACTGGGCTCTGTGTCTGCAACATTCTAATCATTTCATCAAGTTACATGAAGTTCAGCTCTTCCCAGAAAGTTTCATTCACACTGTATGGCACAAACTGGCTTTGAACTTGTGGTATTTCTGTCTCACCCTCGTGAGTCCTGGGATAACAGATATATACTGCTATGCTATAACAGATATGTACCCAGGGACTTTTTTCTTGCTCATGATATGGAAGATAGTCACACCTAATCCATAAACACTACATTTCACATATTTCTGAATCCTCACAAATAACAATATTCTTAAAAATAACCGAGCCTGGGGCCACAAAGATGGCTCAGTGGTTAAGAGCATTTGCTGCTTGCAGAGGTGGGGCTTGGTTTCCGACACTCACATGGTGGCTCGCAGCTCTCTGTAACTCTAGTTCCAGATGACGTGATGTCCTTTCCTGGCCTCCATGAATATTATCCACACATAGTGCACAGGCACATGTAGACAAAACATTGATACCCATAAATGAAAACAATAGTATCCACACGGCTGAATCAGGAGGACTGGTTTGAGTTCAAGGCTAGCCTGGGTTACAGAGTGAGAGCCTATCTCAAAAAAGAATGAAAACACAAAAACAAAACACCCCCCAAAACTAGTTACTGTTTTGATAGCAAGTTGTCTAAATTCCAATCAGAAACAAATTGGTATTTTAGTCATCTGAAGCAATTCTAACAAAAATAACAGTGATTTCATTAGCTACTTCAGAGCAGTAAGAATGTTACTTGTTTCCAAATCTGTTGTATTAAGGGATGTGTTTATGTGAAAGATCGATGAGGTGCAGAAGGTGTTTGACAGTCCTTTTGGTCGATGCCAATGCATAAGCACTTTAGTTCTTTTCTTCCAACTCCTGCCCTTCTCCAGAGAGCCAATAGAGTGAGTGCTTTGGTGTGAAAAGAACTCTAACCACAAAATATCATATAAAATGAGCGTTGAAATGTTATTGATTGTTCAAATGGACTCATCTGTCTGAAACAGTCATTTCTTGGACATAATTCCTCTTATTACCTGTAGCAATTATTGTTGTATTTTACCTGCTCTCTTGCTTCTGAGTTTCAGCATTAGATGGCAATAACAACTTCGATGAAAGACAGTTTGCTCTTCCTACTAATTTCTCAATAATAGCCTATGTTTTCATTCTGCCGCTGAAATGGACACACACAATCAAGGATTGCTTATAACTCATTGTTCACCTGGAAAAGCAAAACATGCTCTTATTAGGCCTACCAAGAGACTGGACAATCATTATAAATATGTTTATTTCTCCGAAAATACAAGTTTGGTATTCAAGTTTCCTAGGTCACCCTAGACATTCATTTAAAAAATGAACTATTTACTACTTAAGTGTTTATTTCTTTGTCAGTGGCAATATTATTGTGAGAAACAGGGAAAAATCATAGCTCAAACACAAATGTATTTTTGGTGAGTCTTCACATGCTACTTTTGACTTACTATTTATTATCTGCTGTCTCCCTGTGGGGTTCGATCACGGTAAGAGATGATCCCCAGGTGTCTCAGGTACTCCACGTACTTGGTCACCAAGAGCAGAGTATGGATCATACTGCAGAGTCACTTTAATGATAGTGGGGCAAAACTAGGTAGCTCTCACTAGCTTAGCAACATGTATAATACTTGTTAGAATTAAAGGACATGGTTATTGCTTTTAAAAGCATCTATCAAATTCCAAACAAAATGAAGAACAATGAACAAAAGCCAGGTGGAGGTTTGTGCCTTTGTTGATGATCCTTAACTATTGGCAACCAGACTTCTTCATCTCTTCTCTCTTTCTCTCTCTGACAATCTTGCTAACACATTTAGCATCTTCCCTTAATGTTATTGAGTTCTCTTGCTGTCCAAGTTCTGTGCAGCCAGGCTCTAACTTTCTTCCAATGCTGCAAAAACTATCTTGGTACAGAAAGCAACAGCAGTTCATGAGAATTGCAAGTGGAACACTGGGACATGCTTCTCCCTAATGGCAGCACGCCGACTTAGCAATCACACTCCCCCTACCACAACTATGCAAACACTTGCTAGCTTTGTGTACCCTGTCCTCAGGAAAATTACTTCAAAGTTCTTTTCTTCTTTGGAGGAAAATTATTCATGTAGATTCCTGTAAAAGGAAATATATTTCAAGTCAATGCCACAGCTACCTTCACAGGCTTGGTCCAATATGCATTTTTAATGGTCCTATCTAGTTAAAAGTCTAAGTAACACCCAAATACAGCTTTAAAAAAATTACAATTGCCACCACTATCGGAAAGCCAACAAAAAACACAAAGTGATTTCAGGATGGATTCATATATCAGGGAAAATAATAACTGGGTAATTGTACTTTTTGTAACTCAATACATTTAGGAAGCCCCTGAAAATAGCTCTTAGCAGAGCAGAGTTTTGTGATTAAGCCTGACACTTAGCAAGAGTCAAAGAGGCTCCTTTCCAGTTTTTGTGTTGCTGGACCGTTGTCCCTGGTAAGAGTTGAGGCTCAAGCTCCAAGCTCTTCCTTTCACTGTGTAGAATTGGAACTTGAAGCATAACACAAAAGCTTGCAGGTCGGTTTCACATGTCTGTACTCTATGGGTGTGGTGGAGGCTCACCTAGAAACACTAAAATCAATGTCTTAGATGTGGCAACTGAATATGTGTCTGTGATCTAAGACAATGGCAACAGGGACCAGCAAGTAAACCACTGAAGTGAACAAGCATCCCTTGGCATCCAATATTCAGTCACTGTGATGTGTTGCTACTGAGAAATCATGCTAGTAGTGACAGACTTTGTTTCTCTCCACTTTGCCATTTGAAAGCAGAACTAAAGTCTTTGGGCTGATTAAGACATAAGAAGAAGACTTCAGACCAAGCAGTGAGTTCTAAAAGGAGAACCTAAAATATCCTGCTAAGAAAGCAATCCATTGGATTTCTGACAGATATAATGTCCTTTGTATTCCAAGCTGATAGCAAAGTTTATATCACAGACATGTGGTTGAAATGTGGTTGAATATGTTAAGATGATCATCATTTTCTCTGACGTTCCACAGTTAGACACTGATCATTTTTTATATTCAAATATTTGTATAGTATTTTAATGCAAATATTTCTATGTAGAGGAGTTTTTTGGTTGGTTTTTTTTTTTTGTTTTTTGAGACAGGGTTTCTCTGTGTAATAGCCTGGCTGTCCTGAACTCACTTTGTAGACCAGGCTAGCCTCGAACTCACAGAGATCCGCCTGCCTCTGCCTCCCGAGTGCTGGGATTAAAGGTGTGTGCCTCCACGCCTGGCTGTAGAGTTTTAATCCAGCAACCTGGGTGCTCTGGCAAGGGATCACATCCAAAAACCTTTAAAGTTTATGTGACCCATCTGGAGTGGAGACACACTCTGGATTACAGTATGATTTGGCTGAAATACAGACAACACACCCTTAGTACACACCTTTAATCCCAAACAATGAAGGTAGGGTCAGTTTATAGAAGAAAGCAGCCATATTTGAAAGTAATGTCTAATTGAGGGGAAGACAAAGTGATGAATCAGAGAAAGATTTGACAGAATGAGTCAGAGATAGTATATATCCCACTCTTATGAGAACAGGACAGTAAAGAGAGGCTTCTTAAGATCAGTGGAGGGAAAAAGAGAGAGGTTTTTACTGAGAGTTTTTTTTCCACCAGCACAGTTTTACAGAGACAGATGGCAGAGAGAACAAGTTTGACACAGGTGAAGACAGAATGAGTCAGAGAATGAGAAGGAACAATAAGATTAGAACATATTGCCAGAATTAGTTTGAGGCCAGACAGAGCAATTCAGACAGAAGCCAAGAGAAGCCACTATGAATCAGTCAGCTTGGAGAGGAGTTTAGGCCAGAGCAACTGAATTGAACCAGCTAGCAAGAATTCAGAAAGAGCTAGAAAGGCTTGGGAATGGGTCTCATCTCATGCCCTCATTTGAGGAAATAAAAGCAATATTTGCATTTGTCCACAGGTCTTACCACTCCAAATTCTGTTTATTGAAGCCCATGACACATTTTCACTCCAACCCTTGCTTTGCCTCCCACTGGAACACAGTACAGAGATGGAAAAAGGGCATACAGGGAATACTCAGAATAGTCCACATGTTGAAAGAATCACATATTTTCCATAAATGATATTTAATTTATTCAAGAAACTGCTTGCAACTAAAGTTTGACAGTAATGACTGTGGTGGCAAGAGAGAGAAACAGTCTGAGGAAGTGAATCTAGAAGACACTTGAAAAGGAATAAAAATATGAAGTTCTCTGTCATGCATATGCAAATTCAGATTTGTATTTTAAGCCTGCCAATGCATCTTTCTGGAAGTCTTTTGATCTTCATTTTTTGATTTATTTGTCATGGTGGGGATTTTTGTATTTATATAGACATATTAAACTGTGCCTTTTGCAGTTATTAATAATCAGTTTTGGGAAGTTTACACTGTGCAACTCTTAAAGTACATATTCACTTAATGAAACAAACTGGAAAATATGGTGTGTTGTGATTTTCATACATCATAGAAATGAACTTGATTCTATTCCCTTTAATTCTGAAGAAATGTAGAAAGAAGGAGAATAAATTTGGTAACAATTGTAGAATCAGACTGAGGCATAAGTAGATGATATTTTTATTTAATTGTCCTTCAGTAGTCATCCCTCTTCTTAGCAATAGAAATCCTGAGTTTTGAAATTCTTTGGTGTTTTCTTGTTTGTTTTTGAGACAGGGTTTCTCTGTGTAACAGCCTGGCTGTCCTGGACTCACTTTGTAGACCAGGCTGGCCTCAAACTCACAGAGATCTGCCTGCCTCTGCCTCCCAAGTGCTGGGATTAAAGGTGTGCGCCACCACCGCCTGGCCACAAGTTTTGGATTTTAAACCTGCTGAGAATAAAGGCTGTGTTTCCCATCTTAATTTGAAGCAATGCATGGCCACATACCTAAAAGCTGACAGTCGACTAGGGTAAAGGTGTGCAAACTTCTGTCTCTATTTTCCAAAAATGGACAAAGAAGTGAATTTAAGAATAAAAGACCCTGGAGGTCCACATCAATCCTAAGTACTCTAGTTCTAGGTTTTTTCTGCGAGAAAGGAGCAGATTACTGATTTGTCTAAGCCTATATTATATTAGGTATAATTGTTTTGAAACAGGATGGAATCCCGACTGAAATGTAATTATAAATCTGGAGGCTGATGTTAGTATGTTTTAAAGTGATGTTATGCTTAATTCTAGAGTTTAAGATTCTATTTTGGAGATCTCCAACTTTAGGTTGAGCCCCTTCTATGTAGTTGAGGTGAGGCTGATGTAAAAGCCAGTATACAGTATTGTTATTCAAGTTTCTAAGAACAGAGAAGGATTAAAGTGATAATTTGATTTGAATTATTGATTCCTCAGTTTTAACAGAAGTAAGCTTCCCAAGCTATATTTGTCCGTAATGTCACTCCGTATCAAATTGGAGCCCTCAGCTTCCCAAGCTATGTTTGTCCGTAATGTCACTCCGTATCAAATTGGAGCCCTCAGGCTTACAGAAGTTTAAGTTTCTCTCTGTCTTACAGAGGGTTTCAGCATTGGTTTCACTTAAATTCACTCTGTAGTATTCCAGGCTGTGATTCACTTTTCACGACCTTTTTCCAAATCACAAGTCTGGTAGCCAACCCATAGAGCCTATCTATGGGTCACCTGGGAGTTCATGAGGCATTGGCTTTAGACTCTCTCCTTGATCTCAGTATGTTTTGTCAGATTGGCTCCAAGGGTAATCTTTACAGCTGTAACTTCCACTCTAATGCAGCCACTGTTCCTTTGAATCAGATATTTTTAATTGGTCTTTAAGACAGTTTACTTCTGGTTTTCCATTAATATTTTTTTTGACTCTGGTTACTTTGTCGTTTATACTCTGAGTGAGTTTGACAAAGCTTCCCTCTTGTTGCCATGGAATGAGTATTCCTATCAAAATTCATGCTGAAATTTAATCTCGGCTGTGAAATATTAGTAACAAGAGAGACACCCAGATTATGGTATTTGGAGGGAGGACCTTTGAGAATTCAATTAGACAAAATAAAGACATAAAATTCAGCAGAATGATGGATTTTCTATGAAGTAAAGAGACCTGAGCTAAGGACTCTGAGCTCCCTATTACTATTTGACTCCCAATGCAACCATTGGTCATTTAAGAGTCCCCACAAGCAAGAAGGACCTCATCAGAAGTGTTGACCATTCTCAAACTTTCCCAGCCTTCACAATTCTGAGCCAAATATGCCTGTTTTTCTTTTTCTTTTTTCTTTTCTTTTTGGTTTTTCGAGACAGGGTTTCTCTGTGTAACAGCTCTGGCTGTCCTGGACTTGCTTTGTAGATCAGGCTGGCCTCAAACTCACAGTGATCCACCTGCCTCTGCCTCCCAAGTGTTGAGATTAAAGGCATGTGCCACCACGCCCAGCTCACCTGTTTTTCTTATAACTTACTAATTTGTGGTATTAAATCAAGGCAACAGAAAACAGACTAAGTCCTCTGGTCATTGAAGAAGGAGACGTAACATCCTGAGACTTGAAAGTATGGGGAAGGTTCACCCTTTTATTACAGGTAGCTCTTCTTTCCCCTCTGAGAAAAAATTCACAGTGGTCAACAGATGAGGGGGATAAGGTAAAATATTTTAGGAGCTAAGATGACCAAATCTGTCTAAAAATGTGAGCCCACTATGGAGGATGAACTCAAGGAGGAGTTACATAAGAAAGTAATAATGGTCAGGTGGGGATTAAACCATCTTGGACAGGAGATGGCAAAAATAGGGGGCTGGAGAGATGATTCAGTGGTTAAGAACACTGGCTACTCTTGCAGAGGACCCAGGTTCAATTCCCAGCATTCACATGGTGACTCACAGCCATCTGTTACTTCACTTCCAGGAGACCCAATAATCTTTTCTGGGCCTCCACAGACACTGGAGGCACCAGGCACAAAGCACACATGTGGTACACAGTTACACATGTGGGCAAAACATCCATACACATAAAATATAACAAATGCGTTTTTAAAGAGATGGTAAAACTTAAATTAAGGTACTTATTAGAGGGGATAGAGAGGAAGAATGACATAGAAAGCTGTTTAGAGGACACAGAGATTAAATGCATTGTGAAAGGAAAGGCAAAGAATCTGGAAGGACCCCATATGAACCCCAGATGAGTACCTGTCTTAGAGTTTCTATTTCTTTGATAAAACACCATGACCCAAAACAACTTGGGGAGAAGGGAGTTTATTTTGCTTATACTTCCGCATTGTAGTCCATCATCAAAGGAAGTCAGGACAGGAACTCAAAGCAGGAAATCTTGAGGCAGGAACTGATGCAGAGACCATGTAGGAGTGCAGCTTACTGGCTTGCTTGTTAATGGCTTGCTCAACCTGCTTTCTTATAGCACTCAGGATGACCAGCCGTGGGGTGCTACTCCACAGGAAGCTAGGCTCTCTCACACCAATCAAGAAAATACCCTCATAGAGTATTCTCCCACAGGCCAAACTTTTCTCAGTTGAGGTTCTGTGTTCCAAAATAGTCTATCTAGCTTGTGACAGGTTGACATAAAACTGGCTGGTACAATGTTTTAGGAAACCATTATGAGATGATCTATTCCTTGAAATGGCAAAAACAGTATGCTAGTGTATAGTTTATGTGGAAGATAATAAATTCAGCTTGGGCTAATCACCTAGATCAGCCATTCTCAACTGTCCTAAAGCTGTGACCCTTTAATACAGTTTTTCAAGTTGTAGTGATGCCCAACCATAAAATTATTTTTGATTAGCCAGGCAGTGGTGGCGCACGCCTTTAATCCCAGCACTTGGAGGCAGAGGCAGGCGGATCTTTGTGAGTTCAAGGTCAGCCTGGTCTACAAAGTGAGTCCAGGACAGGCAGGGCTACACAGAGAAACCTTGTCTCAAAAAATAAACAAACAAACAAAATTATTTTTGGTATTAATCCATAGCTGTAATTTTGCTATTATAAATTATGAATCATAATGTAAATATTTTTGAAGATAGAGATTGGTCACAACCCACAGGTTGAGAACCACTGACCTAGATGAATATACTCAATAAGAACTTAAAAATCCAGAACAAAATGGAACCTATACCTGACACCATTAAAGTATCCGAGAACCTGAGGCTAGATGGGTCATGGGACTAGGGAACCTACTATTATTCTGCTAAATGAACACAGCCATAAAAAGACTCTTATGACATATTGTTATATCCATAGATGACTCAGCCCTCATCAGAGAAGCTTCTTCTTTCAGTAGATGAGAGCTAACACAGAGACCCACAACTGGACAATGTGCAGGGTGAGATATTTTGGAGCATTCAGTCCTAAACCAACGTCTTTACCAAAGCACTCCCTTCAAGACTCAGGGATCTCTGGGGAAGAGTAGGCAAAAAGAGTATAAAAGCCAGAGGAGGGAGATGTTTCTAAGGAAACATTGTCTTCCAGACACAACCTATGAACTCATAGAGCTGTGGCAGCACACATACGATCTGTACAGGCTTGACTCAGCGTCCCAGTGCTGAGTAGGGGAGGGGTCATGGAGGTCTACCCCTACCATGCCTCATGCCCAGGAGTAGTTGCCCAACACGTAATGTGATTTTTAAAAAACTGGCTTTTTTGTTTCATTTGTTCATTCTGATTTTCTTTCTTTCTTTTAAATGCTTGCTTGTCTTTTCTTGAGAGAGAGAGAGACAGAGAGAGAAACAGAGAGACAGAGAGACAGAGAGAGAGAATGAAGCTGGTTTGGTAGGGAGTTAGGGAGATTCTGGGAAGAATTGGGGAAGGGAAAAACATGATCAAAATATATTGTATAAAAAATTAAAACAAAACAAACAAATGAAAATTCTAAACCAACAAATAGGAGAGGAATCTGGATGGTGGAGATAGAAGTGAAAATGTCCAAAAGAGGGGTGGTGGTTGAGAGCAGAGAAAGGAGCAAGGTCGCTGAAGAAGACCACACAGGTCGAGAATCAAAAAACACCGAATCACAGTGTAGAAGAAGAGAATCTTGAAAAAAAAAATGAGCTGAGGTAAGAGACAAAGGATGGAAGAACTAGGAGGGAAATAGGAGTGCAGTTGCTTGGGTTTGGGTCTGGTTTGTCCTTCAAGGGTTTGTGTGTTAGAGATGTGATCACCACCCTCCGGGACTATTGGGAAATCACAGCATCTTTAGGTTGTGGGGTCCCATAGAAGGAAATTACACCATTGATAGTGTAAGGTGGAAAGAGATATTTGAACTGTAGTACCTCTCACTCTTTTTTCTTCCCAGTCACCATGAAGGGAACAGCTTCATAAGCCTTTGCTGTGGAGTTCTGCTTCACCACAGAGCAGGGGAACCAACTAACCATGGACAGACACCTCCGAAGGTGGGAATCATGCTCACTCTTTCTTTCACGCCACTCTCTCATGTGCAGGCTGTCATAGTGGCTGAGACTGACACTGCTGTGTCAGAAACTACTTATCATGGTAGAAAACTAGTTTAAGCAGCTTCGACAGATGCAAGATTCTGTATTGAACAAACTGTTTTGCTTGTCTTCCAAGGACATTATTAACAACTATTTTAAAAGCATGCCAATTTCATTAGTAAGTAACTGAATGAGAACTTATAGATTTAAAGTTGGGACTGACAGAAAGTAGAGGGCTATGTGACAACAAATCCTGTTCGCAGTAATACGCCTGAAGGGAGTGCTGACTGCTAAAGCCATTTGGAAAAGCAATGTAAGCACAGAGGCAAAGCTGACCTGTGCATGCTGTTTGAGCCAACGCATGTGTTCTTGTCTATCTATATTCTATAGAAGCTCACCAAATGCTGTAGATTAGAATACTGAGTCCACACTTGTCTGTGGTATCAGGCAATCAAGTATAAATTATTTGAAAATGGATGAAGGGTAGGTTGGTAATGCACAGTAGAATAATGCTCCATTGTAGCTAGAAATCATGACATACAGGAAAATGGACACATCTAAGGAGAGCTCAGTGTTGAGGGGAAAAGGGAATTTTTAAAAAAATCACATATCATTTATATAAATTTAAAAAAATATATAAAAGAATAGTGTGACTTTTTGAGATGCGTCCATATCTGAACCACATTAAAGAAGTTGGACTGGTGTCCTTCCAGGAGGAGGGAAGTGAGAATGAGACAGAGGATGAAGAGGAAAAAAATTGAATGAGGACAGAATTTTACAGAAGCCTGTGGCCATAGCTTGTAGAGATGGAGTCAAAGTTCACTCAACTGTGTGCACACAAGGTCCATTGGAGAAAAAGCAAATCTAGCATCCATCATGTTTTGGTTAATTTATTCTTCAAATATTTCTCACATGTGCATGCTCGTGCGCGCACACACACACGTATCTTAATCATATTCACCCCTCACTCCCCTTCACACTTCCCCAGGACCTTTGTCCTCATCATGTCACCCTCTAAACTTCATGTCCTCTCTCTACATGTGAATCCTACTAATGTTGACCGTATGTGGACAGGAGTGAGGTCATCTACTGAGTTATGGAGAACCTACCAGTGGCCACACTCTTAAAGAAAAGTAAGCCGGGCAGTGGTGGCGCACGCCTTTAATCCCAGCACTTGGGAGGCAGAGGTAGGCGGATCTCTGTGAGTTCGAGGCCAGCCTGGTCTACAAAGCGAGTCCAGGACAGCCAGAGCTGTTACACAGAAAAACCCTGTCTCGAAAAACCAAAAAAAAAAAAAAAAAACAAGAAAAGTAACTCTCCTTCACCCAACAACCATTTACTGTCAATAGCTCCTCAGCTAGGGGTAAGGACTTGGGAGCCTCTTTCCTTTCCAGGCTGGGATTTTTAACTGGCTTGATCTTATGTGGCTTTGGGTAGGTAGCCTCAGCTGTTGTTAATTCATATACGTAACAGCCATGTTAGATGCAGAAAATATTTCACAACATCCTTCCCATCCTCTGGCTTTTATATTCTTTCTGTCCCACTCACATGGGAGATGGTATTAAGGTCTCCTCTACAGCTGAGCACTCATGGTCACTTATTTTCAGTACTTTGAACAGTAATTAACCACTACACATTGCAATAAGAAGTTTCTCTGACCAAAGTTTGAAGCAATGCAAATCTATGGATATAAACATAAATATTTAGAAGTCAATTGTGGTGACCCCCGACACGATGATCACCACATAAGGAGGTTCTCAGGCAAAGATGAGTACGCTGCCCACCCGAACCTCCAGCCTTCACTCCGAAGACAGACACGACAGGAGTGATGTCTAAGCATTTCCCATTTTTCATGTTTCGTTCTCTGGCTTGTATACAGAACCAAATGGGGGATTTCCACATGGGACTACATGGGCCAATCACATTAAAGGTCATCCTATCTCACCACATAGCACAAGCCTGCTAACATGGTGCTCATGCACTGATCATGATCACAGAAGTCTTGCTCACCTAATCACCTATACCCATGATCGGGCTTCAGTTCCACCCCAGCATCTTCCGGCTGGTGCCATCTTAAATATCTCCCACAAGTTACTTTCATTTTCCCAGCAACAAGGTGTTTTTCATAAGCCTCCATTTCTCCAGTTCCCACAATCAATTTGACAACAGGACCACTTAAAAAAAAACAACAACATGTTCTCCTCTAGGACCTATAAATTCCCCAGCTATGTTTATTTTTTTTTAAAACCATGTTAAACCATGTCAAGCATGAATCCCCTGTTGTGGAGTGGACCTCAAGAGAGTAGTTGGTTACCACTATAAACTGTCTTGCCATTATTGCAGTAGTGGAAATATCTATCATGTTGATGTTGTAGCAAGCATGGTCCAGTGCTGGAAAAGGCCACTGATGGCTTTTCTCCCCCAGCAGCCTGTATAACCCCTTCCAGCACCAGGGAAGCTATCTAGCTGGAAGAGTTTCCTGGTTGGTTCAGGACTGGTTTCTCTGTGTCCTGCAAACGAAATGTTTGGTGTCTTCAGCAGAGTCTTACCATCTATTTATTGTAGGCAATGATGAGAAAGCAATAGCCTATATTGTTGTGGAGACTTCTTGGGTCCTCCCTGACTCATAAGGAGGTAAAGTATCCCTGACAAGAGACTTTTCATTTAATAACTCATGGTTTCTTGGAGTAGTATTGGCCATTAATGTGGAATACATCTGTCCAAACTGCTCTTTAAAATTGTATTGTTAATTAGCTTACAAACCAGTGTGGTGTCATAAGGCTTCTTTATACAAGCTTAGCTTTACTTAACCCACTGTTACCTATTTTTCCCCTGCTTCTGCATCCCCATGCCAACTCAAATCTTTAGCCCAGTAGTCTCCCTCTGTTATTTGATATCACATACATTCTACTACTACTACTACTACTACTGCTACTACTACTACTCCACACACACACACGTGCACACACACATGTATACACACATGTATACACACATGCACACACATGCACACACACATGCATACACACATGTATACACACAGACACATACACGTACACACACGCACAAACACATGTATACACACATGCACACATACATGTACACACACAGACAGACACACATACATGTATACATACACAGACACACACATGCACACACATGTATACACACACATGTACACACACACACACACACACAAAAACACACACACATTATCTTGGATTACAAGATCACTGGTTTCCAAGTAGTGTCTTCATATCTTCTTCATTTTGGACAAGCCTTTGCCTGGCCCCTCAATTCCCATCCTTATCACTCTGCTACCTGCTTGAGCTCTTCTGCCCCCAGCATTCCCCATCTATTCCTGTGTCACCTACACTTTATTATTCCCTCAGTCTTAATTCACCCCCTATCCTGGCAATGGCTCATTTCTAATTTCCTAGCTTCCACGTTTAGGAATGTTAAATAAACACAACAAACATTTTTGAAGCTAGGGTCCTCATAAGATAGAGAACACGTGAAATCTGTCATTTAACCCTGTGTGACCTCACTCTGTAATGTCTGTCTAGTTCCATCTATCTACATGTAGACTTCATACTTTCATTATTCTTTAGAGCTGAATATATTAATATACACACTCACACATCACATTTTCATTATCTGTTCATTAGTTGCTGGACAACTAAGTTGATTCCTTGTCCTAGTTATTGCTAGAAGCGCATCAATGAACATGGATGTCTAAGTATTTCTGTAGTAAGATATAAATATAAGATATACCTGAGAAACCTTAGGGTATATTCCCAGGAGTGGTATAGTTGGGCTATATGGTATTTCCAAGAAGTCTCCTGATTTCTAGAAAAATGTTTTTCCCCTTCTACACATCCATGCCAGTATTTAGTGCATTTATTTTTATTGCTGATGGTGGCCATTCTGACTGGAATGGAATGTTAATTTAGTTTTAGTCTGTACCTCCCTGGTGTTAGTATCCTTCTTTTTAATCTTTTACTGGAACAAATGATTTCTGCTCATGAGAGATGTAGGTGCCTTGGCTGGATTTAACCCTTCATAGATACGTCTTTAGAGAAAGGAAACTTCATTATTTTTAAAGAACATCTAAATGTTAATTGTACCAGAAGGAAAAAAATTCTAGTGGAACTCACTGGACTCTTTGGGAGGAAGTGGGAAAGGCAGATGGGGAAGGGAGAACGGGGTTTCCATTTATTTATTGACTCACTGCAGTCCAGAGGTGCTCTGAAATCAGTCATGTGAAAGGTATTTATTTTATGATTCTTATTTAACTCCTGCTTTGCACTCTTGAGCCTTGGGAAGCCCCTGAATACTTAATGAGCACTGGGCCATGACCAGAGCAATTTTCCAAGAAGTCTGACTGTGTGGATGTGGGTGGCCTCTGGAAGGTCAGAAGACAAGGTGAACACTGTGCTCCATTTGTATCACAAAGCGCCAGCTTTGTTGACCGACAGCCTGGCATCTACAGCATGTACATATTTCTAAGAGTAACAAACAATACCCATGTGTCTACTGGTGAGAGGAAATGATGTATAAAAGGCAACCAGTCCAATAATAAAAACTTTTCATATTTTTCTTTCAATGTGAGGTTCTAATTTTTTCTGGTTTTTTTTTGTATGCAAAGACCTGTTTATTTCAGCTTCCTAGTTTAAACGTATCTAGAGACTCTGTGACACCCCTGCTATTTAAAATTCTTAGCTTTGTTTGGTCTGCAGAAGGAATTGTTTCTCCTTCTGACATTTAGACTGATGGATTTAGTTCTGTGGCTTTGAGGGAGGTTTAGTGTTTGTTTCTTTCTTAATTGCCATTAAGGGACCAAATATTTAAACATCTTAAAAATATGTACCAATACGCATAATGAAAAAGCATTAGAAAAAGAGCTTAATGCCACAGAATATTTAGCAATCATACCTGTTTGCATTGGAGGGTATATAAGTGAATGTAAACATCTGCAAAGAAGTAAACAACAGCACTGACTAAATAAACTGATGAATAAACAAGCAAGTGAACTTCTGAAATAAGTTCAAAACAACCCATTTTTCTTCACATTCAATTGTAAATTTTGCATGCATTTTTCTTTGCAGACAATTCTGTGTGAGGACTTTGGATTTGTGTTCCAGCTCTCTAATCTACTCACCCTAAAAGTGGAAGAGGAAAGTTCTGTGGGGACGCTACCAACATTAGGGGCACAACCAGAGCTTCCGACTTAGACCTCTAAATGATAGAAAACTCAAAAAGAACAATGGGGAAAAGTTTTAAGAAGAATATGAGAATTAATTTGGGGCAAGTTGAGTTTAAGATCTCTGTTGAATTTGGATAGCTTTTGGTTAAATGCTTAAGTTTTGGCTGACTGGGACAGAAGTATGGGTGGAATTTCTATTTGGAAGTCAAGTGGTTCACCGAGCTACTATATGTAAGGTAGTTCTGCACATGTAGTAATTCAGTTTACACACAGGGAAACTGAGACACGTAGAGGTTGGATGAACAGCATTGTCTCCCAGACCTAATAAGAAGCAGTAAACGTACTGGTCCCTGAGATGCTCTGTGGTTGCCAAGGAACTTGTTGGAATAAAGGAAGACCAGACAGACTGGGCACTTAGAAAGAACTGAGTGTTCTTCAGAGTCCCCCAGTGTGTACTTTGCTCAACACCTGTAGCAAAAGCTTTTTAAATATGATGCCCCGTCTTGCTTTGTTTCTCTCTAGCTAACTGTGTTGGTTTCTCATTCATTTCTTTACATAATAACTATGTCCTGTAAGTAAATTGATGTATTTCCCACAATGGTTTCTGTCACTTACTCTAACCTTATATTTTCTTACATCTTCAACTAAAATATTTTTCCTTCAGTTTTTTATTAAAGCAAGAAATTCATGCTGAACAATAAACACATTTCAAAGAGGAAATTTGAAGAGCCAACTTCCAAAATCACCTTATTCATTAAGAGCTTTGTGAGGAATTCAGTGGTGGGTACTTAGCAGAGAAATGTATTCTATTCCTGCCAAAATGATGCTGTAGGGGAATTGAATTTTGGGAGTTCCTTCTAGCCCCTCATGACTACCATTCCCCATCTGGGCATGCAAACACATGTCAATTCATCCATTTTTTTTCAAACAACATATTTATTGTGGTCCTAGTATATATCCAGCTTTGTTTGTGTCCTGCAATTCAATGACCCCCAAAATACAAAATATTCGTGTTACCAGGAGTCTTGGTTTCAAGGCCAGTTCCAAGTCTGTCTCCTGGGGTCATTAAACCAGGCTCTTGATCTTTTTCCCCGTCTATTTGCAGCCTATTTCCTTATCTATTTGCTCTATCCATAAGAGATAGCTGGGAGAGTTCTCTTTCTCACGTGGACATGAAACTCCTGATTTCCAGAGCTGTCACAAGCTAGAAATACAAACAAAAGGCTTAACAGTATCAAGAGTCAAGGAGAATTCCCGAATGACATTCACAGAGGCCCCAAATGAGAATTAAGCTAGCTGTAGTGTCTAGAAGTCACGTCAGGGTAACCATGTTCCTCAGTGTTCCTCTGAGGGATCGTTACCATGAATATACAAAACAAGAGAAGCAAACAGCATTCCAAGCATAATTCACTATGTCGTTGCTTCCTACCAAGGAAACTCATTGAAACTCATTTTGTTTTTTCTGGTTGTGATCTCGTTGAAAGTATTCTACTTTTGCAGGGTGGGTAAGAATTATGCACAAAATTAAAAAAAAAAAAGAAAGAAAGAAAGAAAAAAGAGCAAATATTGAGATAATCTGGAGGATAACTTATGCATCATTCAAAGTATATAGAGTCTTGAATAATTGCTTAATTAGCATTTATTATTATTTATAAAAGGAAATGGCATCTGATAACGTTTTGACAAGGCCTCAGTTTTTCACTTGGTTGAGTGCTTGTCTTCTGTTCATGTATCACTCTACTTCAATGTCTGCAATCACCGGACCTCCCTGTACCACCGTGTACATTCCATTTGACTCCATCTCAACTTTTAATGGATAAAGTGTCTGGGTTCTGGACTTGGCAGGCTTTTTCTTATGTTCCCTAAGAAAACATTGCAAACGTCCTCATAGTCTTCAAGTTGGGGCATATGGAACACACATTTCTACTTTCCGCTGTGTTGCAACCTTGATATAAAATGCTAGCAGGAGCAGGGAAAATCATTTCAGTACTGGCTTCTTTATAAACTCTGCTTGTGCTTGCTAGCTTTATGTTAACTTGACATGAGCTAAAGTCATTTGGGGAGAGAGAACTGCAACGGAAAAAATGCCCCCATCAGATTGGTCTGTGGAAAAGCCTGTGTTCTTGATTGATGTTTGCTTGGGGGAGAGGGAGGGGCGGGCAATGCCACTCTGGGGTAGTGGTCCTGGGTGCTATAAGCTTGATGAGGACCAAGCCAGTAAGCAGTGTTCAACTGTGATGTAGAACTATAAGCTGAAAGATACACTTTTCTCCCCAAGTTGCTTTTGGCCATGGTGTTTTATTACGGCAATTAAAACCTTAAGACACTTCCCAGCTATAAACCTAGTGACATAGGTCTGAAGGATATCACAAGGAAGACCTCCTGAGCCAGCAAAGGGCTGCTCTTGTCCTACCTTAGAAGATATTGGTGGCCTAGTTTTTATTAAGAGTTTTAGTGAATGTCATTCATGAATTTATCTTAATCTCTTGTCTTAAAAAGTATTTATTTGTTCCTAAGACTTTCATACAGGTCCATGGTGAAATATGATCTAAACCATTTTTTTAAATTTTTTTTTAATAATTTATTTTTTATTTCTTCAAGTTACATCTCAATCACAATCCCCTCCCTACTCCCCCCTCCAGTCCCACCCTTCCACCCTCCTCCCCCTCAGCCCCACCATCCTCTTCCCTTCTTTTTTTTTTTTTTTTTTTTTTTT
>CAJQZJ010032614.1:2667216-2686525 GCA_907164525.1 Lophiomys imhausi | reverse complement strand
GTGTGTGTGTGTGTGTGTGTGTGTGTGTGTGTGTGTGTGTGTGTGTGCGCGTGTGTTGGGGGGTCAAGTCCCTGAGCCAAGACTGGTCTAAAACTCAAGATCTGAGGCTTTTTTCCCCCTTGGATGCCTGAAGAGTAATGTCAGTTCTCTGAAGCACGCCATGAAGCTTTTAAGTCCAACATATTTCATAGATCAAACACTGACACCTCAACCACAAAGAGCTCCAGAGCTGAATGGTATATGAATTTTGCCTTCAAAGAGCCCTCAGTTTGGTGGAGAATTTTAACACACAAGCCTACACAGAGTGGGGAAAGTAAAGAGGGCTATAGGCTACCCTGGAAACTGCAATAAGACCGGAATCCACCTCGAAAGGGAAATGACCTCGGGCGACGAGTGTTAGAGGGCCAGCATGTCTGAGCGGTATATTGGAGAAGGCTGGGCTTGTGGGAAAACGCGGTAGTGTCAGGGAACATGATCCTCTTGGGTGGTGGTAAGTGGGGATTAGCCAGAGAAAGACGTGGAAGTCGAGAAAGACCATTCTGTAAGAGTGATGCACACTGGATGTCCTCCTGCAATAGGTAAGCCTTCAAAGAGAAGCACAGTCAGACCCAGGTGCCATTTGGGAGTTTACTCACTGGATCGCAAACGTTTCATAAATCCTAATGAACCAACCTAAACCTATGAGTGGGCTCATATATGATTTATGCATTTGGACAAAGTTTTGTTACCTGGCAGGTTTTCTCTAGAAATTGAGAAACTTCTTAGTAACTGAAAGTTTCTCCCTGAGGATATGTGAAGAGCGAGATAAAACTAGTCATGCTGAGAGGGTTCTCACTGAAACCAGCTTGAGCAAGATCAGACATTTAATTGTCAGCCCCTTCCTTCTTTGCATTTGCAGCAGTATTAGAATGCATGCTTTGGAGACATTTGCTTATTTTTGTGTGTGTATTATGTGTGTGAGAGCATATATAGAGGCATGTGTGTGGAGGTCAAAGGACGTCTTGTAGGAACTGGCTCTCTTTTTCCACTACGTGGGCCCTGGGGATAGAACTCTGCATGTCAGCCCAGTGCCTTTATTCACCAACCAAGAACAAGCTTTAAACTGTGGGTTATGAGCAAACCTGTGGAGGCCATGAGGAGTCTGGCAACAGTGGAAGGATTCTGAACATACAACTGAAAGTTAAACTGGAAAGAAAATGTGTCATGAATCCCAGTTGTGTCTGAGAGGGCCTTCCTTCCCCTGTCGCATCTTGTTTCTGAACACACAACACTCTGCAGTGCCGAAGCTTGGACTCATCTTCTAGACCAGCCGTTCTCAACTTTCCTGATGCTGCGGCCCTTTAACACAGTTCCTTATGTTGTGGTGACCCCCCTCCCCCCAACTGCAAAATTATTTCATTGCTACTTCAGAACTGCAATTTTGTTACTGTTGTAATGTAAATATCTGATATATATATGCAGGATGTCTGATACACTACCCCTTTAAAAAGGGTAGTTTGACCCCCAAAAGGGTTGAGACCTACAAGTTGAGAACCACTGTTATAGGCTGTGTGCTGATGAGCTGTAGAGTTTATAATATGCACACAATGTATTTTGCTCTTGTAGAAATGTGATGATTTAATTATAGAAAACAAAAAAGAAAAAAGAAAGATTTAATATTTCTCTACCATCTTTTCATGGCATATAACAAATTATTACATCTTAAAACTGTTTTGCCAGGATATTTGATTTTTAGGTTTTCTGTGTGAGATGCTGGCTAGAGTTTTATATAAAAATTATTAAGTGATGTTTTCTTAAATTAAGATTTTTTTGATATCAAGACATGTCAGCTCCTGACAGCATCCCCTATTCTACTCCAAGTAGAAGATGAACATCGAAGAATCTCCAGTATGAGATGGTTGAATTAGTGGCAAGCCTATCTCAAGAAAAACCCCTTGCTTCAACTGTAGACAGACTGCTGTTCAAAAAGGACAAAACTTGGAAGCAGGTAAATCGACAGCCTAGTTCTGCCAAGACAGGGTAGGCAAGTCCTTCATAATCCCTGCTTTACAATCAATGTCTGTCAGAGAAACGGGGCCAAACGGCTGAAGATTGATGCTGTAATGTATGGAGAGAAAATGGGAACTGTCCAGGCAGCCACTGGTATGTCATTTTTTTAGTTTTGGAAGCTGCAGGCCCTGCACTTCCTATATAATCAGACATATTTATCCCTCTCAGGTCTCTGAGGTGGTTGAAGAATAGATACCTAGAGTCTCATAGTTAAATTTTGAGTTGTTTAGGAATCAAGAGGGTGTTCTGGATCTAAGAAGATGTTTTTAAAATTGTGATGCAAGTTAGTATGAAAGCTGAGTTAGATATAGAACTTTAAACTCATGGAGATGGTTAGATAGTAGAATGTTAAAGTCAGGTGCCAAATACATATGGGCTGGACATTGGGAATGTATGCTAAGCCATATAACTCTCATAATTGTGGCCTATTTATTTCTGTTGTTTTGTATTGTATTTATTGTTATAAGAGAAAGAACCATTTGTTGGACTGAAAGTGGGAGCTGTTGGGAGGAAAAGATCTACCTTAAACTAAAAAAAAAGGGATAGATGATGGGGGGGGTTGAGGGGGAACAGGGTGGAAGGGTGGAACAGGAGGGGGGAGTAGGGAAGGGATTGTGACTGAGATATAACTTGAAGAAATAAAAAATAAATTATTTTAAAAAATTATTAAGTGAATCTTGGTTTGGGATGAGGACAGAATTTCCAATATTTTCTGAAATGCCCAAGACCTACTTTTTGTACTTTGTACTGTCTTTTTACACAATATATTATTCTGAGCATTGATGATTGTAAACTTAAAATATCCATCCACTTGGGAAAATGTTGAAGATGTTCTACATTCTACATTATCAAATATTCAGCCAAAATTGGATTTTTTTTTTTTTTTTAGATAGTCTCTTTACATAGCTCTGGAACTCACTATGTAGACCAAGCTGGCCTTGAACTCATGGAGATCCGCCTGCCTCTCCCTCCCATGTATTGGGATTAAAAGTGTGCAATAATTAAAAAGCAGTTATCTCATTAGTTTGCAGATTTGCTTTCATCATTAATAAGTAGTGGAATTACAGGTATACTAAAGAATTGTTTTAAAATAAGTTTATTATTTCTTATCATTACATGTTTATTTTGTATACCTGTTTTCTCTACCTATATACATGGGATTATGTAAAAAATTTCTCAGGCAAAAAGGGATCACGAGTAGGAAAGGTTTGAGAAATTCCACAGTAAAACTCCTGGGTGTGAGTTTTAGGATCTTATTGCTGTTGTCTAGCTAGCTGCTTACTCTTTGGCAAGCCACCTGACTTCTTTGGATATCTAGCACTTTATCTATAAAAGGCGCGCGCGCGCGCGCGCGCGCGTGTGTGTGTGTGTGTGTGTGTGTGTGTGTGTGTGTGTGTGTGTAATTACAGGTAGTGATGACATAGAGAGGTACTTGAGGACTAAGTGAAATTAAATGAGGTACACAACAGATTTGGGAAACAAAAGTGAATGGGGATATGGTTTTATTATCAAAAGTAGAAGTCTAAGACATCACAAAAGTACTGATAAATGCAGTAGCTACTATTTTTAAAACCACTTCCCTAATATTCGCCCATGATCTCATTTAATGAAATTCTGATAGAGAAGACTTTTACCTGAGAAAAAAAACCAAGGCTTGGCTAGGACAAGCGACTCAAAGCTTTTCTGACCCTGACCCTACTCCACTGCTCACTTCTTTTTTTTTTTTTTTTTTTTTTTTTTGGTTTTTCGAGACAGGGTTTCTCTGTGTAGCCCTGGCTGTCCTGGACTCAATTTGTAGACCAGGCTGGCCTCGAACTCGCAAAGATCCGCCTGCCTCTGCCTCCCAAGTGCTGGGATTAAAGGCGTGCGCCACCACTGCCCGGCAACTTACTTTAAAGCGAGGCAACTGCCCAGAGATCATCAACACATAGTTGAAAAATAAATGTTTCCAATGTTTCTTTTCACTATCAGAGCTAGAAACTGACTTAACCTTGGCTTAGATTGGGTATTCCCTGGGTTAAGTGAATCCCAGAACCTGTTCTTTGTTGATAGGAGCCTTGTTGCATCATCCAGCTGTGATCTCAGTGGTTTCCAGCCCATCTTTCTGTAAACAGGTATCAATGGGGTAGCTGGGAATAGACTCCTGCCTCCAAGCATGACTTTGGTTGCTCGGCAGTAGGTGGCAGAGTTGAGCTTGCCTTTTGTGGTTGCCTTTCTTCTCACCTGTTTGTTTATTGGTGGAGTTGAAGTCCTACAAACACTACCTAAAATAACTCTATTTTCTGAAGTCAAAATCTGTGGGTCTGATTTACTCTACTTGCAGCCCTTACACTGTATAGAAAACAATGTTATGTTTTCTTGCAAAGGCTTATGGTAATGATCCTCAAAAGGATATCACCTTCAGTTTGTTGTTTTGTTCTGCTTTTTGATTGTTTGTTTGTTTTCTTTTAACAGACAGGATGTGAGATTTATTACTGAACATGATTTGGTAGGGTACAAGAAAGGTCCACAGTGGAGAAGCCCTCAGGAGCGCAGGGCTCCTCCACTTGTCCAGGGGACCACGATTGGGGATGTATTTCACCCCACAGCCATCCATCAGGAATGAGCCACTTCTCAGCAACCAGGGAACTTGACCTTGGCTCTACACAGAGCCTCAATCACAAGCTCCTTATTCTGTTGCTTGGTGCGGATGGACAAGATGACCTGGCCAATGTGAACCCTGGCCACTGTGACCTGGGGTTTCCCAAAGGCATCACACATACCTGTCTGGAGCCTGTCAGCCCCAGCACAGGACACCATCTTGTTGATTCGGATGACATGGAAAGGGTGCAGCCTCACTGGAATATGAAAGCCATCCTTGTTACGTACTCTTTGCCATGTATTTGTTGACACAAATACGGGCAGCCTCCAGTGCTTTAGAAGAGAGATAGTTGTTTGTACTCATCTGACACCATGTGGCCACAAGTTGGGAATTCATCAACTTTTGCCTTCTTCTGTCCCAAGTCAAAGATGCGGATCTCAGCATCAGGGACACCCGGCAGAAGCAAGACTTTGGGTACAGTTTGTTCTTACAATCCCAGTGACACTGGGCTGGGTGGCAACCCATGATGACAATAGGATCGTTGGTGGTGTACCAGAGAAAAAGAGCCCACCTTGAGTTTTACGAGTTTTCTGATCTGTTTTCTTTTCTCCAATTTCATTAAAAGTTTCTAGTATCCTTGTTCCTACCATGTGTACGAATCTGGCTATCAACAGTAGATTATTTTCTTTATGTCCTTCAAATTTTCAGATAACTGTGCTTACCTTAATACTATAATATAAAAAAGTTGTGCTTATTCTTGGTGAGAGGATCAAAGAATGTACCACCAAAGGGTGCATGATCATCTTTTGATGTAAAAACTATTTTTAAAATTTTGTTTTTATTTTATTCTATATGTAGAAGTGTTTAGTCTGAATATATGCCTCAGCCCCATTTGCATGTGTGGTGCCCAAGGAGGCCAGGGGCTGGAGTTGGTTGTGAGGCACCATGTGGGTGCTGAGAATCAAACTCGGGTCCTCTGAAAGAACAGCTATGCTGTTAACTGCTGAGCCATCTTCGCTGGCCCCTAAATATGGATCTTGAGATAGTTTTTCAAAAAAACAGGTACTTGAAGCCAAGGAGAGGCCCTTGGGATAAAATTCAGAGATGGGTTGGGGAAGAATAAAAGGAAATGTGTAGAAGTAGGAATCTGCAGTAGGACATTTTGTTCAAGGATGTGAATGCCAGGGAAAAAGCCAAAAGCCAGTTGATTTTACTCTGCTAGTGAAGGTTGGGAAGCTCAGGATACAGCTTAGGAAATCTTCCTTGAGATTACTTATGGAAACTGAGTGAGAGCTGCTGTCTGACCCCAAAGACACAAACAAGCTAAGAGGATACCCCCTTGAGAACTTCTTCAGATGACAAGGTGCCGCCAGTGTGTTTAAAATTCAGTCCTCATCCTAAAAAGAGCCTAGCCAGATGTCATTTTTGCAATGAGTGGGGCTAAGAGGCGACTCTAAAATTTAGAGGTAGAAACAGACAGCAAAAGCTTCACCCTGAATCAAAATAAAATAATTAATTGATTTACTCACTTATACATAACCTACTTTGTATTTCTTCATACCAGTAGAGCAGTCTCTGCAACTTATCTGCCCAGTAGAACATTTTGTGGAAAAACGCCACATAGCAGAGCCCGGTGGTGCATCCCTCGGGAAGCTAAGGCAGGAGGGTCACAAGTTCATGGCCAGCCTGAGCAACTTCATGAGACCCTCTCTAAAAATAGAGAGATTCAAAGAGGGCTGAGGATACGAGTTCAGAGACTGAGCACTTGCTTAGTGTGCATGAGGCCTTGGTGCAATCCACAACACCTAAAGAACAGAAAGCAGAAGGAAATAAAGGAGGGAAGGAAGGAAAAGAAAAGCCCATGAATGAAAGCTATTTGAAGGGAAAGAGACAGTAAGCACTGGCGTGAGTAGAGAGGTATTGATATTCACCAAATTTCTACAGTAAAATCCCAAATTACCAGTCAACATATTCCCCCTCCTTTTATTCTTCTCTCCTTCTAGTGTGGAAGCCAGAAGCCAACTTTGAGGAGGCTTCCAACACAGGGCCTCGGGATAGAACTTAGGTCCTCAGGTTTCAAGCACTTTTTCCCTTTTTCCGTGCTGAGCTGTCCCCAGGCCCAGGAGACCTACCTGTCTGACCAGTCAGTGATCATCACTCCCTCATTCCAGCCTCTTGGAGGAAGGAGCTCCTGGAGATCTGTTAGAAGACATTGGAGCTGGGGCTGCCCCCAACCCCTGACTCTTTAGTCAGTCCTGCAAAAGTGTGGGCAGTAAAGTTTAAAAGCTCCACAGGGAGTCCCAGCTTGGGAAGCCTTGGTGGCTGGACCGAAGCGAATTATTGAAGCGTTCAAGAGGAGTGGCAACCAAGGGACAGCACGGAATGCCGTCCGGAAGAAATCTGCCTGTTGAATGAAGACACCTGTATCTGTAATGCACATCTTTATAGACAGTCTTACAGTTCTTTAGACAGAAATGGGCCATCACTTTGCAAGGCCTTTGTTTTTGTTTTTGCTTGTTGAGACGAAGTCTCTCTCCATAGCTAGATTGCCCTTTAATTCCTGTAATATTCCTGCTTCAGCCTTCAAAGTACTGGGATGACAGATTTGAGCTCTGAAGTTCACTGGTGTCCTGGGCAGCTACCTCCTAAAAGTGTTCCTGTTGCATGATCCTCAAGTTTGCAGCTTCTGTTGGAAGCCTTCTTAAAAGTGTTTTTTTTTTTTTCCAAGCTGGTGAAGATTTTTCTGTAGCTTATTCCTTAAAAACAGTGTTCTAACAGCATTCCTGATTTGGTAACAAATATAAAGCACTAAGTCTCTTTAGTCTCCAGATCTCTTTTGTCTTGAAAAAGAAAACACACACACACACACACACACACACACACACACACACACACACACACCCTTTACTTATGGTACTCTTGTATAAACCTATTCTTCCAAATAACCTGGTGTCTTAGTTATACTTTTTTTAAAAAAATATATTTATAATTGCTGTACTAAACATTATGACCAAAAGGTGACTGTGGAGGAAAGGGTTTGTTTCATCTTACAGCTTGTAGTCCATCAATCAGTGAAGTCAGGCAGGGCAGGAACCTGAAGCAGGAACTAAAACAGAAGCCTTGGAGGCATGCTGCTTACTGGCTCACTCCCCATAGCTTGCTCTGATTGCCTTTTTATACCACCCAGGACCACCCATCCTGGAGAGGCACTGCCCTCAGGGAGCTGGGCATGCCCACATCAAGCTTTAACTAAGAAAACCCCCACAGAGTTGCCTACAGGCAATTGAATAGAGGCATTTTCTCAATTGAAATTGCTTTTCTAAATAACTACCTTGTATCAAGTTGACAAAAAACTAACTAGCACACCCACAATTATAAATCTGTTCCAAGGGGAAAAAAATACAGTGAACAGATGCTTGTTTAACTGATAGGGAACCGATGATTCATAAACTGGAGCATCATATGGAATTAACTATTAGAAAAATTCAAACGAGGATCACCATTAAGAAATGATTACTTTCCATTTAACTTAAGCCTCTGAAGATTCTTTACAGCTTGGCTTGGACCAGAGTCTTCCTTAAGGAGTAGTCCTTTAGTGAATATGCCAGAGATAGTTATGAAAAGGCTTGAAAAGAGGAGTAGTAGAGGTGTCCTTCAGTCAGACGCTGTGTCTTTCCTAGTGTACTCTTGAAGTTATCAAACTGGATGAGGGTCTGTGGCTTTGTCTGTTGTGTAACTGTGGATTGGAGAAAAGTGATAGTAACACAAAGGATTTTGTCCGTTGAACACACAGATGATCTCCATCTACCTTGTAAATGTCCTCCTCTTCTGCTTGCTCAGTAGAGGGGGATTCATTTCAGTATTCCTGTTGGTGTCAGGGATCTCCCAAACCACCTTCTGGATGAATGGACGACTCATTGGAAGGATCAGTAACCCTCTCCCAAAGGGCTTGCATAAGCACCCTTCGTTCTGGAGCAGTGAAGCCAGTCACACACCTGAATGTTGACACACTAGGTTACTCACCTGACCGTTGGTGTTCTGTTAGAAGTAAAATATATGGGGACACAGCGCTTATATGACATTAGCTACTTGGTCTCCATCCCCCAGAGATCAAACTAATGCTACGTGGTCCAGTCCATCAGACAGATAAAAAGAGTCTTAGCAGAGGTCATCTCCTGAGTGTTATGTCTGGAGTATGCAAAAGTTGAATAAACCAAAGATTTCGAGTTAACCCTTTAAACACAGATATCTGTTTGTCTTCTTCACTGTCTAGCTATCACTATGGTTAGTTTTGTCTTCCTGGTTTCCTTGTCAATGGGCTTCCCCCCAGTGCTCCTTAAACATGTATGTTTGCCAATAAAAGCATACAGAAACACTGAGGGTTAGTGTGCATATTTCTTATTTCGCACCTTGTACCATTGTGCGGTGTTGTCTGTGTTAATTAGGAACTTTGTGTGTCTACATGGAACTTTAATATACACAAGACATCCATAGAGACTGCCTTGCGGGCAAGTAAGTGTCACATTGCCATTAAGATGATAAGAGAAGCTTAGAGTTAAAAGGTTATTGTGTGAATTTGTAATTGGAAATCTTGATCTGACTTCTGTGTAGAGACAAAGACCAAGAGCCTGCTGGATCACAAACTTAAGTTGCAAAACTAAAGTTTCCTCCTCTTCTGACCCTCTCTCTGTTAAGTCATCTTTTTGCCTTCCCAGTTTAAGTGTAAACCTAACTTTGTCTTCTCTCTCACTTTCCACATCCAGTCTTTTTCTAAGCCTCGGGGGCTCTGTGTTAGCTAGCTTTCTGTTTCTGCAACAGATACCCGGGATAATCAACTTATAAAGAAAGAGGGTTCCATTTGGCTAGTGTGTTTGGAAGATTCTGGCCTAAGGGTGGCTGGTTGGTCCCTGTGCTTTGGGCTTGTGGAGAGGCAGCATCGGCATCATGTTGGAAAGCACATAAGCTGCTCCCCTGATAGCTGGGGTGTTAGAGAAAGGAGGAGAGGCAGGGCCCCGAGTTCCCTTTTAAAACACATTCCCAGTGTTCCCAGTGCTTTAATTCCCTCCCTCTAGACCTTATCTTTTAAGCCCCAAGTCCCAGTAGCACCACAGACTGGGGCCAAGTCCTCACCATGTAGACCTCCAATTCTTTTTTTTTTTTTTTTGGTTTTTCGAGACAGGTTTCTCTGTGTAACAGCCTGGCTGTCCTGGACTCACTTTGTTGACCAGGCTGGCCTCGAACTCACAGAGATCCACCTGCCTCTGCCTCCAAGTGCTGGGATTAAAGGCGTGTGCCACCAACCTCCAATTCTTATACAGACACAGACTCCATCATCAGGTTCTCACTGTGTCTCCACCCCATATCCATCTTTCCATCCCACCCTGTCCACTCCTGCTCAGGACACTGGGTCCTTCTGCAGGGTTTCTTACCCTTTTATCTTCATCCTCTTTCCATATTCTAGCCGGAATGACCATTCCTTAAAAGGAAATCTCAGAGTTGTACTGAACATCCTCCCATGCGTTAGTAACTCACTACCTAATATGTCCAGATTTGTGTTATCTGACCCCATCTCCCTCCTCCACCCCATTATGTGCTTGTCCACCATATTTTAACCCATTGGACCACTCTGTCCCTCAGACACACATGCCTGCTTTAAGGACTTTACCACATTCTTTTCTCTGCTTGAATACTGCCCTTCCCTCTTTGACCCCCTGGCTGCCTGGATAACTCATTTGCAACCTTTAGTTTAAAAATGTCTCTTCACCTGAGTCACCCTTCAAGTCCTCCACCTCAGCATTAGTCTCTCTCCTGTCATTTTCTAATTACACTTTGTTCTTTGCCTTGTGGTACTTAATATAATTATAATTAAGTGTGAAGCTTTTTATGTCCCACACAATCAGTGACAGCAGTGATTCTCTGTTTTACCCAGAGTTATTGCTCAGCCATGGTAGTTAGGAAAGAGCTTGGAATACTCCGGGCACTCAGTACAAGATTTTTGGAAAGAGTAAAAGCAAAATGCATCCCAGAGCTTCTGCTTCTAAACTCACCACGGGACATTTTCTGATGCTACAGTGCATCTTAGCAGCCCTTTACAGTTTTACTATTTATTGTACAGCTTCCATTGTGTACATTTAATCTTTTTATTAGTTAAATAAAGAACTAGGCATCAATATTTTCAAATGTTGTATTAAATATTTGATAATGAATGCGTTTTGAGGGTGTTCTTAAACCACTGAAAGGAGTGTGAGACTCCTATTAAAGAAGAGGTTTCTTTTTAAAATGCGTTCCCAAACTTTTCTTTAATTTATTTTTTTTCTTCAATTCTTCTCTCAAACATTATATCTGCACTGTAGAAACTTTTAAAAAATTGTTTTTCTTTTTTCTTTAATTCTTCTGTCATAAATTACATGCTCACCATAGTTTCCCCTCTCCCTATATTCTTTCCAGTCCCTCCTCCAACATCCCCTCTCCCCCAGATCTACTCATCCTCCATTTCCATTAAGAAAAGAAAATAAGAAAAAGAAATAAAAGGCAAGTCTCCCAGATACATCCACCGAACATGGCCTAACAAGTTAAAATAAGACCAGACATAAAGCCTCATATCAAAGCCAGTCATCACAAACCATAGGAGCACAAGGGTCCCAAGAGCAGGGAAAAGAATCAGAGACACAACCCAATCCCATTGCTGGGAGTCCCACAAGAACCCCAAGCTACACAACCATGGTGCATATGCAGAGGACCTAGCTCAGACCCATACAGGGTCTACATCTGTTGCTTCAGTCTCTGTGAGCCCCTATGAGCCCTGCTTAGTTGATTCTATGGGCCCTGTTCTTGTGGTCTCCTCTAGCCCTCTGGCTCCTACAATCCTTTCTCCACCTCTTTTGCAGGGTTCCTCTGACTCCGCCTAGTGTTTGGTTGTGGGTCTCTGCATCTGCTCCCTTCAGTTGCTGGATGTCGCACCTCTGAAAACAATTGGACTAGGCACCAGTCTATGAGTATAGCAGAATTAAGAATCATTTCATTGACTTTTTTTTTCCAATTATATTTCATTCTATCCTAGGTCTCAGGGATGTCCTGCCTCTGGTTCCTGCTCACCCAGGCAGTTTCAGGCATAGACTCCCTTTGGTGGATCCTAGCCACGTAGGTGTGGCTCCTAGCAGTGGACAAGGAGCCAACATCGACCTAGTCACAAAACCTTTGACCTACATTCTGTCCTGTCTGCAAGACGTGCTGGGGTAATGGTGGCCAACCAATGACTGGTCCATCTTGAGGTCCCAGTTTTTTTTTTGTGTGTGTAAGTAAAATATAATGCATTTTTAAAAGGCATTTTGAATGTGTGCACACTGCCTTCTTAAGGGTTTCTATCACTTCCTTGTAGCACACAGGGTGTGATTCCTTCCCTATCAGGTGTGGAGTGCAATGTTCCCACAATAACCCTTTAAAGGCGACTTCTCCACATCACAGTGTAAAGAAAACTGCTCTTATCAGATCCACTGAATGGCTTCTGGATTATAGAAATAAATATCCTTAAATCCCAGTGGACGAAATGGCTTATGTATAAATGGAAAGAAAATGATTGCCTTTTTCTGATAAGTTCCAAAGAACACGAGCCTTTTGTTAGCATAAAGACTGGGGAAGCAAGATAACCACAGCCGGCCTGATGGCAGGGAACCTCCCCTGTGTAATTTAGTGTTTTTCAATTTTCTTTTTATGTAACTATTTTTTAAAAGAGCCCTTGCAATGTGTGAGTGAATTGCCAGCGCCCTGAAAGGTAATGACTTCTCACTTTCACGTAGCAGACAGGAATAGTGCGAAACAGTGTTCACAACCTTCTTCTAGGGCACTGCACTGAACAGCTCTACAGAACGCAATTAAGTCGGTCCAAAGAACATTTCTTCTTAGTAGCATTGGGTGGGGATAAGTGAGCAATTGGCTGGTGCTTGGATGCTTTATAGTCCGGAGGGCTAGTGGTGCTGTAGGTTCAGGGATCCACTGCCTGTACCTCTTTCAAGACATCGCACTGCAGTGTCTGATTGAAAGTCCAGAGGGCGTTCAAGCATACTTGTTGATGAATGGGAATTAGTATTCACATTCCCCCGACCACTGTCAAAATGGTGGCGGAAACCTTTTAGAGGTGGAAGGGAATGTAGGTTGATAATAAAAAAAAAAAAATTTTTTTTCTGAGTAGACAATCCAATCAACTCCTGGTATTCAGGCCATGTTGAAATTCTATGGTATAGCAGTGCCATCTGTTTGGACTCAGCAGGGTACTTAGTTCTCAAGGCTGGGGAGTAGAGATCCTTGAATTTCGTAGCTTGCTGGCATGGATCCTGGTCCTCAGGCCTCCATGCTATAGATGCTGGTGGCTCTGCTTTCCTGGGAGAGTGGTTGCTTTAGGCACGGTTGTTTCTCCTCCAGGGCCCCTATCCACGCCAGCATGTCCAGTCTAAAAGTTGCTGACTTAGAGACTGGTGAGGAGGTTCAGGGCCCTGAATATCTAGCTTTCTACAGAAGAGCTTTCTCCCTGCATGAGGGAGGTTTGAACGATGCCTTAGTCAGGGTTTTATTGCTGCGATGAAACGCCATGACCAAAAAACAAGTTGGGGAGGAAAGGGTTTATTTGGCTTACACTTCCAGATCACAACCCATCATTGGAGTTAGGACAGGAGCTCAAGCAGGGCTTGAACCTGGAGGCAGGAGCTGATGCTTGTTACTTACTGGCTTGCTCCCCCGGCTTGCTCAGTCTGCTTTCCTATAGAACCCAGGACCACCAGCCCAGGGATGGCACCATCCACAAAGGGTTGGGCCCTCTCCCATTAATTGCTAATTGAGAAAATCCCTTACAACTGGATCTCATGGAGGCATTTCCTCAACTGAGGTTGCTTCCTCTCTGATGACTCTAGCTTGGGTCAAGTTGACACACAAAACCAGCCCGTACAAATGATTAGCAACTGAAAATGTGATAAACGTTCACTAACCACATCAAGTTTCTTGCCTTGAAGTATTCTAGAGAGTGTAGAGCTACTTTACAGTTTCATGTAGTTGAACAGAAACTCCTGAGCATCGAGAGTTCTGTGTGCTGTTTTTGAGGTCAGGGCCCAGCCCTGTGTCAGTACCTCCAAGTCACACTCCTGTGAAGACTTTGCTTCTGTTAATACCGTCTTTTGTGTTTAACTATTTTCTATCTTCTATTCTGGCTTAAGTTCAAGGTGGAATTTAGATGAAATGAAAAAAGTATTAGATTTTATAATTAATACGAGGCCAGAAGGAAACCTCTGGAAGGAGTTTGTGTTCTGGCCTCTTTCTTCTGCTTTCTGTTAGTGAGTAATGCTTACTGGATGCTCCCCATCAGTTGTTGAGCCCTTTATGAGTCTCACACCATCCTTTATGGAAAACTACTGAGTTGAGAATAGGCTCTGCCCTGTCCCAAGTTACTCCATATTGTTTAAAACATGTTTTCTCAAACTGTGCTTTGTCCTGTAGACTCCATTTTACAAGCAGGCATTGAATCCATTTTGGGGACAGAGAGTGACTCTGCATGGGTGGACATGTGACCAGCAGCACATATTTGGCATCGTCTACTTGAAATAGACTGACAAATGATTTATTCCTGGAAGTAGAAAGGGTACCCCTCATAAATATATCATCAGAGTTAATGGAAAACATAGGGCCATATGGGCATATTAAAATTTTATTAGGAAAACCAGGCCCAGGAATGTATCAGACACACCAGACCAAGGAAAGGGTGAAACTCCTTTGTCCCAACCTCATAAAGAGCTAACACATAGACACCTAACATTGTGATGGTGGCAGGTCCTACTGCTGTCTAGTCACACAGTGACTTGCTACCGGACCACCTAGTGTGCGCATCAGGGAACTGAGGGTAGAGAACTGACTGTTCCAGGGGCTCAGTTCAACTCAATCTCAATTGTTGATATGGTCTACTCGAACGACCCTAATCCTAATCTATGGCCCAGCAGCAGCCACAGCAGCCACAGAAACCACAGCAGCCACAGAAACCACAGCAGCCACAGAAACCACAGAAGCCACATCAGCCAGCCACAGAAGTTAGCCACAGCAGCCAGCCACAGCAGCCACAGCAGCCACAGCACTTCTGCAGCTCTGGTTTAGTTTCTTCATCTCTACAGACTCAATGTCATTCTTGTTAGTTTCCAAGTTCTTGTATTTCAGGATTCTTTGCTTCTTGAAATCTTTGTACCCATTCTGTACTATATATACACACATACTCTCTCTCTCTCTCTCTATATATATATATATATATATATATAGTGTATGGTACATATGGAACTATATATGTGACTATTATACATGGATATATATATAATGAATTACTATGTGATGGGTAATATGTGAGAGTTAATATTATCAGTCAGTTCCCTTAACCACTTGGCCACCTTGTCCCACAAGAAAGATAATATTAGTAATTAAGATTAGAATAAAAGAACCTGTGTTTTCCTTGGCTGGTCCTATCAAAGAAAGTGAGAGTATTGTACAGTGAAACTGCAGTATCTTGTGGATTTACTCTTATTCAATAAACTCTGAAATTGTAGAAAGACAAATGTGTTCCTCTGTTTCTGACACATCGTGCCCCTGACACTTGTCACTAGTTTTACTCCATGAGCAATGTTATGACTTCTTTAAAAATTGCACATATTTGCTACATTTAACAGGCTGGCATAACCATAAGACAATGCGTTTGTGTTATATTGTGTTTTATTTTTCCTTGAGAAACTTTTGTTTCCAGTCTAGTTTAAGATTATAATAATGTTTTTGTTGTTGTTGTTTTGTTTTGAGAATGGGTTTCTCTGTGTACCAAGCCCTGGCTGTCCAGGACTCACTTTGTAGACCAGGCTGGCCTTGAACTTACAGAGATCCACCTGCCTCTGCCTCCCAAGTGCTAGGATTAAAGGCGAGCGCCACTCTGCCCAGCAATGATAATAATCTTATACACATAATAAAACCGTGTTTTCGTAGCCTCTTTTCTGTCCTTGGGTTTATGATGCCCCCTTTCTCTTCTTTCCCGCTTCTGTTGCTGTTTTGTTTTGCCAGAACTCTAGTCAATTTGCTTCTCCTCTTTATAATTTTTCCCTTTGTTATACGCCATTGTCAATGACAAGCCACATTTGAGGATGCTGCACCAAAGTCAACCTAGTTGTTGTAAATGAACAGTAGCCTGCATGTCCTAGATGTAAAACAGAAGACCTGAACCCATCCCCATAGCTCCCTGCCTATGTAAACAAAATCAGGCAGATGTTGGCTTCCCACAGGCTTCAACAGCAGATATTTGTTCTCTCGAGGGGCTGGAGCTCATGATTTGCAGTCACCAGTGGATCATGCTTTCTCTGAAGGTTCCAGGGAAGAATCCTTTCTAGTCTTGCTGAAGACAACCCATCAGGTTCCTTGGCCGACAGAGGTGTTTCTCAAGTCTCTGCCTTCATGTCTGTAGGTATGTGGTTTCCTATGAGACCACTCACATTGTACTAAGGCCCATACTACCCTGGCTAATGACATCAATAGTTACATCTATGTCCAGGTAAGATCACATTATGAGGTTCTAGAGTAAGGACTTTAGTAGTGTCCTGGGGAAGAGGTGGGGTGGGGGGTCCAATCTATAACAGGCAATGAATGACCTTTTCAGTTAACATCAGTTTTGCTCCTGATAGTTTTCTTGCGGATAGGGTCTGTGCTTTCATTTTTTTTTTTGACAAAAAAAAAAAAATGTGAGAATCGAACATAAGATACAATTGCAATTGCACTAGAGAGAGAATAAGCTAGCCCTTGAAAAATGGTTTCCCTGGTGTCTGCTTGTGCTGGAACAAAACAATGCAGAAGATGCAAGAGAAGGGGAGTGACATCAGCGCTTCCTCCTGGGAGCTGGTCAGAAATGCAAGTCTTCAACATCCAGCCAGACCACAGGCTAGCCCTAGGCAGTCAAAGGAGCGGGTGGATGGGCTGGCATCCCTGAACCCAAGACGGTGGTTCTCAGACTCCAAGTTCATTGGAATTAATCCTGGGCCCTTTGGGAAAATCCCAATTCCCAAGTGCAACTCACATAAATTAAGTAACAAAATTTGGAACTTGAATATCAAAACAACATCAAAACCAAAACAAAACAAAAACCAAAACAAAATAAGGTCCATGGTGATTCCAACATGTAAACAAAAAGTTATTTCTCAACCTTTTAAGCACAGAGGAGTCACCCAAATTGCAGGGCTTCTGCTAAAATGTAAATATAAACTCCAAGTCATCTGGCCTAGTGGACCCTCAATCTTCTTGCTCCCAGGTAGTATTGATGCCATTCCGTTTCCTTTGTGTCTTCTGCAGTACCTACCTCCAGGCTCTTTTTAATGCCAAGTAAATAATTATCCAATTACAGAATCACTAAAAATTTTGGGTACCAAGGAAGAAATAGCCTTCAGAGATGTTTAATTTAGAAATACTTCAAAGGGATTTTTGTTTTCTCCTCTCAGGCTTGAAGAAGACAAAAGAGAAAAACCACTTCAAACAAAACTTCTTTTGTTTTCTCAGGATTCTCTGCAAGAAAATAGACTCAATAAGAGATAACAGCTTGCGTAGTTTTCCTGTTCCTCACACACAGTTTCTTCAAATTACATTATTAGGCTCCCTGGGTAAAACGTTCAAGAATCGTTCCCAGAGTGTATTAAAGTTCCCATGAAATCATTATCTCATTACGGCTGAGGTACACAGAGCAACGGCTCGATAAACACAGGATCCTTAGAGCTCTTTATTAAGGTTCACGCCACTAGTGCATTGTTTTCTGGAACATAGGAAATACATCCCAGATTTGTCTGAGAGATGCTATTAAGGATAAAAGCTGTAAGATTTCTCAGCCTCTCTTCAAAGCTTAGAGCATTTGACTTCATTAAAAACACTTCTTCAAAATACAATCCATTACAGAACCTTTCAGATCTGTGGATATATTAGTCCTGAGATGTTCTAGAATGACCGTGGAACTGTAGAACAAACTATGCTCTAGCCTTACCTATTCTTCCTACGCTTGCCCTGACCAAGTCTATTTTGTTCTTGTTTTTGATTTTTATTCTTTTTTTCTTACAGTGCTTTGGGGGAAAACTTCTGCTTCAAGAAAGAAATGTATGAGCCATACAATTTTTTGAGAGATTCAAACTGGCTACCTGGACAATCTACTCTGCCCAGTGTTCAAATTCAGTTCATGCTTAGCACTCCACTAGAGCCTTCCACTTCTCCTCACCCATCTCTCCTCTACCCCACAGACGTGTCAAATTCCAATTCTTTTTGTTTCTTCAAATGGTGCCATTTGTTGTTTTATCTGTTGTAGGCATTCAGCTTTGGGCTGAGGGTACCGTGATACAGAACAGATCCATTCTCTGAAATCTTTCTTTTCTTTTTGCCAAACTCCTTGTGTACTTTTAGTGAGTACAATGCAATTAGGAGTAATGACTCTCTGTTTTTCTGGGACCTATTTTTTGACCTTCTAAGCATGACAAAGACTTGTTGAAGATTTGCACTGACAATATTTAAAAAAAAAAAAGCATACCTGAAAGGCTAAGGAGCCTGTGGAAAAACAGGGACGGTCCTGTCCTAACTCTTGGGTCTTGGGTCATGAAAGGAATGACAGAAGACTGGATATTTAGATGAAGTGAGATGGGTAGGGGCGGCAGGAAAAGAGTAGAAGGAGGAAAGAGGTGGGAGAGTATAGGGTTGCTGTCCACACTCCAAAAGAATGTTTGCAGATAGAAGCTAAGCTAGGGCTTTATTTTCACTTTGAAATCACCAGAGCTTAAAGAAGGTAGAAATTAAAAAAGAAGTGCAGTGGATAATAAAAATTACATTTTAAAGCATCAGAATAGTGTTGTAGACACATGAGTCTACGTATTTAGCCACTTTCTATGGCAGACAGACTGCTATGACACTGAAGTGGTGAATGAAGGCTTGAGCAGTGGCAGAAAAGAGAAGCATTCCCTGCAGGCTGGAAGGGCAGGCTGAGCAAAGGCCCAGGGCTTGGGAGCAGGTGTGATGGGCCTGTCTTGCTTAAAATGAAATGAGACACAGATCTGTGATGGTTCAACAGGACACAAGCTAGGTCTGCATTCACTTCACCACCCATGCATCAGGACGCAAAATCATTCATTGCTCCCAGCTGTCAATTTTCTCAAGTCATCATTTCTCATTAATAATTATAGCAATGACATTGTTTATGTCCCAATTTTCAGTTAGACACACCATAAAGTCACATACCAGACAGCAAGATGTTTGCCGAAAAACCATCAATGATCTAAATGGTACAGCACAACATCACGTATTTGGGCCTTAGACATAACACCATGACTCTTTTATCTACTGTTTTAATGTTTGTTTTATGTTCTAAGCACTGTGGAATATGCAACTGCAAGACATATCAAGTTTTCTGTGCATCTAGCACCCCCATTCCTCTTCTAGAAAGACTCTTTTTGGTTTTGTTTTGTTCTGGAGACTCGTTCTGACTACATACCATCCAACTCACACATGTATACCACTGACTCCTCACACTGTGGACTTTGATGTGATGTTTATTATAGGAGGACACCGATTCATGGCAGGCTTGTCATGATGGATAGATAACAGGTGTGCATATCATCCAAGAAGACCGAATCATGCTTTGGATTAAGACTTTTTGCT
>CAJQZJ010032614.1:2654324-2667206 GCA_907164525.1 Lophiomys imhausi | reverse complement strand
CAAACAGTGATGTCTAATTGAGGGACAGACAAAATGACAAATCAGAGAAAGGTCTGACAGAAGGAGTCAGAGAAAGGATACACCCAACTCTCACGATAACAGACAGGAAAGAGAAGCTACTTGAGAGTGGTACAGTAGAGTTGGAAGTAGAGTAGGGTACAGTAGAGAGAGAATAGAGAAGACATTACAGTAGAGAGTTCGGTAGAGAAGACAGTACAGTAGACAAAGGAATAGAGAGTACAGTAGACAGTTCAGTAGAGAAGACAGTTCAGAGAGTTGTGTTCAGCTTACTCAGTTAAGTTCAGTCAGTTCCAGCAGTTTGGTGCAATTCAATCAGTTCAGTGCAGTGGAGTTGAGTTGAGCAGTCAGTTGGCAGTGAGTGCAGTGGAGTTCAGTTCAGTGCAGTTCAGTTCATGGAGCTCAGGGGCAGTTTTCCAAGCAGAGCACTCCAGTGAGAAGCCAAGAGAAGCCAAATTGAATCAGTCAGCTTGAAGAGGAGTTTGAGCCAGAGCAGCTGAGTTCAACTAGCTAGCCAGAATTCAGAAAGAACTAGAAAGGATGAGCGCATTCAAACAATAAAGCTCCAAGATGACAATAACATCAGGTGTATAAAAGACAGATTTATACCCATTGTTAAAGTTTTTGTCCCCAGCCTGTGGGCACTGTTGAAACCTTTAAGAGAAGGAACATCACGAGAGGAACTCAGGTCATCGGGAGCATGTGCATTGCCAGGATAGTGGAGCCTCAGCTGCTTACTGTCTCATTGCTTCCTGGCCACCATAGGTTAAGCATCTTCTTCTGCCCTGAACTTCGGCAGTGATTTCCTTCCTTGTCACGGGTCCAAAGTGAAAGGCCAACAGCCACAGAATGAAAAACAGTCAAGGTTAATGTATTCTCATATCATATCAAGGTGCTTTATCTTAGGTATTTTTTCACAGGGATGAAAAGCTGACAAATACAGTTTCTTAAAATCTAAAACTGGCTGTTTCTTAGAAAGTATACTCTGGGGGCGTTCAGTTCTGGTACCCACAAGATTTCTGTTGTTCTCTGCTGGACTAATTTGACTTGGGCTTTTGCTTTTGGCTATATAAATAGACACAGACATCATGAAACAGCTCTCATTCTTAACCTTTAAGGGTGCGCTGAGGAGAAATAAGTAAGTAAACTTAAGAGAGAATCCCATTACATCTGACCCTAAGGTTCAAGATTTTCTTTTGGAGATATTTCTCACAGGGAATGTGTTTAGGATTGGAGCTTAGTGAGGGATCAGTTTGTCCATGTGAGTGTGGGTAGCATTTACCTTCTGTGGACAAGTCCGCAGTATGGCATAACATCTGCTGAGGGTGTGGATGGCTATTTGTGGATTCCTTGTATTCCTGTCAGGATTCTTTCAGCACTTAGAGCAGTGGTTCTCAACCTATGGATTGTAACCCCTTGGAGATATCCCAAGACCATCAGAAAAGACAGATATTTATATTATGATTAGTAACAGTATCAAAATTGCAGTTATGGGACTGGAGACATGGCTCAGCAGTTAAGAACACTGGCTGTTTTCCAAAGGACCTGTGTAACCGAACTTTTAAATTAGTATTTAACACTTATTTATTTATTACTAAATTCACTTATAACAAACACCAACAATTTCTTAACTATTAATCCTATAAATTCCTACAACCCCTTTAACCTATCCACTAAACCTATTGATAATTATAACAACTATTTTCATAACCTTTTAGAATGATACAGTCTCTGGGGCAGGTCCTCAGTCGTCAGGAACACAGTCTTTGTTGTAGATTCTTTAACGCACTTAGCAGTCCTTTTTCTGGATCTCTCAGATGAAGGTTCGTCAGGGTAAGTTGGTTATTGCAGTCTCACCTTAAATAAGGCTTCATGCTTTCTTCTCTGTGGGAGACCCCAGCCGTCTGCAGACCAACTTACTTCTTTTGAATCAGGAACTCAGCTGCTCTGCCTCAGTCCTTAAAGCCAGGCACAGTTTCCCCTAGGCCACTGATCGGACAGATCAAACCCCTCCAGGCAAAAGTTGAGCCCCAGGGTCCAGTCCTTGGCCTTTTGGTGTCTTGCTCAGGCTTTCTTTGCTCACCGGCTTCTTTCTGCTTCAGGGAGAGAGCTGGCCATCAATGGTCAGCCCTTTTTTCAGCAGGACTCTTGGAGCTCTCTAGCATCAGGGGCCTCTTCTTCTTCTGGGCTCCATGCACTGTCCTTAAATAGGAGGAACTCTGTTTCAGCTTAATTTGGGCTCCGTCCACTTAGCAGCTGATGTCAGGCCAGATACTTTGTTTCTTCAAGTCTATTGAGTCTTTCCTGTTTTTCCTGACTTCATGCTGATAATGCTCTTCAGGCCCCGAATTAAGAGACAGTATCAGAAACTCCTATATATTTTCTAAATCTAATTTATCTAACCCCTACAGACCTGGGTTCAAATCCCAGCACCCACATGGCAGTTCACAGGTATGGCAGGGCAGGTCTTTAATTCCAGTACTTAGGAGGTAGAGGCAGGCAGATCTCTGTGAGTTCAAGGCTAGTCTGGTCTACAAAGTGAGTCAAGCACAGCCAGGGATACATAGAGAAACCCTGTCTCGAAAAACAAAACAAAAATAATTACAGTTATCAAGGAAAATAATTTTATGGTTGGAGATTGCCACAACATGAGGGATTGCAGCATCAGAAAAGTTGATAACAAATGATTTAGAGGGATGGTAAAAGGTATGAGACATTCTTTTGACTTCCCCCAACCAAGGGAAGATCTAATTCTCATGTGAAACTGTAAGCAAATGGCTCTCATTACTAGAGTGGAAGCTACTGAGGCCTAGAAAGAATCTTGCCTAGAATCAGGGTTGAGATGGTTGAAACGTGCTCAGAGCAACTCCTGTCTTCTCCTCCTTCAGCAAGGTCTTTAAAGTAAGAGAACAATGTGTTACCTTTAATGATTACACACAGGGCCCACACTCTCCTGATATTTACTGTGTTGGTAAAAACTGCACAACTTACACTAAAAGAATCAGGAAATCTCCAGTTTCAGTGAGTTCTAAATAGTAGTATGGATTTCTTTGGATTCTGGGAAGAGTGATTTCAGACTCCCTTATGAAGGGGAGTTTATGGAATAATCTCTTCCAGTAACTTATTTCTATTATGTAAATAAAGCAACCTTAACCCAGTAAACTCATTCAACTATGCTTAATCTCTAGCCTGTAAAAGGACAGATTAAAACAGGGCCTGTGTCTACGGCCATACCACCCTGAACGCGCCCGATCTCGTCTAAAACAGGGCCTGTATAAGAAGATCAAAACGTAGGCTTCTGGAAGTCCCCGTGCATTTGGCTTGGATACGCCTTAGCTTGTTTCAAAATCATTTGATGAGATTGTGATTTGAAAAGTTATAATCAGATATCTATAGTGCCCTGTGCTAGAGGCAATCCCCCTGATGCTTATGGAGTATCTACTTCACTTCTCTTTAGAGCAGTGGTTCTAAACTTCCTAGTGCTGTGACCCTTTAATACAGTGCCTCATGCTGTGGTGACCCCAACCATAACATTATTTCATTGCTACTTCCTAACTAACTTTGCCACCATTATGAATTTCCATGTAAATGTATATGTTTTCTCAAGGTCTTAGGCAGCCCATGTCAAAGGGTTATTTGACTCCCAAGGGGTCGTGACTCACGAGTTGAGAATCAGTTCTTCAGAGGAAGCCACCTGAAGTTAGAAAGACAAAAACTGATTATGTACACCAATAATATTTTTTCTGCCTTTCTCTTAAGTTTCAGTAGACTTTGAAGTGATTCTATGATTTTTGAATTTTTTTATGTTAAGTGTAGTAGGAAACATTTTAAAGCTCTGCCTCACTGTCAGATTCCCAGGGGGCACCTCATTTAAAAATCACTTAGAGAAATAACTCTGTAGAAGTCAATGCAGTGTTGAGTTCTTGATCTTTAAGTCCCTTGTAGGTTCTAAAATTTCCATGGACAGGTATGCTAGTGAGAGACAGCTCAGACCACATGGAATCATTAATCCTTTTTGAACTGTTTCTTTAGCTTTAAATATCTGATTATCCTTGTCTTCTTCCTCTCCTTGCTTTGTTGATTAGCTTGTTGTTGTTTGTTTTGAGACAGGGTCTTATCAAATAACATAGACTGCCCCCAAAATTGCTTATAGCACAGGCTGATCTTGAACTCCTGATTCTCAGGTCTCAGCTTCATGACTTCTGAGGTTATACATGTGCTCCACCATGCCTGGCCCACTTAGCTGGATCTTCACCCTCAGGAGTACCTTCTACATTGTTGATGTCTTAGTGTTTGTCTGTGGCTCTCTTCTCAAAATACACCCTGCTTGTGGCTGATCCTGTATAAAGCCTTGGCTCTATTATTCTCGTGTACTATGATTTCCTACATAGCCCTGACATTACAAGAAACTTACCCATAGTCCACTTTCAATTTAACCTACACGTTAAACCCAGAGTTAATTTTTTCAAGATGAAAATCAGGTTGTGTTCTTCTGTTCTTATGATCACTCTTCCAACACTGTGCCCTAGTGGTGCTGCCTTGAAGGCCCCCAGTGTATGAGGAGGCTCTTGGCCCTCATATGACTGTTGAACTGGGGCGGGGGACTGTTATGTAGGGACACTCCACTCCAGAGGAGTGGGATGGAAGGGATAAGGGGTAGAGAGTGGGAGGGCAGGACTGGGAGGGGTGGAAAGAGGACACTGTGATGGAGATGTAACCTGAAGTAATAAATAAATATTAAAAAGAAAGGTCACTCTTCCAAGGGGTTCCATTCCACAAGCATGAAAATTTAAGTGCTTTGATAACTTGTATAAGGTCCTACACATCTGGGTAGTAATGACTTCTGTATCAGTTATAAGCACACCAACACTGCTATGTAACAAACAATCACAAATGTAAGGGATTTACTTAAGAGAAATACATTGCTCTCTTGCATTAGGGTGGTCTGCGAAGTGGTTGTGTTTGACCTTAGAATTCCTCTTGCGGTTAGGCTCTTTTGGGCTTCACATAGTCTAGGAAGAACTTAGTTGAAACGACAGGGACATTGTTTTTCAGATTGCCCAGCAGGCTAACGTACATTTTAATGGGAGTAACAGAGGTAAAAGTGAGCATGCAACATCTTCCAAGGTTTCTTGTTGCCTAAGCTTAGAATCAGCGCACTGCTATGTCTGCTGAATTGCTTTAAGCTGTAAAATGCAAGGTTTTTTTTTTTCTATGTCCATGCTTGCGCCTGAAAAATTACACAGAGACTTTTGTATTTATTAAAAGCTTCAGGCTCGGTAGTTGGGAAGATACTCAGCTATTCTAACAATAGCCTGACTTACTTCCGGCCACGTGGCCTATGACCTACCATCTAAGTCTCACTCTGAGACTTCTTCATCCGTGTTCTGATGGTGACTCCTCTCTCTTTCTGGTCTCTACCTGGGACCCCCTCATTGGGATGGGAAGTCCCATCTTATGCTTTCCTGCCCAGATATTGCTGTTCAGTTTCTTATATGAGCAATCAGAAGGTGATAGAGAACAATGTTTACAAAACATCGAGGCAGGAGACGCTTCATAAAAATGACACTGCTGAAGGCTGGCCTGAATCCCATCTGCACCGAACAGAAGTCAGCATTTGAATATACAAGGATAATTTTTACACACGTACAAAGACATTATCCCAATATTTAGCAAGCTGAGTTATAAGATATCTCCCTGGTTCAGGAGTTTAAGAAATGGATTCTGCCTGTTTTCTGAGAGGAAATGCAAAATTCCATGGTGATGGGTTTGAATACAGAGGAGAGAGGACTTCACTGTACCTGTCATATATTTGAAAAAAACTTTTAGCATTCAAAGGATACCTCTTGCAATAATAAATAAAATACTGTCCATATGATTTCATTAGAGACGATGCAAAGAGAGGGAAAAAAATTCAAAAGGAACTAAAATCTCAATCTCCTTGTAAACAAGAGTGTGATGAAGGGGTGGGGAGAATGGGGCATGGAGACCAAGCAGCTGTGAGAAAGAGAAACTAAGAAAATAGAAAAGGTGTATTAGAAATATAGCAGGGTGAGGAATTCTGTGGAAAATTTAGAAGGTAAAATTGAGGCTTTTTTTTCCCCTCATGAAAGTACAGATAATAAAAAAAGGGACAATTAAACAAGGTAATAGTCAATTCTGAACATCCCATACCTGATTAATAAGGGTCCTGAATAACTGATGGAAATTATCAAAATTAGGAGAAAATGAAGACTCCAGAGAGTTTACCCAAAGAGAGATCTGATGGGGGAGGGAGGTGAGGTGAGTGGGTGTAATTGGCATCAGGGGGTGAGTGAGTGGGACTGGCACACTCATTCCTGGCTTTTCTCTGACTGTTGTAGTCATGAGAGGTGGGGGTATGAGGGGGAACAGGCGCAGGATTTTGTTTCAGGTGGTTTTGAAAGTGTGGATGTTTATTGTGAGGAGTAGCGATTGGGACAGCTTCAGGCACCATCTTTAGTAAGTCTGCCTAACGCAAACTTATTTTGAAAGTGGACAAAAGTGATACATTCGGAACGCCAGGAAGTGGACACAATGTAGCTGCTAAATGAGGCTCTTAAATGTTGACAGGACAGGAGTTCAATGTGACATGTTTAGTAGGAAGTGGGAGAGGAAGTGAAAACAGACCAAAGTAAACATTAGCTCAAGATAAATGAAGAACAGCATATCCTCTGAGGGCCCCTGCCCCGTGAGAACCAGACCAGCAGCTCCCAAGAATCCTCTCACATTTCCATTGTTAGGAATATGGTTGCTCTTTAGCGCCTTCTGACGTCTTTTGTTCCTGTTTGTCTGTTGACCAAACGCTAGATAAATGTTTCAAGTTCCCATTGTCACACCTCTTCAGGGAGGAGGGTGACTGCCTGCTAGCCTTTATTTGGGACTATGTCACATAGAGTTTCAAATTAGATTGTGTTTAAAGCTTTAAAGTTTAGTCATTGATTGAGATGCTGAGCTCCTCACTGTTTTTCTGACTCTCTGCTTCACTCTTATTTAGAGTGATTCCCATTCCATATCAAGTACCTCAGCAGGACTCTGCCTGTGCCCAGTGGCAAGGGACAGGGCAGTGAGCTCTGGGAAAATAATGCTGTCCTAATATGAAATCATGATTTAAGTAAAAGTTTAAGCTAGCAGCATCTGTTCCCTCCCCTTCAACAAAGGAGATGAAAACGATTCTGAAATTCAGGCAGAACTCTGGCTTCAGTGGTGAAAATCTCTGGGATTATAGTACGAAGTGAAAAATACAGTTCATGTTTGAGTTATTGGAATTTAGGCAACGGGTATGTTAGGGAACGTGTGTCAGAGTGAGGTTAACAGCACACACTTGCAAACCAGACTGACTTGGTATGCATTGTGGTAGGCTCTGTCTTTGAGGGCTGTTGTAAATAATGCAGAGGACTCATCCCAGCCTGGGACGCAGCAAGGGCCCAGTCAACGGCACATCCATCACCGGAAGGAAGCTGGTACAGATAGGATTTAATGTGAGTAGCAGTCGATCAAGTACACCTACCTCCTGTTCTCGCTGCTCATTGTACAGTTTATGAAGGGTATCTTAAGATTTATTTCCTCTACATTTTGTAATCTTCTGAAAGTTGTTTATGAAATGCAGACTCTCTGAATCCCTTCTGATTTGAAGGGGTAAACGGTTTTATTTTCTGATATGTACGTTTGAAATTTTTGAAGTGGTGATTTCATTCAGCACTATAAAACATCTATTTCTGGAATTAGCTTATGTCATAAATATCTCAAACTGTTCATTTCATCGTGGCAGCTACAATATATGCTTTGTTTAGAAACAAAAGAGAATTCATAATTCAATAAGATTGAAATACGCATGCTTGAAGGCTCCCAGAGTACACAACATGGAAGGCCTGGAACTGTCTGACAGAAAAAAAGCGTTTGCTTGTCCTTGAATTTCCAAAACCTATTGAGCAGAGACAACTTTTATTAGATGGCTTCTACTAAATATGCCATGGGTGTATTTTGTTTAACACCACATACTAGTTTAAAAAATTATTTTTTTCTAGACTTTTTTGAGACAGAGTTTCACTGTACAGCCCTGACTGGCTTGGAACTCATTATGTAGACCAAGCTGGGCTCAAACTCATAGAGATTCACCTGCATATGTCTCCCAAACACTGGGAGGAGTGTGCCACTCCACCTGCTTAAAATATTATTTTGTAGTAATAGTTCACTGAAAAAAAAAGTCAAAAGTCTTTGAGAATAGGTGAAAGGTTAGTCTCTTAGAATGAGGAGAGGGTTAGAAGATAGTAGAAAGGGTGACAGGAGGACAACGAACTCTGTCCAATGTTGAAGGAGCAAAGGAGAGGAAGTCATGTGACCTCTGGTCTACGCAAGTTTATCCACATGGTCACTAGCCTGTGTTTACCTTTAAACCAGTTCACCTATTTGGTCTCCAGTTTTATCCTGTGTCAAATGAGCTTGGGAAGGCAAGATGCCTTCCAGGGTGCTATCTAGGTTGATTAGTGTAGTCTCAGATAATTTTGTTTTGAGAAGTGATGCACAACACTTTTGTACTTTGGTGGAAGGCTGATGCAGCATAAGTCAATCTCACTTTTATACAGCATTTTAAAAAGACGCTTTACCAATAGTTTTTTTTTTTTGTACTTGAAATAGTTTTGTTTACTATGATTTAAAGTTTTTGGCTAATTCTTTTTGTTGAGATTAAAAACTAAGTCAATAATTTTTAAAAATAATGGCAGTTACTTTAGGTGGACAGATCAACTCATGATTTCATTGCTTCATTTTTTTATGTTCACTCGGCTTTCTGGCAAATTTGAATGGGTCTTTAAACAACAGAGGAATTAGAAGATACCTCCTGTTCAGTGGCTAACTGGAATCACTCCCTAAGCCCACAATTGTATTCCACTAATGCTCTCACTGTTGAGTCCGGTTAGCATGGTCCTGGGGAGAGATTGTTGTATTTTCCCACAGGCCTTCATGTCAGATGGTCCATTTTATTGTGACTGGGCTGCAGCAGATTCCTGAGCTTTACGGAGTTAATAACCATGAAGTGAATTGGTTGACAGAGGTGGAGAATAAAAAGAGAGTTCTGGAAGGCATTACCAGCCCTGAATAAAAGGTATGCACATCACTGAATTCTTTTTATTAGTGTAGTAAGTGATTATGACTCATTGTTTATAAAATTGCTTACATTTGTATCACACAAGGGAAGTGTTTTGGTAAAACCCATAATTATTATCTGGAAAATACTTATCATTGTAAAGATAATGCTTTGAACACAAAACATGCCAATTCTGTTTGCAATAACATTTTATGCTGATACTACAATAATTATTTTTCTAGCTTGCTTTTGCCTCTTCCCTTTAATAGCTGAGGGTAATAAAACCACTTTCTTCCTGTAAAGCAAAAGTCTGTTCCCCCTAAAGACAGCTCAGTTATACAAAACATGAAATCTAGTTTCCGAAGCAATAAGAGCATTGAATGAGTTCGATGACAACATATCAGCATTTACTTTTAATGATTTCCTTAAGGATGCAGACTGTAATTGAATTTAGAATTCCATAGCCATTCTCAGTTAGTGTTTATTCTTTGATATGACAGTCTCACACACACACACACACACACACACACACAAAACCAAAACCCTACTGACTTCCTTCAACTTTCACAGCCTTCACCTAGACACAAAGATTGGTATGTATTTACTGTCTTTAAACATGCAGCGGTTCACCACTTCTGGGGATGTGACCCGAAGTCGGCATATAACAGAGTTACCTGTGCTACTCTTCACTGCAGCACCGCTCACGAAGGCTGAGGTACGGCATCCACCTAGGTGTCCATCACACTGACGAATGAAAAAACCACGGGGGCCATATGTAACAGACTCAAACACAAGGAAAAATTAAGTGATGCTATTTTCAGGAAAATAGATGAAATTGGGGATCACCATGTTAAGCGAGATAAGCCATTCCTGTAACGACAAATATTGTGTGTTTTCTCTCACACAATATTAAGACGGGGACTGCTGAAATGTGGAAAGGGGAAGGGTAGAGAGAGAAAAAAAAGGATCAGAATAAGTAACTAAAAGTTGCCTATGATTAAAGTATATTAAGTGCATAAGCAAAATGCCGGCAGTTAAGTCCTTTTGTATAACTCATGGATGTTAATAAAAAAAGGAAAAAGACCAGCCCCCTCACCCATGGAGGTGACCATTCATTCTCTTGGTATAAGAGTAGACTGAACACCTTGATGGCAGAACTGAGGAGAAGGTGACTGTCCTTCAGGCTGACAAATGTACGGCTTGCACTGGAGAGAGCGCTTTCCTGAGCTCCTCTCAGAAGCACTGTCCAGCTCAGCAGGGTAATCAGTTAGCCACCTGCCCGTGGCTTCTCCTACTAAACGCGCCTTAGAAAGACGACGATGTCAAAGGGTGAGGAGGCGAAGGATGAGCACACCTCCATGCTTACGAGGAAACAAGAGTTTAAGAGGTGAAACCCATAGTAACTGAGGAGAAATGAAGTCCAGAGAAGAGCTAAGGCCACTGGTGTGAAGGAAATCACTCAGAGAATTCTGAAAGCCTTATTGGTGTTTGTTTGTTTGTTTTTTTCGAGACAGGATTTCTCTGTGTATCCATAGCTGTCCTGGACTCACTCTGTAGACCAGGCTGGCCTTGAACTCACAGAGATCCACCTGCCTCTGCCTCCTGAGTGCTGGGATTAAAGGCGTGAACCACCACGCCCGGCAATTACAGATAGCTGTGAACTGCCATGTGGTGCTGGGATTTGAACTTAGGTCCTTTGGAAGAGTAGCCAGTGTTCTTAACTGCTGAGCCATTTCTCCAGCCCTGAAAGCCTTATTTTTATGCTCAAGTTGGACATAAAGGTCAAATACAATAATCTAAAAAAAAAGTTAGGTTATGTTTAAGGCAATCCAGAGAGACATGGCCTTCAATAGAGCCTAACTAGGAGTCTTGATAAATACAAAGAAACAAGTGTGCAGATAGCAAGGAGTAGGGACAATGACCTCATATCTTCTGCAGTATAACACTGAGGGACAGAGAACAGACCGTTTGGCTTTTGGCTCATTACAGGACAATTTTGTCACTGCTTACCAATACTGTCCTCATTTGGAAAATAAGAGAATTGTATTGGTTTATAATTCCATGATTTTTATTTGACTTTTTGTCTAGACACTGTTTTTCTCATTATGACTCCCTTGACATCTAATTTCTTTTGCATTTAAATAGTGCATTACAGTTTTCCTTTCCTAAAGAAACAACTAGAAGTTTTTCAATATTTTAGGAGCTCTATTAAAAAATACTTAAAAAATGTGTGTGTGCTTGTGTGTGTGAGTGTGTATGTGTATGTGTGTGTATACCACATGTGTGCAGGTGCCTTCGGAAACCAGAAGAGGAAGTTGGATGGCCTGGAACTGGAGTTATGGATGATTGTGACCCACCCAACTCGGATGCTGGAAACTGAGCCAGGTTCTCTGAAAGAGCAGCAAATGCTCTTAACTACTGACCCACTTCTCTAGCCCCTGGATCCTCTTTTTAATATATCTCACATTTGAGACACTGTTACTAGACCCAGGCAAGACTACAATCCAGGCTCATTAATAGGATGTCTGTTCTTCATGGGAGAGCTTCAATCTTGAACTTTTTTTTTTTTTTTTTAAATAATAGAATTTCAGCAATACGGTTACATTAGTTAGAAAACAGCAGGCCTGAAAGGGACTGGCTGGCGTCAACTTAAATCAGCGGCATCCACCTGAGAACTACCTTCAGCTTCTAGAAGTTCTCACAAACTGCTTCGTAGATTTAGGCCTTGATCCAGTTGCCATTCCAGGAAAAAACAAACACCTACGTGAAGTTTAAGTGTGGCTTCGGTGCGGGGCCCCTAAGATAGTGCTCGCGTTAGGGAAGCCGAAGGGCCGAAAGACAATGAGCATTTCCTGCCACTTGGCAGAGCAACTAGGGTTTGTAGAATAAAGCCCTGGAAGAGGAAGGGAAAACAAGCCTCCTTGACCCCGACTGAACTTCCTCATGTGTTTCTCCCCATGGGGAAGAAAGTCAGCTGACAGCTTCTCAGTAGTAAAGGGGGTGAGCAGGCCGCCCTCGCTCTAGCTGGAAAGGGCAGGTGTGCACGCCCACGCTGGGAGGCCCGTGGGAAGATCCTACGTGCTGCGAGGCATCCAGCGGCCTTGGTGTCCCCAAAGTATCTTCCTTTATTACATAACCTCTTAACAAGGCTTCAGTGAGGACCCAAAGAGCATTTGATCTCCCTGTCAACCACCGGCCATCAGGATACCACACCACTGCTACCAGCAAACTAAAATGACGGTTAGTCCATTTCCGCCGTGCCTTCGAGGGAGTCTGATGTGAACCTAAAGCCCTCAATCATTTCCACGTCAAATCTTTTGCTATGGCTTGCCCAAAAGTCTTCATGTAGCTTAAGTGTCCCGTTTCATGCCTTTTTCCCTCGTGTGGTTCACATTGTTCAAGGAACAGGGAAGGGGCAACGGTATTAGAAAAAAGAAAAAGTGCTAGATTACACATAACTGCAACCAGGACAGGAGTTTATAGGACTTACTGTTTTAAAACTACTCTTCATGGATCAGAAAAACCAAGCTTTCAAATTCACAGTTATGTTGAGTGCTGTGTATTATGTCCAAGACTCCACTGTCCTCTCTGATAGGGATCAAATGTCTCTCCTGTCCTGCTCTTGGGCTTAGCCATCAAATGGAAACCCTTCCCTGTGTACACTGCCTTCTGCCCACCCTTACAGGCTGCTGTCCTGAATTCCACGGACTCTTCTCAGCTTTTGGCTGAGTTGGAAACCTCTGCCGTGTATTCACTTAAAA
>CAJQZJ010032614.1:2622517-2654314 GCA_907164525.1 Lophiomys imhausi | reverse complement strand
TGACATGGGTCTCAAGTTGGGCCAGTCATTGGTTGTCCATTCCTTCAATTTGTGCTTCCTCTTTATCCCTGCACATCTTGTAGGCAAGAAAAATTGTGGGTCGAAGGTTTTGTGGCTGGGTTGGAGTCTCCACACTCTCCCACATGTCTTCAGAAAGGCTGCTCTTCACCGTGAGGTCATGCACAGGGCTTGTCACACACAATGTTCTGAATGTATTTGTTGAATGAGGGACCTTGGCTCTTCTCACTGTCTGAGCCTCAGGTGTCATTTTCTGTCTCTGCTCTCACCCTGGACATCCAGCTTGCTCCCAGATTTCCTTCCTATGTGTTCTTGGTCCTGGAATTCTAGCCAAACCAAAGCCCTGATTCCCTTCATTCGACAGAGAGTTCAGACCTCTACCTCCCAGCTTGATGGCCATTGCTGGACCGTGAACCCAGCATCTGGATTCTGTTAAACAGGCTGATGTCCCTTTGCACCAGAGTTCCCTTAAGAAAGTGTGACTCTGCCACAGCAGAATTTTTGACATTTATTCTGGGCTGGCTTCCATTAGCTAACCTGCCCACATTTCTGTTCTTTCCCCTGTTTCCTAATTTCAGCTTGATTTTCCAGGTACCATTCTTTTTTTTTTTTTTTTTATAAATACTTTATTTTTTTTTCTTCAAGTTACATCTCAGTAACAAACCCCTCCCTATTCCCCCTTCCTATCCCGCCCTTCCACCCTCTTCCCCCCAGAAGTTTCCCCTTTCAGTCCAACAGATTGTTCCTTCTCTTATAACAGTAAGTATTATACAAAACAACAGATATAAATATGCCACATTTATGAGAGTTAAATGGCCCAGTATACCTTCCCAATGTCCAGTTTATACATATTTGGCCCCTGACTTTAACATTCTACTATCTAACCATCTCCATGAGTTTAAAGGTCTATATCTGACTCAACATTCATACTAACTTGCAACACACTTTTAAGAGTATCTTCTTAGATCTATAACACCCAGGTACCATTCTAATCTGATCCCTTGAGCCTGGTTCATTTCTAGTTTCTGATTGCTGATTTTTGGCGCCCTCTTGCGGATGTAAGCTTGAGTTTGCCCTTTTCATGAATTGAACCGGAGTTGGTGTTTGCTGTCCAGCCTCATTTCTAAGGGAGAAGATATTCAGATAATTATAATATTTGATAGTACATGCTTTGATAAAAAGTATGGGCATTGAATATCAGGTGTTAAGAAACCACAAGTCTATCTAGGAGAGTAAAGTTGGGCTGCAAAGAATGGTGGAAGAGAAAGTGGGACTTTTCCAGATAGACAAGGAGACAGGCATGGGGGGATCAGTACTGAGGTCACTGGCTGAAGGGGGAAGGGTGGGTCCCCGAGTTTGGGACAGATTTATGGCAACTTGGGTGCTAGATCTCATACTAGGGAAGACTAAAAGTGAGAATGGGTAGTTCTCTCCATTTTATATAATACTTCTTTACAGGTGATCAAAATCACAAGTATAAATTATTGTTGGTCTTAAATACTTTATTACCATACTTAAATATTTACAGATATTTGTTACATTCAGATAACTAATCAAAACATTATTTTGGTGGGAAATGTTAAGTTAATTTTTCTAAAAATTTTTAATCATGATAATTTTTTTTTTGCTTTGGTACATTCTTAGCTTCAGATAATAAAACTATAAATATATTCTTATATAGTATAAGCTTTTAATATTTAAAGCTTGGTGTTATAGATTTTTCAAGAATATACAAAAGTAAAGAAATGATTTAGAAAGTACCTATCCATCACCAATCTTTTTTTCATGAATTGATTGATTGATTAATTTTACATCACGATTGAAGCTTCCCCTCCCTCCTCTCTTTCCAGTCTCTCCCTCTTATCTCTCTTCCCCCCACCTCTCCTTCCCTTTCTCCTCAGAGAAGCTGAGGCCTCCTATGGATATTAACATGCCTTTACACATCAGGTTACAACAGGACTAGGGGGATCTTCTTCTATTGAGGCTAGAAAAGGGGAAAGGGATCCAAAGGCGGCACTAGAGTCAGAGAGAGCCCCTACTCCTGCTGTTAGGGATCCCACATGAAGACCAAGCTGTACATCTGTTTCATATGTGTAGGGCACCTAGGTCCATCCCATGCCTGTTCTCTGGTTGGTGGTTCAATCTCTGTGAGCCCCAACAGGCAGGCCGAGGTTAGTTGATATTGTTGGTTTTCTTGTGGTGTCCTTGACCTCTCTGTTTCCTTCAATCCTTCCTACCTCTCTTCCACAAGATTTTTCGAGTTCGGCCTAATGTTTGTGTGTGGGTATCTTTATCTGTTTCCATATGAGTGAAGCCTCTCATATGACAGTTATGTTAGGCCCCTGTCTGCAAGTATAGTAGAATATCATTAATAATGTCAGGGTTGGGCTGCCTCTCATGACATGGGTCTCAAGTTGGGCCAGTCATTGGTTGTCCATTCCCTCAATTTGTGCTTCCTCTTTATCCCTGCACATCTTGTAGGCAAGAAAAATTGTGGGTCGAAGGTTTTGTGGCTGGGTTGGAGTCCCCGTCCCTCTGTTGGAAGTCTTGCCTGGTTACAAGAAGTGGCTGTTTCAGGTTCCATATTTCCTATTGCTAGGTCACTCTCATGGATTCCTGGGGGCTTTCATTGTTTTAGGTTTTTAGTTCTTCCCAGAGATGCCCCGAATTGATTCCAGTTCTCTCTCCCAATTCTCTTTCCCTTTGTCCTCCCCTGCTGTTCCCTTCTCTCACCCAGCTCCCTTCCTCCATCCACTCTGATGTCTATTTTGTTTCCCCTTCTCAGTGAGATTCAAGCATCCTCCCTTGGGTCCTCCTTGTTACTTAGCTTCTTTGGGTCTGTGGATTGTAGTATGGTTATTCTGTACTTTATGGCTAATATCCATTAATAAGTGATTACATACCATGTGTGTCTTTCTTGACCTGGGTTACCTCACTCAGGATATTTTCTAGTTCCATCCACTTGCCTGCAAATTTCACGATGTCATTGTTTTTAACAACTGAGTAATATTCCATTGTGTAAATGTACCACATTTTTCTTTATCCATTCTGTTGAGGGACATCTAGACTGTTTCTGGTTTCTGGCTAATGTTGGGGTAACTGAAAGCTGCTTGTATTTTGTTGCTAGTTACTGTCCCCAGGATTTGGTTGCCACCCAGACAAGGACATTGTCATGTACATCAGTCTCTGTTGTCTAAACCTTGTTCTATGTTATTTAAAGTTGATTGGTTGAATAAAATACTGGAGCCTCAATTGGGTGTAAGAGAGGTAGATGGGAAAAAGGTTGGCCAGCTGCTGGGGCAGAGACAGAATCACAGGAAGAAGAAGCCAGGAAGAGGAAGGAGGAGACACACCATGAATTCCGTGTGGCCTGGAACATCAGCATAGTGTGGAGAATAACAGCCCAAGGGGATGTACATATATATTAGGGTTTTATTTGGGGAATAGAATTAAAAGATAGCTTAGATGGGCTAAGATTACACAATCCAGGCTAAGGCTTGTTAAAAATCCATCAGATATCTCAGTGTGATCATTTATAATGGTGGGTTAAGGATTAACCACTGACCAAATAACTATAACATAAATACTGGTGATAATTTAATTATTTATTTCTATAGGCTATTACAAGTAAAGTTGCTATGAAAATAGTTAAGCAAGTGTCTTTGTGGTATGGTGGAACATATTTTGGGTATATGCCCAGAAGTAGTATAGCAGGGTCTTGAGGTAGAACTATTCCCAATATTCTGAGAAACCACCAAATTGATTTCCAAAGTGGAAAGTGAACAGGTTTGCCCTCCCACCAGCAATGGAGAAGTGTTTCCCTTGCTCCACATTCTTGCCAGTGTGAGGTGTTGCTTGAGTTTTTGATCTTAACCATCCTGATCGGTGTAAGATGGAATCTCAGAGTCATTTTGACTTGCATTTTTCTGTTGACTAAAGGTGTTGGACATTTCTTTAAGTGCCTCCCGGCCATTAGAGAATCCTTTGTTGAGAATTCTCTGTTTAGCGCTATACCTCATTTTTAAATTGGATTATTTGGTTTGTTGATGTTTAATTTCTTGAGTTCTTATATATATTTTGGGTATTAGTCCTCTGTTAGACGAAGGGTTAGTGAAGATCTTTTTTTCATTCTGTCAGCTCCCATTTTGTCCTACTAACAGTGTGCCTGAGGTTCCATCTATTATTGTTGATCTTAGTGCCTGAGTTGTTGGGTGTCCTGTTCAGGAAGTTGTCTCTGTGCTAATGAGTTTAAGGCTCTTCCCCATTTTCTCTTCTATCAGATTTAGTGTATCCAGTTTTATGTTGGGGTCTTTGATCCACTTGGACATGAGTTTTGTGAAGGGTGATAAATATGGATCTATTTGTATTCTTCTACATGCAGACATCAAGTTAGATAAGAATTTGTTGAAGATTCTTTTTTTCATTGTATGGTTTTGGCTTTTGTCAAAAATCAAGTGTCCATAGAATGTGGGTTTACTTCTGTATCTTTGATTCAATTCCATTGATCGACCTGTCCATTTTTATGCCAATACCATGCAGTTTTTATTACTACTGCTCTGTAGTACAGCCTGAAGTCAGAGATGTTATACCTCCAGAAGTTCTTTTATTGTGCAGGATTGTTTTAGGTTTCCTGTCCCCCCCCCACCATATGAAGTTGAGGATTGTTCTTTCAAGGTCTGTAAAGAATTGTTGTGGAATTTTGGTGGGAATTGTGTTAAATCTGTAGGTTGCTTTTGGTAAGATGGCCATTTCTACTATGTTAAGTCTAATGATCCATGAGCATGGAAGATCTTTCCATCTTCTGATATCTTCTTCAATTTCTTTCTTCAGAGACTTCAAGTTCTTGTCATATAGGTCTTTCACTTGCTTGGTTAGAGTTACACCAAGATATTTTATATTATTTGTGGCTATTGCAAAGAGTGTTGTTCCTCTAGTTTCTTTCTCAACACGTTTATCATTTGTATAAAGGAGGGATACTGTTTTTTTTTTTTTGAGTTAATTTTGTATCCAGCCTCTTTGCTGAACATGTTTATTAGCTGTAGGAGTTCTCTGGTAGAATTTTGGAAGTCACATTTATATACTATCATATCATCTGTGAATAGAGATACTTTGACTTCTTCCTTTCCAATTTGTATCCCTTTGATCTTCTTTAGTTGTCTTATTGTTCTAGCTAGAACTTCATAAGAGAAAGTAGTCTGAAATTCTCTTTCCTTGTTGAGTATTTGTGTGGTTTAAGTATCGATGTGGGTGTGACTGTGGCTTCGAATAATGAGTTTGGCAGTGTTCCTCTGTTTCTATTTTATAGAATAGATTGAGGAGCATTAGTATTAGCTCTTCTTTGAAAGTCTGGTAGAATTCTGCACTAAAACTCTCTGGCCCTGGACATTTTTTGGTTGGGAGACTTTTAATAACTGCTTCTATTTCCTTAGGCATTGTAGGACTATTTAAGTTGTTTTTCTGATCTTGATTTAGCTTTGGTAAATTGAATCTATCAAGAAAGTTGTCCATTTAGTTTAGATTTTCTAAATTTGTGGGGTTTTTGAAGTAAGGGTTAATGATTTTGTGGTTTTTGAAGTAAGAGTTAATGATTCTTTGGATTTCCTCAGTGTCTATTGTTATGTCCTCCTATTCTTTTCTGATTTTGATAATTTGGATATTCTCTCTCTGCCTTTTAGTTAGTTTGGCTAAGAGTTTGTTTATCTGGCTGATTTTTTCAAAGAACCACTTCTTGGTTTTGTTGATTTTTTTGTATTGTTCTCTTTGTTTCTAAGTTATTGATTTCAGCTCTGAGTTTGATTATTTCCAGCCCTCTATTCCCTTTGGGTGTGTTTGTTTCATTTTGTTCTAGAGCTTTCAGGTGTGCTGTTAAGTTGCTAGTATTAGATCTCTCCACTTTCTTTATGAAGATGCTTTATGAACTTTCCTCTTAGCACTGCTTTCATTGTGTCCCATAAGTTTGGGTATATTGTGCATACATTTCACTGAATTCTAGAAAATCTTTAATTTCTTTCTTTATTTGACCCAGTGGTCACTGAGTAGAGAGCTGTTCAGTTTCCATGAGTTTTTAGGCTTTCTGTTGTTTCTGTTGTTGTTGAAGTCCAGGTTTAATCCATGGTAGTCTGATAAGATACAGGGACTTATTGCAATTTTCTTGTATCTGACGAGACTTGCTTTGTGATGGAGTATATGGTCAGTTTTGGAGAGGGTTTCGTGAGGTTCTGAGAACACACACACACATTTAAAAAGATAATATACTTGAAATAAAGTTTAAATAAAGTTCTCATACAGCTCTTTTGTTTATATTGAAGTGTATTTCAATATTATGAAGGATTATCCACTGGAATGCAGATCCTATGTAAGCAGAAGTTTGTGTTGTGTTTTTTTTTTTTTTTCACTGTTCCATTGTGTTGTGGTTGTCGTCATTATTCAGTTTGGTTGCTTGATGCCTAAGCAGTACTTAATATACATCATGGGTGCAGTGTCAGTCAGTATTTGCTGTAGAGCTAGATGAGCGGCAGAACAGGGGAGGAAGGCATTTCAAGTTGAGGGAGCAGCTGCCACTGTGAAGGGCCGAAGACAGGTGAAGTCAGTGCATTTAGGCAAATGTTGATTTGTTTGAGACAGGATCTCCTAGAACCCAGGCTGGTCTCTAACTTCTTGTTTGTCTGAGGCTGGTTTGTCACCACCCAAGAGCTAGGATAGCAGGTGTTTGTGACCAAACCAGGCAGTAAACACTCCTTAGTTTTTCATGTCATGGTGACCCCCCAACCATAAAATTATTTCGCTACCATTTCACGGTTATAATTTTACTACTGTTATGAACTGTAATGTAATTTTTTGATATTGGACCCCATGGAGGCCGTGACCCATGGGTTGGGAACCCCTGATTTACAGGTATGGTTGGAGCACAGAATCAAGGCGATAGAAGATGTGCTTGAACTTAAGTTGGAGCAGACCCCACAGTACTAAGCAGGCTGTTTAGAAACTTCTGCAGGACTTTCAGGAGGGTCAGACTTTACATGGTCTGAGTTGCATTTTGGGAAGAGTGGGATTTTCAGTGGTGACTGAGAGACCGAAAGATTCCATGTATACAGCATCACCAGGGAAACATTATCAACCAAACAGTGAAAACAAACTTAAGGGAGCTCCAATGATTACTGTCGTGTCCCAAGAAAATTTCAGGGTGAACCTCCGCAAGCTTTTTCTCCCAAGTCTCGCTCATGAGCCTCGTTCACACTGCTTTCTTGAAACTTTCACCTTTTAATCCTCTACTCGTCTATTTTGCTCTGTCTCCCGCCAGGTGTCTTCTCGTATACATCCAGATAAGCCTCGATCTTCTACCGTTTCCTTTCAGACCACCAGGCCAGATGGCAGTCTCCGCTGGACAAGAATGGGGAGCAGTTATCCTTCCGTATCTTGTCTCTGTCTCCCTTATGTAACTTAGACTTCCATAGGTCCTGTAGCTCCTGTGTGGGTGTTAGAGGGCCCCGCTTTCTCCAGAAACATGCCCACCCTCACGATCACATCGTAACCTATTTTTTTTTCTACCCGAGCAGGGCTCTGCCATGTCACCCTTTGTCAATGTGTACAGTTTGTTGCACTGTCCCTGTTCCAGTCTCAGAATGGCATTGAGTGTTCCTCATGCAGTGAGCACCCTCCTTCCTTTCCCTTTTTAAAAATGAAGGTAGGTTTTTGGCAAAGGAAGCTTTTGAGCAGGTAAGGAATGACATGAGATAAGGTGGTATAAGGTTGGAAGTCAGGGAGGGCTCCAAGAAGCTTATTTTGCTGTGGGATTCAGAACTTAAAGACCAATAAAAGTACCCCCTTTAGGATTAAACTTCATTTCTGGGAATTCAGTTGTTTTAGTTGTTTTAGATGAAATATAAACAAGCTGTTGTAACTATAATGATTATATGCTTGTGTATTTTATGACCTGGTAATTTGTGTTGTGGCTTTGAAATCTTGATACTTACATTAGAATTTTATGTAAGCAGCATGGTTTTCCTAAAAAGAAATCTTTATAGACCAATCATGAAGTTTTTTGTTTTGTATTTTTTCTTTTTTGTTTGTTTGTTTTGTTTTGATAAACACTTGCTGCTGGACTGGACTGTTTTTTTTTTTTATTAGATTTCTTTTAAATGTCAATTCAGAATCACACCACTCTGAGGAAACTTTTAAGCAAACTCATGTTAATACATAAACATTTTTTCATTACTTTTGAGACATGTTTACACGTATGCAGTGAAATTGATCACACTTACTCCCGTTTCTTCTTTCAACTCCCTATATCCATCTCGACACAATTATCTCCCAATTTCATGTCTTTTTTTTTATATATATAAGCCAGTAGGTGCATTTAGTGTTGCTCCTATGCATGTGGGGGTGGGGCCGTGCACAGGAGAGTACAGGAGTCCAATCAGTTGTTCAAGTCACACGTGAAAGGCACGGAAGACTGGCCTCGGATAAACAGCTGCAAAGGGGCTTTCCTTACCTTTAGATTAAGTTAAAACTTGAGGACTTCTGTGTGACATGAAGCTGTACTTTTTGCGACTCTGCTGAAGCGGAAAAGGGTTTCCTTCGAATGACTCTTGAAAGAAGCAGGTGGGGAAAACACTCACCATCCAGCTTCCAAAACTTCTTTCTGTTCAGATGAAGCAGAAGAGCAACGGTCTCACGGTTTCCTTTCCATTGGCAGACATTCTTTTTTCTAGTTAAAAAACGTATCAGTGCTCAAAGCGTGAATGGTTACTTTGTGAATCTGGCTAGCCCATGTCAATTTATAAAGAAGTTGTAGAACAGACCAATCCTAAGCCTTGTAACATATGCAGCAAGTCTATTAAGGAAGAAGTGATAACTCAAGTAAACTGGTGAGTTGTGGTTAGCACTATCGATTTGGGTGTCCTCTAGTTCCTCTCAGAAATCCCCAGATGGAGAAAGTACATCAGTGGCAAAGTGGACCCTGGACCTTCATTTCTGCCTTTGTTTCCCCCACCCCCTTGGTCCACAGGACTCTCTATGCATTTAAAATGTGTGTTGATCCAGACTGATGGGCTTGCTAAGTGGGGAGAGATGCTCACTGCCAAACACAATGACCTGGTTTTCTAGTTCTGGGACCCGCGTGGTGGAAGGAGGGAACTAGTTCCTGCCAGTTGTCCTCTGACCTCCATGTGAGTGCCATAGCACACTTACAAGCTCCCCCTCCCAAAGATGTCAAAAATCAATTTTAAAAAATACATAGATTTGCTAGTCATCAAGTGTCGGAATATGAACTGTCTTACAGAACATGCCAGGGAGCTGGGAGTCTATGCTGAAGTGGCAGAGCATTCCTACTCACACAGGCATATCAGAAAGGCTGTTTGTTACACCTCACATTCTTTGCTTCTATGGTCTCCATCATCTCTCCATCTACCTGTGTCCATTTTCACATCAGGAACATGCATTAGAGGTTTGCCAATGACATAATGTGGAAGTTAGTTTGGAATGTAGACATACTTGGACCATGTGTGTATACTTGTGGCTTTGAAGTCCTTTCTTCTATTACAAAGGAAGTAAGTTGCAGAACAGTGTATAGCTTCTGGCATTCCCGGAGAAGGAATTCCACCCCCTCCTCGTGTCTGCTACAAATTATGACTCTTAACACTGGGTTTATTTTTATAGAAAGTTCAATTTATCTTAGAAACTATCACTAACAACCATTTTAGCTAAGGCCAAATGTTAATGAGTTTGATGGCAAGTACTCTATCGTCCTAGCTTTCAGTAAAATTTTGTATAATCCATTGCGTAGTGCTTCCCCTCGATTTATTGAGGTATAATTGATAAACATATTTATTTAAGATACATGGCATGACGTCTGGGTAAAGATATACATTTGAAATGATCACCATAATAGATAAATGTACCAGCAATTTCCTATAATTTCCTTCCCTACCTCCCTTCTTCCTTTTTTCCTTTTCTCCATCCCTCTATTATGTCCTGTCTTCTCCACTGTGCTCTCCTGTCTCTCCCCTCCTTGCCTCCCTCCCTCTTTCCTGCCCCCTGTTTCTTTTATTTAATATTATTACTGATCACTATAGAAAGATGATGTGAAGTTCTGGCCTAACAGATGTTGTAACTTTCTGAGATGACCAAGAGGTCTCACACTGACCTTGTGAGTTAACAATAGGTTGTATGAATGTCTATTTTTATTTACTCTGCATTGCATCAGACTTGGTAAAAGTTTGATGAAATACCTTGCCTTCAAAGTATAATTTTATATTCTAATTCTCCACCACTTATTTCTGTTGCTCAATGTGTATCTAAAACCACTAGAGCTTGGAACAAAACAAGTAAGCAAATCAAGCAAAACAAAACCAAAGTCACCTTGATGTGAACTTTATGTACACTCTCTTCAGTAGAAACTTGTCTCCTAAATTTAGTGTCTAGATGTAGAAGGAGTCCATGTCAATATCAAGTGGCAAACATCCAGATTCACGACTGGGGCATCAAACTGAAGGATATAACAGTTAACACAATCTTGTTACTGACACCTGGAAGTTGAGAGTTGACGTGAAGACTAGCATCTGTTCTCCTGATCACCAAGTGTTCATATCATCCAGCAATCTCCAGTATCATTTCAAATACTATTACCTACATTTAGTTCATGTAGACTATATGGTAACCAGTCTCACTTTTCAAATTTTACTTTAAAAAGCATTAATATTTATAAGAATATTCTCAAAATTTTTAAGCAGTTCACAGGTGACAAATGAATGTCTCTCTGCATTGAGTTCATTATACTGTCTGTTCTCTTCTGTCTCACAATAGTACACAGCAGTGTGTCTATGTAGGGCTCTAACACGGTGGTAGAATTGAATTATTCTCTATTACAGTAGAATTGTAGTAAAACATGAATTGTTCTCTGTTACAATGCAGATTTTGATGTAATAGGTTTGGGTCAAAGTCATTGGTTCAATGACTCAATTCTCTGTCTTTCCTGGATACCTTCAAAGAACCTGGGCTCTGACTAGAAAATGCATGGCTGATGCCCATTGTTGGCTGGTGCTTATGGAGAGAAGGCATCACACAAAACCAGTTTAAAATCACAGTCTGCTATTGTAACAGGCTCTCATAAGGATGGAACACTTTAAAAAGGTGAATTTATGTTTAATGCTCTGTGGTAGGATTAGGGAAATTGGGCATAGGGATTTTGGAATAACAAAAAGACAGGCCTCAGGTAAAAAGATATGAGTGGATCCAGTTACATCCAGATATGATTGACATTGAAGGGCGTTCCTTGGAAAGACTGCCAAAAGGCAAATCATGTGACTTTGGAGAGGGGCATACCCTGCATAAGCCCACCAAGAGCCATGGCAACAAGAGGCCCAAGTTCACCCTGAGATCTTTCCGATGCATTAGGACACAAAGAATTTAAATCATGAGTGCACATGACCTCACAGCCACCTTCCTCCTCAGCTGGTCAAGAGGCTTCACCTTTCCAGAGACTTCAGTGATCCACATAGCTGGAGAACATGACAAAACACGCCTTTTGGCAGAGTTGGACCATTTTGGTCCAACTTGGAAAGCTGTGCAGGCATTGGATTTCCAAAGCATTGGACGGCCAAAATGCCAGTATTGGACTGAGCCCTGGAGTGAGACCCTTGGAGGCCCAAAGCATCTGAGTGGTGAGTCTAATAAACTTTTCATCTTGCAAATAAGTGGGTCCTAGGACTGAAGAGACAATTCTTATAAGAGCCACCCCACTTCAATGGTCGTTATAAACTGCCTTAAGATCTGACGAACAAGATTCACAGACTATAAGACTGAAAGATTTGGCAGAAATCAACCACCCATATGGTTCCATGCCAAAAGTTAATCTAAGAGAATATCCTTTTAAGAAAGTTTAGGTTAGAGTTAAGTGTTTGTTTTATAGATATTAGGGTGTTGTAGATTAGGTCCTAGAGTTAGAGTTTGGGCTTTAGGATTTAGCATAGGTAATTGTTAAGTATTAATAAATACATGTTTGTTAGATAAAAATTTACTGTTACAATGTCCCATTCTTTTTCCCTCCTCTACTTTGGCCTCTCTCCCCTTTCTGCCCTTTCAGGTATTCTAGAGAAGGCCTTCAGTCTTATTTTCCCAGAAGTAACCTCATCTAATCTTCATTGGTGGATTTACTAAAACACAATACTTCTGGAAGGTATTTATTCAAGTGGGCTCTGAGAAACAGTAAGTTTTTACAAAGATGGCACTTCTAAATGACCACCTATGGTTCCCTAGTGGATGCATCTTTTGGGTGATCTAGTCTGCAACTCTGAAATAAAACAAAATCCTGTTTATAAGTCTGATTGTAACACAACTTAAGTAGGAAGCTTGTGTAGATCATGACAGAGGATTGGAGAGGTCCCAGAACAATTAAATGCTATTAGTCTCTTTTCTTTAATACAAATCCAAAATAAAACCAGATTCTGAATTTCTTCTTATATTTAGAACTCAAAGATTATTGCTTACATGTGAATTGCTTTTTCAAAATAGATCTATAATTGAAAAAATAAATGCACCCATTTGTGGAGTAAGCATATGAAGTATTAGCTGGGGAGTGGTGGTGCAAGCCTGTGATCCAAGCACTCAGGAGGCAGAGGCAGGCAGAGCTCTGAGTTTGAGACTGGAAGCCAGCCTGGTCTACAAAACAGCCAGGGCTAGACAGGGAAACCCTGTCTTGAAAAACCCAACTCAACCCAACCCAAATGAAACCAAACCAAACATGCCTGACACCTCATGTGTAGAATTTGTTTTCTATTGACAAAAATGATTATTATCTCCATCTTACAAGGCAGGTATGGTTCTGTGAGGTGAAGTGATTTGCACCGATCCTCAAACCCCAATGTGGTTCATTCTGCCACCCCCCCATTTTCCCAATTTTAGCTTCCTTTTTAAAATGAGATCCCAGTATCTATTGAGACTTACCATGTTTCCCCATTTTTCTTTAAATACTGTGTCAGTCTTGTTCATGTGTATTGTGGTCACATTCATCCCCATTTCACTCTCTCATCCCATCTAATTTCTGCTCATCCTCTCCTACTACTTTTCTTTTTTGGTGCAGTTCTTTCTTGTGCAGATAAACACTGTTTCAGGTGTTCACGTTTGTCACAGCCTTGCCATTCACAGAATCCTGCATTTCATGACCCTCCTCCCCAGTTCTTACGACCTTTCTGCTCTTCTTCCACTATGTTTCCTAGGGTTTGAAGGGGTGTCATAAATGCTCTGCTTAGGACTGAGGACTCAACAATCACTTATTGTAGCCTTCTCTTCATTATCTGTCACCCTCTGTAAGAAGAGCCACCTTTTACAAAGGCTGAGAGCAGAGCTAATCCATGGGTCTAAATATCTCATATTTAGAAGGCAGTTTGGCCACATGTCCATTCAACAAAACATTAGTAGTAATGCTCTCCCACTACCTCCTACCTGGGCGTGTGATCTCTGCAGTCATAGGCTTAATTATAATTAAAATTAAAACCTATAATTATATATTTGAATGGTAAATATGTCAATTAAAAAGCAACATATGCATCCATTATGATGCTACATTTGTAAATAAAAATATAGTTTTAGGTGTTCAGTAAATAAACACTAACTCCTGCTTTGCATATATGCATATACCACACTTACAGATATGGGTGTGTGTACCTGTGTATGTATGTGTATGGGTATTTAAAATTCTAGTGTTATTTTATAGTTTCCAGTTTCAAAAGAAAACATATTGACTTTCTTTTATAAAAATAAACTTGATTATAAAAACCACCCTTGAAAATAAATTTTAAAAGTTACACACCAAAATCAACCAGACCCTAAAGTCTTTACAACTTAATGAACTTATATACAGTTAGAACTGGCATCCAGAATCCTGGTTACATATGTGTACATATGGGTACAGTATAACATGGAGAAAAGAGAACAAAAAAAGTGTGTAAACATTAGGGGATGAGGGAGCACTGAATGCAGGAAACAGCTATGAAAGGGGAAATAATTGTTTTTCTAGTTCTAATTCTATTTTTTTTTTTTTTTTTGGTGGTGGATATAGGTGTATAAAACACTTACGATCCTGAGAGGGTGAAATTTAATGTGAAGTTTCACAGTTTCCTCTTCAAATGCAGCCACAGGTTTACTGTACCAGTAAGTACATGTACATGTGTTCCCTCCAGGGCATCAGGCTTCAAAGCCATTGAGAGAGTGCCAATTACCCTCAAAGCAGTCATGCCACTATTATCCCAGTGGGCATGTCTTGTCTATATCCAAAGTGTGTGGTGTTCTTATGAAAGGGTCTTACCATCTAGTTTCTCAGGCGAAAAGAGACATGGCAAGAGGCTGTATTATTTGTGGGAGCTTCTGGGAGCTCCCTGGGCAACCACTCAGTACATTCCAGTATTAGTACTGAAAGTTAATTACAGCAATGACTATATGCGGCCCACAGACCCCCAGAATAGGTATTCCCTGAGAAAGTGTTAGAAATGTTATTTGGCTCCACGCTAGACTGGATGAATCAGACACTGGAATGGGAGGAGTGGGATGGGCCTAGCTGTTCCCCTTTTGTCAGGCTCTCCCTGCGATTCTAGTGCGCTCTGAGAACCACATTGTCATGTTAGTCACTGATCACCTGACATCAGACTGACAGCCCAGAGATTGCTCCTGGAGAGGGTTCCTCATCCTCTCTGCTTCCCCAGAGAGCTGGGCACATGTTTAGCAATCTGAAAGTTTCCTGTATGTTTAGTTTTAGTTTAAAACAGGGCACATAGGCTACTTAAGTAAACAGACAACATTTGAACTAAATTTAATCGGGATGTTGTGGTGGATTGGAGAAAGGCGCTGTGCTCTCCAGTTGACAGGTTTTTGCCTCTCCACCTCGGCTTTCCCCCATAACAGGAAGTGGACATTCTGAAGTACCGCAGAGCCTGCTCTCGGGATTTCCGGGCTCGGTGAGACCAGAGAGTGGCGGAAGAGACAGATCGTTCCTGTTAGATAACATTCCAGGTTGATTTCTAAATCAGGGTGCACAGGATCAAAGGTCTCCTAGGTACAGATCAACAACCCAAACGCTGATGCTTATCTGAGCAAACCACTTTCAACTCTCCTCAACCAGTTCTTGTCGGCAGGTGCCTGCGATAAGGAGTAAGTCAGCTCTGAGAAATGAGGGCACGCCTCCCACCCAACCCCTGAAAGCAACACTATTCCAGTTTGGGGTTCCCTTCTCTATCAACTTTTTATGGCAAAGGTAATCAAAACCTATAGTAACTTGAAGACCGAGGGCTTAAAAACTGGAGTGGACACGGAGGAAAGTAGTTTCCATGCGAGTTCTTTGGGTACAGCAAACAAACAAACAAAACAATATCAATACCTCCCCAACAAAAGATCTTTTAGGAATTCCTTCAAGAATTTTACCGGAAGCCGAGACTAAGTGAGAGTTCCCATCTGTTCTATGACATCTAAAGCAAGGGAAAGCGGACAGAGGTAGAACAGAAACAGCATTCTATGCTACATTTTCGGTTGTGAGCCTAGCCTTAAATGGTCGAGCCATCTCTCCAGCCCTGTGTTTCCTAGATTTTATATTTTAACTTAGCTTTTCCTTTTTCTTATTTGTTTCTATCGGGAAGAATATTCACATGAAAAGAAATTTAGATTACTTTGAAAACAGTGACGTTTCTGAATTTGTGAATCAGACACACATGTTTGGGGAATAACTGGGGAAACTGAGAAAGCCCACTCTTCTGAAAAGGAAGCAAGAGTTTTCAGCTCTTACCAGAACTCTGGCAAGACACCCGTTGCCATATCCAAGCAAAGTAAGACTGATAGTTCCATCATACCCATGTTTCAGAAGCTTTAAAGCCACCAGCCTGGCAGCGCTGTCAGAATAAAAGGATTCCTTTAGTCAGCACCAACCATGTTATATCTGAAGTCAAATAATTGCGCTAGTCTTAGTTGATGGGCTCACGGTTGACTGATGTGACAATAGTGTTTATTGTTTAAAAAAAAAAAAAAACACTTCAGAACTCAAGATCCTGGTATGTCCAGTGTCTCCAGTTTGGCATCTGACATTGTATTTGGAAGGTTTTCTTTAAATATCTGTGTGCCTGTGTGTTTTCCCCTAAAGAGCTAAAACTGTTCAGTCAGCTGGGGAAGGCTCTGAGCATGTGAGCAGGAGTCCCGGAGTCTAACCTGAGCTCTGTGGTGGTCGCTCGTCTTTGCTTTAGACCTCCACCATGTGGTTACATGTTTAAAGTGTAGATTCTTGAAGCCTTGGGGATCTGGATTATATAGATTCTTTCAAAAGGAAACCATGATGGACATTGATTGGATATTTAGAAAATATAATTCAAATTGAGTGTACTTTAGATTGAGTTTTCCTTCTGGCTCCATTATGGACCCCCTTTTTTTAAAAAAAAAAGTTAAAATATAATTGCATCACTTCCCCTCTTCTCTTTTTTCTCTTCAACCCTCTAACATGCACCCCCACCCCCTCTGAAATTAACATTTTTTTTCTATAATTATTGTTACATATATATGCATGTATATGTATAAGTATAAGTATATGTATGTATATGCAGCCTGCTATGTCCATTTAATACCGCTTGTGTGTATATGATTTCAGGGTCAATGACTTTGTATTGAATAACCAAGTAGGGGTTCATTTCTGGGAGAGGAAGTCTGTAGTTGTTTGTCTAGTGGTGGGATCCTCTGAGGTGAGGTTTCCACCTTTCATGTTAGCATGCCTATTGATATTGTCATTGTTTGGGCAGCCATATTACTGATTATTATGGGTGAAGCTCTCCTGTCAGTTTTGGGAGATACCATCTCACAATATGGGCAACTTTAACTACCTTGTGAAATCAGTTCTAGGTTCCTTAAGAACTGAAGGATTTTCACAGAGAATCTTCTGAATGGCATTCTTAGAGTAGGGGCTAAGGAGGATCTTTGCTGGTGTAAACACACACACATACACACACAGAACCCTTTGGAAACTCAAGTGAAAACCACAAGGAATTCAGGGCTTTGCAATGTTAGACCATTGTGAAGGTCTGCAGAAAGTGTCTCAACACATGATCAGTTTAACTTGGTCTGAGAGAACCAGACAGGTGACATCTCACAATTCGCTCTTTAAGTTTTCTTGCCACAATGTAGAAAAGATGACATCCACTCCATAGCCAACAGTGCTCTGTCTATCACCCAGACTGTACCCTTATAGCACAAGGTCCTGAAGGGGGTCCAGCATAAGATACATCACAGGTTAGAACTTCTGGTTTGAGAGAGATTTGACTTATGCAAAATTTTATTACTTTCATCTGTTTACATATTATCTCTGACTTTTTCTTTCTTCACATCTTATAGCAGGGAATACGCACTCTCTTTTACCCAGAATCTGAAATTTTTTGTTGTCATTTCCATCACTCACAACAACCAGACTGATCCTATTAGAACATAAATCACACCCTTGTCAATCCTCTGCTTTAAAAAAAAAAAAAGAAAAAACTCCATATAATGGAGATGGAGATGGAGATGGCTGCATTAGTGGCAAGGTAGCCACTGGGCAAGAAAAAGCCCCTTCAACTATAGACAGAATGCCGTCCAAAAAGAACAAAAACTTGAAAGCATGTAAGTGAACAGCTTAGCTCTATCAAGATGGGGTGGGTAAGTCCTTCATAATTCCTGCTTTAAAATTAATGTCTGTTACAAGCAACATCTGCTTACCCTAATATAAGAGATAGATAGGGCCTCTTCAAAAACCTCAAGAGATCTGCAGAATATGGCATTCAAAGATGTTTCCGTAACTTTAGATTTTTTTATATCAAGACATATCAAATATCTTCAACAAAATCATAGAAGAAAACTTCCCAAACCTAAAGAAAGAGATGCCAGTAAAAATCCAAGAGGCTTACAGAACACCAAACAGATTAGATCAGAAAAGAAACTCCTCTCGCCACATAATAATAGAAACACCAAATGTAGAGAACAAAGAAAGGATATTAAAAGCTGTAAGAGAAAAAGGCCAAGTCACATACAATGGCAGACCCATCAGAATCACACCTGACTTCTCCTCAGAAACTTTAAAAGCTAGAAGGGCTTGGACGGATGTCCTACAAGCCCTGAGAGAACATAGGTGCCCAGCCAGACTACTATACCCAGCAAAACTCTCTATCAACATAGAAGGAGAAAACAAGATATTCCATGACAAAATCAAATTCAAACAATACCTTCTCACAAACCCAGCCCTACAGAAGATCCTAGAAGGAAAATTTCAACACAGAGAAGATAACTACACCCAAGAAAACAGAGGAAATAGAAATCTCCACAGCAACTAAACAAAAGAGAAACACAAGACAGCCAGCTATACCAAAATAATGGGAAATAACAACCCCTGGTCACTAATATCCATCAACATCAATGGACTCAACTCACCAATAAAAAGACACAGACTTACAGACTGGATCCGTAAACAAGACCCATCTTTTTGTTGTATACAAAACACACCTCACTATTGAAGATAAACACTACCTCAGAGTAAAGGGCTGGGAAAAGGTTTTCCAAGCAAATGGACCCAGGAAACAAGCTGGAGTAGCCACCCTAATATCAAACAAAATAGACTTCCAATTGAAGTTAATAAAAAAAGACAGAGAAGGGCATTACATACTCATTAAAGGAAATATCCACCAAGAGGTCATCTCAATATTGAACATCTATGCCCCAAATACAAAGGCACCTACATTTATAAAAGAAACACTTCTAAAACGTAAATCGCACATTGATCCAAACACTTTAATAGTGGGAGACTTTAACATCCCACTCACAACCATGGACAGATCATCAAGACAGAAGCCAAACAGAGAAATAATGAGTCTAACAGAGATCATGAACCAAATGGACCTAACAGATATCTTCAGAACGTTTCACCCAAAAACAAAAGAATACACCTTCTTCTCAGCACCTCACGGAACCTTCTCCAAAATCGACCATATAGTTGGACACAAAGATAGCCTCAACAGATACAAGAAAATTGAAATAACCCTTTATATCTTATCAGACCACCATGGAGTAAAGCTGGACTTCAACAGCATAAGAATCAACAGAAAGTCTATACTCAATGGAAATTGAACAACTCTTTACTAGAGGACCACTGGGTCAGGGAAGAAATAAAGAAGGAAATCAAAGACTTCTTAAAATCCAACGAAAATGAAGACACAACATACCAAAACCTATGGGACACAATGAAAGCTGTGCTACGAGGAAAGTTCATAGCACTAAGTGCCTTCAAAAAGAAAATTGTGACAGCTCATATTAGCGAATTAACAGCTAAACTGGGTGAATTGGAAAAAAAGAAGCAAACACTCCCAAGAGGAGCAGAAGGCAGGAGATCATCAAACTTAGGGCTGAAATCAACAACTTAGAAACAAAAAGAACTATACAAAAGATCAATGAAACCAAGAGTTGGTTCTTCGAGAAAATCAACATAGACAGACCCTTAGCCAAATTAACTAAAAGACAGAGGGAGAAAACACAAATCAACAAAATCAGAAATGAAAAGGGAGAAATAACAACAGACATTGAGGAAATCCAGAGAATGTTTGGATCCTACTTTAAAAATCTATACTCCACCAAATTTGAAAACTTAAGTGAAATGGACAATTTTCTTGATAGATTCCACCTACTGAAGCTAAATCAAGATCAGATAAACAGATTAAACAGCCCTATAACCCATAAGGAAATAGAAACAGTCATTAAAAATCTCCCAACCAAAAAAAGCCCAGGGCCAGATGGCTTTAGCACGGAATTCTACCAGACCTTCAAAGAGGAGCTAACACCAATACTTTTCAAATTCTTTCACAAAATAGAATCTGAAAGAACATTGCCAAACTCATTCTACGAGGCCACAATCACCCTGATTCCTAAACCACACAAAGACCCAACAAAGAAATAGAACTTCAGACCAATCTCCCTCATGAACATAGATGCAAAAATACTTAATAAAATACTAGCAAACCGAATTCAAGAACACATCAAAAGTATCATACACCATGATCAAGTAGGCTTCATCCCAGGGATACAGGGATGGTTCAACATACGAAAATCTATCAACGTCATTCACCATATAAACAAGATGAAAGAAAAAAACCACATGGTAATCTTGCTAGATGCAGAAAAAGCATTTGACAAAATCCAACATCCCTTCATGCTAAAAGTTCTGGAGAAAACGGACATACAAGGGCCATACCTAGAAATAATAAAGGCAATATACAGCAGGCCAGTGGCCAACATCAAAATAAATGGAGAGAAACTGAAGCATTTCCTCTAAACTCAGGGACAAGACAAGGATGTCCACTTTCACCATATCTCTTCAATATAGTACTTGAAGTTCTTGCTAGAGCAATAAGACAACTAAAGGACATCAAGGGGATAGACATCGGAAACGAAGAAGTCAAATTATCCCTATTTGCAGATGATATGATAGTATACATAAGCGACCCCAAAAATTCCACCAGAGAACTCTTACAGCTGATAAACACCTTCAGCACACTGGCTGGATACAAAATTAATTCAAAAAAAATCAGAAGCCCTTCTTTATACAACAAACAAATGGGCTGAGAAAGAAATAAGGGAAACAACCCCCTTCACAATAGCTGCAAACAACATAAAATACCTGGGGGTAACTCTAACCAAGCAAGTAAAGGACCTGTACAACAAGAACTTCAAGCCCTTGAAGAAAGAAATGGAAGAGGCCTTTAGAAGATGGAAAGATCTCCCATGCTCATGGATAGGTAGGATCAACATAATAAAAATGGCCATCCTACCAAAAGCAATATATAGATTCAATTGCAATTCCTATCAAAATACCAACACAATTTTTTATAGACTTGGAAAGAGCTAGCCTCAATTTCATATGGAACAACAAAAAGCCCAGAATAGCTAAATCAATCCTGTACAATAAAAAAACATCTGGAGGTATTACCATCCCAGATTTCAAGCTGTACTACAGAGCAATAGTTGTAAAAAGAGCATGGTATTGGTATAGAAACAGACCAGTAGATCAATGGAATCGAATTGAAGATCCAGAAATAGACCCACACACTTATGGCCACCTAATTTTTGACAAAGAAGCCAAAACGGCACAATGGAAGAAGGACAGCATCTTCAACAAATGGTGCTGGTCCAACTGGATGTCCATCTGTAAAAGAATGAAGTTAGACCCATACTTATCACCTTGTACAAAACTTAAGTCCAAGTGGATCAAAGACCTTAACATAAGGCCGGTCACACTAAATCTACTAGAAGAAAAAGTGGGAGAACCCTCGAACTAATTGGCACAGGCGACAACTTCCTGAACAGAACACCAACAGCTCAGGACTTGAGATCAACAGTCAATTAATGGGACCTTATGAAACTGAAAGGCTTCTGTAAGGCAAAGGACACTGTCATTCGAACAAAAATGGCAGCCTACAGACTGGGAGAAAATCTTCACCAACCCCACATCTGACAGAGGGCCAATATCCAAAATCTACAAAGAACTCAAGAAATTAAATGCCAAGAAACCAAATAATCCAATCAAAAAAATGGGGGACAGAGCTAAATAGAGAATTCACAAAGGAGGAATCCCTAATGGCTGAGAGACACTTGAAATGCTCAACATCCTTAATCATCAGAGAAATGCAACTCAAGACGACTCTGAGATTCCATCTCACACCTGTCAGAATGGCTAAGATCAAAAACTCAAATGACAGCACATGCTGGCAAGGGTGTGGAGAAAGGGGTACCCTACTCCATTGCTGGTGGGAATGCAGGCTTGTGCAACCACTATGGAGGTCAGTCTGGCCATATCTTAAAAAACTTGGAATAGCTCTGCCTCAGGACCCAGCCATACCACTTCTGGGTATACAACCAAATGCCTCTTCACGGAATCATAAGGAAGTTTCCTCATCTATGTTTATAGCAGCCTTATTTGTAATAGATAGAAACTGGAAACAACCCAGATGTCCCTCAACCGAAGAATGGGTCAAAGTGGTACATCTATACAATGGAATATTATTCAGCTATCAGGAACAATGAAATTATGCAATTTGCAGCCAAATGGATGGAACTAGAAAAGCTCATCCTGAGTGAACTAACCCAGACTCAGAAGGACACATATGGCATCTATTCTCTTATAGTAGGATTTTAGCTATATAGTAGAAGGTATCGATACTACAACTAACACACCAAAGGGAACTTGGACATAGACTTCTTATTTTTAATTTTTATTCTTTATTTTTTTATATATTAGTTATATATTTTCTATTTTTTAGTCTTTTTTATCTATTGTGTGCTTATTGGTTTGTTTGTTTAGTAGTTCTCTGTCCCGGGCAACGAGACCCTTTTCACTGATGGTACTGCTTCGTAGATCCCCAATGAATGAAGAGGCTCTTGGCCCTCATACAACCTCTCAACTGAGATGAGAGACTGTTATATAAGGACACCCCACCCCAGAAAAATGGGATGGAAGTGTTAGGAGGTAAAGAAAAAAAATGAAATGTGATGTTTCGGCCTTTTACTACTAATTGTCATAAACTGTTTAAGATAATTAAGAAATGCAAACTAATGGTTATGCAAGCCGGTCATTCTGTTAGGTACTATGACAGCATATTATAGTTACTTGCTAAGCTAATCAGAAATAAACCTGCTAAGAGACAAGCAACATCTGCTTACCCTAATATAAGAGATCGATAGGGCCTCTTCAAAAACCTCAAGAGATCTGCAGAATATGGCATTCAAAGATGTTTTCATAACTTTAGATTTTTTTTTATATCAAGACATATCAACTCCTGACAGCACCCCCTATTCTCCTCCAAGTAGAAGATGAGCATCGAAGAATCTCCAGTGGGAGATGATTGAATTAGTCGCAAGCCTATTTCTTGGTAGGAAAAGCCCCTTGCTCCAACTGTAGACAGAATGCTGTCCAAAAAGGACAAAACCTGGAAGCAGGTAAGTTGACAGCCTAGCTCTGCCAAGACAGGGTAGGTAAGTCCTTCATAACCCCTGCTCTACAATCAATGTCTGTCAGAGAAACGGGGCCAAATGACTGAAGATCGATGCTGTAATGTATGGAGAGAAAATGGGAACTGTCCAGGCAGCCACAGGTATGTCATTTCTTAGTTTGGGAAGCTGCAGGCCCTGTACTTCCTATAAAATCAGATATATTTATCCCTCTCAGGTCTCTGAGGTGGTTGAAGAACAGATAGCTAGAGTCTCATAATTAAATTTTGAGTTGTTTAGGAGTCAAGAGAGTGTTATAGATCTAAGAAGATACTTTTAAAATTGTGTTGCAAATTAGTATGAATGTTGAGTCAGATATAGACCTTTAAACTCATGGAGATGTTTAGATAGTAGAATGTTAAAGTCAGGTACCAAATACATATGGACTGGTCATTGGGAATGTACGTTAAGCCATATAACCCTCATAACTTGGCCTAATTACCTCTGTTGTACTGTATTGTATTTGTTATTATAAGAGAAAGAGCCATTTGTTGGACTGAAAGGGGAAACTGTAGGGGGAAATAAGATATACCTTAAACTTAAAAGAAAAAAAAAGGGAAGAGGATGGGGGGTTGAGAGTGGGAGGGTGGGACTGGAGGGGGAATGGGGAGGGGACTGCAATTGAGATGTAACTTGAAGAAATAAAAAATAAAGGAAAATAAATAAATAAATATAAAAAAAGAAAAAAAAATTAATGTCTGTTAGAGATATTGGACCAAGAAGCTGAAGATAGATGCTTCAAAGTTATAGAGAGAAGCTGGGGACTGTCCAGGCAGCCAGTTGTCTGTCATTTCTTAGTTTTGTATGCTGCTTTAAAGCTGCTTGCTCTGCACTTTCTGTTTATTCAGATATATTTATCCTTCTCAGGTCTCTGATGTGGCTGAAGAGTAGATAGTAATAGTCTCACAGTTAAGTTTTACATTGTTTAGGAATTAAAAGGATGTTCTAGGTCTAAGAAGATTTTTTTTTATATAAATACTTTATTTTTTTTTCTTCAAGTTACATCTCAGTAACAAACCCCTCCCTATTCCCCCTTCCTAACCTGCCCTTCCACCCTCTTCCCTCCAGAGGTTTCCCCTTTCAGTCCAACAGCTGGTTCCTTCTCTTATAACAGTAAGTATTATACAAAACAATAGATATAAGTATGCCACATTTATGAGAGTAAATTGGCCCAGTATACCTTCCCAATGTTTATACCTATTTGGCCCCTGACTTTAACATTCTACTATCTACCCAACTCCATGAGTTTAAAGGTCTATATGTGACTCAACATTCATACTATCTTGCAACACACTTTTAAGAGTATCTTCATAGATCTATAACACCCTCTTGATTCCTAAACAGTTCAAAATTTAACTATAAGATTCTATCTGTCTATTCTTCAACCACCTCAGAGACCTGAGAGGGATAAATATATTAGCTTATATAGGAAGTGCAGAGCCTGCAGCTTCCAAAACTAAGAAAGAACATACCAGTAACTGCCTGGACAGTTCCCATTTTCTCTCCATACATTCCAGCATCAATCTTCAGGCTTTGGGTCCTGTTTCTCTGACAGACATTTGTTGTAGAGCAGGGATTATGAAGGACTTACCTACCCTGTCTTGGCAGAGTTAGGCTGTCGACTTCCCTGCTACCAAGTTTTGTCCTTTTTGGACAGCAGTCTGTCTGCAGTTGGTGCAAGGGGTTTTTTCATGCCAAGAGAAAGGCTTGCCACTAATTCAACCATCTTACAGTGGAGGTTCTTCGATGCTTATCTTCTACTTGGAGTAGAATAGGGGGTGCTGTCAGGCGCTGATATGTCTCGATATCAAAAAAAAATCTTGATTTAAGATAACATCTTTGAATGCCATATTCTGCAGATCTCTAGGGGTTTTTGAAGATGCCCTAACCATCTCTTGTATTTAGATAAGCAAATGTTGCTTGTCTCTTAGCAACTTGATTACTGGGTAGTTTAGAGAATATCTGTGATAGACTGTCATAGTAGCTAACAAAGAGACATGTTTGCATGACTAGGAGTATGTTTTAACTATCCTAGACCGTTTTAGACGGTTGGTATCACGCGGTCAGAGCTTCACATTTTATTTTTAAGTATCTCTAGGTATGATACCATTGGGAAACATTATCTTTAAATTTGTATCAATATACAAAGATCTATTCAATTGTGGTTAAATATACTCTTAATTATGTATCAATATACCAAGATCAATGCCTATGTAGCCCAATATAATCTTAATATTATGTCCATATGCAAGGGTCAATACCATTGTGGCCAACTATAATCTTAATTTTGTATCAATATACAAAGATCAATACCGATGTAATCCCATACAATCTTATTTTTGCACAATAAACAATGGTCAATACCACTTTAGCCAAATAACCTACTAATTTTGTATCAATATACAAAGGTATAAGGGCATATTCAATAATCTGCCCCTTCTTCTTGGACCTTCCTGTGCTATGTCTATATCTCATTTTTCTCAAGCCCATGCACTCCTACATAGGAGAGGAAGAAGGATACAGAGAAGGAAAAGTAGGAATTCCCTGGGGCTAATCTCCAAAACCCATTAAGACAGGATCATTTATCAGCTTGTAGTCTCTTCCCCTACATAACAGAGTTTTCAGTTAACCTTCAAATAACCAAAAAGAAGGGCGGAGAAACACCCTCCCCCACCCTCTGGGCATGGGACGTCGCTCTCTTAAAGTGAAGAAGATTTTATTTAAAGTTGAAAATGCAAGTTAGGATGGAAACTGAGACTATCTAGTGATCTAGAAATTGAGTGCATTTAGACTTTTATAAAAACATTTTTTTACAAAAACAAAAAACCTTTACAAAATGTTTTATTCGATATATTTGAAATTTATACCATATTGTATAGGATCTGTCTTTTGTGTTGACAGGCAATAAATGGTTATTATAGTAAAACAAATGACTATAATCTCACATAGTTGATTTGTTTTTGCTGCAAAGAGCGGTTAAATTCTTAAAAATCTCAAATATCATACAATCTTATTAAATATAGTCTTCATATTTACATTACTTCTTTAGGTAACTTCATTCTGCATCACCAGTTCTCAACCGATGGGTCATGACTCCTTTGGGGGTTGCATATCAGACATCATACATATTAGATAGTTACATTATAATTCATAACAGTAGAAAATTACAGTTATAAAGTAGTAATGAAATAATTTATAGTTGGGGCTCACTACAACATGAGGAACTGTATTAAATCTGCAATGTTAGAAAGTTTGAGAAACTCTGTTCTACATATTTTCCTCTTTGTATCCCTTGACCTAGACCTCCTTGATCCTCTTTCTACCTTTTTACCCTCTGTAACTACAATTTTAGTATTTACATCTAATATTTGATTTTTCTTAAAAGAGACAATAATGTTAAAATGATACAATGTTTTTCTTACTAACTTATTTCACTTAGCATAATATCCTCTAGTTCCAGGATTTAGGGCCTTCTTTATAAGGTTGAGCTTTCTTTTTAAAGGCTGAATAATATTCCATGGTATGTATCAAGCATATTTTCTTTAATCACTTGCCCATGAACAGACATTGTCTTCTTCTTGTGTTGGCTGATTGATATAATAGCAATGAACATGCTATTTATTTTGAGTTGAGTTTAATCTTCATAGGATGAGGATTTATTTTTGTTGAGTATACATCCAGAAGAAGAGTTATTGAGTCACATGGTAGCTTAATCTTTTTGTTTTAGAGGACTCTCTATGCTGTTAAAAACCTTTACTACCCATATTATTTTCCATTGTGACTACCAATCTACATTTCCTTCCACAGTGTATTTGGGTTTCTTATTCTCCACACCCTTGCCAACTTCGGTTATCTGTCCCCTTTGTCTTTATGATAGTAGCAATTTTAATGTGTTCGAAGTGGTTTTAGTTTGCATTTCCCTTCATATCAGAGATGGGTATCCTCCCCTTCCTCCAGACCAGTCTCAACTGACAATGTGGAAACACCACTTTGGCTGGATAGGAAGCTACAACCATTCAAATTTAAGACGTTGCTGCTGTTTGTGCTCATTACTTCTGTGTCTCCAACAGCCTGAGTCCCCATCTACTGTGTCACCACCACAATCAGTCACAAGGCAAAGTCAGTTTTGCCTCATTCTAAAGCCTTTAATGGCATTCCACTACTCAAATCTAAAGCAAAGCCTTTCCTAACCTTCCATCCCTCATTTTACAGCTTCCTTGGCATCTGGTTAAAAGGAGATTTTATATTCAAGAAAGACAAATGAACTTTATAAAAACCATGTTGACTGGGCTGGCAATGTTGCTCAGTGGTAGATCATATGTGCTTAGCACCAAGGCCCTGGGTTCAATCCTCTGAACCTAGCAAACAAAACAGTGATGATTCTACTCCTGGAGGTTTGGTTATATTAACCACAAATGTTGTTAGTTCACGTGGCATGTGAAATGCTCCAACTTTCTTAAGACTGAGACATTGTTGTGGGATGATGGGAAAGATCACATTCTGTATTCTGGTGCAGTTAATTAACAGTACAGTATGGGTGAGCAACAGAGGGGTATAAGCTTCCTCCTTAGTCATAAGAGCTGAGTCTGTGGACATCTTCCTGCTGTTGCTTCGCACATCACTTTAGGAATATAGTGTGTTATGTAGTGTGTCCCGAGAGTTGTCTGGAGGATGAAATCTAATGGAGCTCCTTAGGTGGAGTGTACTCCTTGGATAAGCATTCCCAACCCCACTCCCTGGGTTGGGAATTGAATGCAGAGCCCTGTGTATATCAGGCAAGCTCTGAGCAAGTGTCCCAACTCTGGCTAAGGAACTCCTCTCCAAGTGATGTGAGGTTTCTCTAAAGTCACACTCTACTGGTGTCTATACCTCCCTCTTCTGCCACATGGTTTTACACATTTGTGTTGAGGAAAAGAAAAAGGAAAGCAAAAAAAAAAAAGTTTTCAGTACTTAGAAGTTTTGCCTTAAAAAAAAAAACTGTACAGTGGGAATTCTATGAAGAGAATAATTTTCTTCTTTAAATGTTCCTTGTTTTTCTTTTAAATTGAAATTAGTTGAATTTGTCACATCTATCTATTTTTTGGCTTATGAAAATATTGATAAGATTTTAAGCACAACAAGATTTTCTTTTTTTTTTTTTTTTTTTTTTGGTTTTTTCGAGACAGGGTCTCTCTGTGTGTCCTTGGCTGTCCTGGACTCACTTTGTAGACCAGGCTGGCCTCGAACTCACAGTGATCCGCCTGCCTCTGCCTCCCAAGTGCTGGGATTAAAGGCGTGCGCCACCACCGCCCGGCTACAACAAGATTTTCTATTATCCATCAAATGACCAAAGGGGGGAAAACACTGTCCCCACCTTCTGGGGATGGGGCGTCGCTCTCTTAAAATGACTTCCTGCTGATTTGGGACATAGTAAACCTGTTTGGGGCCCAAATAAGAATGGAAAAATGGTTAAAAATGTTAATAGAATCATTTGATGTTCAGTCCTTTTGTGCTCAGCTATTTAGATGTCCTAAGAAGTTTGTAGACAGAAGATGATATTCAGGGCTTTATTGAAGTTTTGGCTGGAGCAGTCTGTGGAGCTGAACAATCTTAGCGATTTTGAGTTGTTGTGGTTGTAGGCTTTTGGGGAAACAGCTATTGAGGAAGTCTGCAAGGCTGAATCGTCTGGGCCACTTGTCTTCTTTGGTGTCTAATATGTTTTCTTCTGAGGTTTCCATTGTCCAGTTGTCCCTGGATTCCTTGGGTGGATGCTTTGAATCTCCTGGAAAGATAAGAACAGAGCCCTGCCCTAATCCTAATTCTAGGACACTACCTTTTTTTTTGGGGGGGGGTCAGGTAATATTTTTCCTGGAGAAAATTTGGTTTTTTGACAATATAAAAAGTATTATCTTTCAATTCGGATTAAAGAAGAAATTATTTTGATATTCTGGAGCTAAACAAACCTTTAAGTGTATATATTTTGAGATCTCAAAGGACAATTTGTTTGAATTTCGGCATGCCTTTTGTAAGTAGCTTTTAAACTTAAATCCTTCCAAATCCTATGTGCCTGTCTCTGCATTCTAAGTATTGGGATCAAAAGCATGTGCTTCCCAACTGATGGGACTAAAGATGAGCTCCACCACCCCGGATCAAAGTTTTTCTCTATTTAGAGCTTGTTTTGTGTCAGTCTGACCTTGAGCTCTGAGATCTGCCTGTTTCTGTCTCTAGTGTGTTGGGATTAAGGGTGTGCACCATCACCACCCTGTTCCTTGTAATTCCAGAATTTATAAGACAACTAACTCTATAGTGATCCTCCTGTCTCTGCTGGAGTTAAAGGCATTGGCTAACACCACACATTTCATGTATTTAACTTAGCTCCAAGTTTTTTCAACTCTTGGAGGTTTAGAAAACCAGGTTGAACAGCTGTAACCTTTAATTTATTTACAGTATTTTAAACCTGTTACCTGCTTTTTAATGCCAAGCCATGAAAATATCCTATATATCTACAAAAAAAAAAAAACCAAAACCAAAAACAAAACCTTTTAAGCTGCTATCAAGTTTGTGTAATCTGTGTGGCCCACCTGCAGTCTAACATTCTAATCTGAAATTAAGGCCATTTTCATTTCATGCCAATAAGGCAAGTATACCTTTGGCAAATTATAGTTTAAAAAAGGGGGGAGAGAGGGTGGTGGGTTGAGGGGGAAGAGGGTGGTAGGATGGGACTGGAGGGGGGAGTAGGGAGGGGATTGTGATTGAGATGTAACTTGAAGAAATAAAAAATAAATAAATAAGAGAAAGGCTTGCCACTAATTCAACCATCTTACAGTGGAGGTTCTTCGAAGCTTATCTTCTACTTGGAGTAGAATAGGGGGTGCTGTCAGGCGCTGATATGTCTCGATATCAAAAAAAATCTTGATTTAAGATAACATCTTTGCTCTACAACAAATGTCTGTCAGAGAAACAGGACCCAAAGGCTGAAGATTGATGCTGGAATGTATGGAGAGAAAATGGGAACTGTCCAGGCAGTCATTGGTATGTCCTTTCTTAGTTTTGGAAGCTGCAGGTCCTGCACTTCCTATATAAGCAAATATATTTATCCCTCTCAGGTCTCTGAGGTGGTTGAAGAATAGACAGCTAGAGTCTCATAGTTAAATTTTGAACTGTTTAGGAATCAAGAGGGTGTTATAGATCTAAGAAGATACTCTTAAAAGTGTGTTGCAAGTTAGTATGAATGTTGAGTCACATATAGACCTTTAAACTCATGGAGTTGGTTAGATAGTAGAATGTTAAAGTCAGGGGCCAAATATGTATAAACTGGACATTGGGAAGGTATACTGGGCCAATTTACTCTCATAAATGTGGCATATTTATATCTATTGTTTTGTATAATACTTACTGTTATAAGAGAAGGAACCATCTGTTGGACTGAAAGGGGAAACTTCTGGGGGGAAGAGGGTGGAAGGGCGGGATAGGAAGGGGGAATAGGGAGGGGTTTGTTACTGAGATGTAACTTGAAGAAAAAAAAATAAAGTATTTAAAATAAATAAATAAATAAATAAATAAATAAATAAATAAATAAATAAAAGATTTTAAGCACAAGTCAGAATTAGCCACATTTTTATTTCTTTTATGTTTTGGGTCTGTGAGTTTGGGGTCACTCATATGATTCACAGTAGTTATGAATTAAGTGAAAATAGTGCCAATCGGTCTTTGCATTGATGATCATTGCATTAACAAGGCGTGAAAAAGCTCACACTAGCAAGGCCTCTCCTTTGGAGTCCAGCTTTGTTGTTTATTCTCTCTTGTTGGCAGTGAATGTTCAGTTTTTGTGCACGAAACTAGCCAGATATTCTGTGCATGTGGTAACATGCACTTTATCTTTCTACCATTAATAATTATTGGGACATTCAGAGAAAGAGAAGCCAATATCAATTGTTGCGGTGATCTTGAACTCATTGCTAATACAACTGTGGGAGAGGCTTTAGAACTCTGCCAGCTTACCCTCCGATGCCACACCTGCCTGAGCTGAGGCCCGAACACCAGCCTGGGTGGGAGAGAACCCGTAGAAAAAGACAGATGAAGCAGAAGGTGACGATTCACATTGCTAAACAGCATTGCCATTTGTAAGATATTGGCCATGGTAATTATTTTCCTACGAAGTTTTCTCACATAATTTTCAGAAAATTAAAACCATGACTTGCATGCAAATATAAAATGAACACATGTAAGAGATTTATTCAGCTCATTTATTAGACTCAAAGAAATCAGTAAATGCTAAAATGTTATTAAAAGTATTTGAAGACTTAGGTGTTTTTTAAGAAATGTAATGAATGACTGCTAGGGTGAGACTGCTGGACTAGATTTTAAAAATATGTTTAATATTCTGAGACAATAAGCCATTGTTCTAACATGTTTTCTGTTGTTCTTACTGGAATACCATGAGCCAGCCATCTTACAAAGAAGGAGATTTACTCATCCCATGGTTCTAGAAACCCAACAGCATGGCTTAAGAATCTATTTAATAGCTGGGCGTGGTGGCACATGCCTTTATTCCCAGCACTCGAGAGGCAGAGGCAGGCAGATCTCTGTGAGTTCGAGGCCAGCCTGGTCTACAAAGAGAGTCCAGGACAGCCAGGGCTGTTAGAGAAACCCTGTCTCGAAAAACCAAAAAAAGAAAAAGAAAAAAAAAAAAAAGAATCTATTTAACCTCATGTGTCAAGGCAGCAAGATTAGCTTGGGTGCCTCTTCTTCCTTAGAAAGCCTTGCATTCCACCA
>CAJQZJ010032614.1:2579900-2622507 GCA_907164525.1 Lophiomys imhausi | reverse complement strand
TCTTCCTTAGAAAGCCTTGCATTCCACCATGGGCTATCTACTTTCATGACTCCAGTTCTCAATGCTTCTTACAGCACCCACCTCCAAATTCTATTCACATATGATTTTGAGGGTTAATGGAAATATATAATTTGAAAGATGAAATAAAATCATACCAAGCATGAACTTTGGAAGAATTTATTTTACAAAACAAAAGTCATTTTTTATTGGACAAAATTCTGCAAGTTTTATGATATTGTTTCCATATCTCAGAATTTTGAGTAGAAGTAAGTAGTAACTTCCACAAGGACATTGCCCTCGATAACACCTCGGTTGTATCTTTAGCCATGTGATATTCAGACAACTTGCGATCTATACTTTGTCCATGGTGAAAACTCTTTAGCAGGTCATTTAGATTGAAAAAAAAAAAACCCTGTATATTTTTTTCTAACAGAGGCATCATATAAACGTAACCATATAGGAAATAACCTCAAGTATTAGATCGAAATAAGTGGTGTGTAGAGAATTGTCGGTACTTCGATAAACCTTTTGAGATGGGGCAACATGGATCACATTGGACTTATTATTGTTATTGTCAAATCTCTGTAGCAGCCCTGTTCATATTAGCAAAAAACAAAGACAGTCCAGTGGCTCCTTTATAGGAGCATGGGCAGTCAGCTACTCAATTCTTTCACTAGAGTATCATTTAGCAGTCAAAATTATTGAATGACACAATAAGGGTAGATATTATAATATTAAAAAAACAACCTTCAAAGGAAAACATAAAGACGATATCATTTTGTAAAGTTAAAATACAACCAGCACTAAAATTCATTTCTAGATGTGCATGGAGATATGTTCAAATTGTGTAAGATGGAAGAGAGAAACACAGAATATGGCTGGCAATTCTGTTAGGTTGGATGATAGAGAGGAATATAATGGTGCTGACTATGTATTGACTTCTCATTATTATTTCAATATAAAAAGCTCTGCGGAATTTAGTGACAAACAAACCCAACTGCTTAATTATACCTACAGATTTCGCTGGTCAAGGATTTGGGTAAGTAAAGCATACGAGGATTAGCTTGTGTTTGCTTTGTGATGTCTGTGTCCCAGCTGGGAAGAGTTGAAGGATGGGATTGACTGAGTCATCCAGAGCTGTCTAGCAGCTGATGCTGCCTAACAGCTGGAATGCCTGTATATGGCCTGTCCACATGGATTCACAGTGTGGGCTAGGACAAACTTCATAATGCTGGTTTCATCCTAAGAAAGACAAAACAATGTAGTATCCTTATAAGGTGAACCAGTCACACAGTGTCACGTTTTCCAAACTTCATTGATCAGGGAGGTATAGTGTTTCTCCCAGTTTCAAAAAGAGGGCACAGGGACATCACTGCTCAGTGGGTAAGGCTGATGTCACAGCACAAGAAGAGCATATGTGACGGGAGCCATCACTGTGGCCATTCCCAGCTGTATCTTGTGGATTGCTATCGGCTGAATCTTAAGTGTCCCCACCAAAGGCCCACCTGCTAAAAGCTTGCTACTCAGTCATGCCATTGAGGGGTGGTAGATACTTAAGAGATGGGGCCTAGTGATAGACTTCAGGTTATTGGAAGCATATCCTGAAGAGGATTGTAGGACATAACTCTCGTCTCTTTTCCCTTTCTGTACACCGGCCAGGAGCTGAAGAACTCTGTCCAACCTCATGCTTCCTGCCCCAATGTGCTGTCTTCCCATAGACCCAAGAGCAATGGGACCAACCAACCATACACCAAAACCGTGATCCAAAACAAACTTCATGTCTTTGTAAGTTGATTAGCTCAGGCATTTAGTTGCAATAGGGGGTAGCTTACTTATGCATAGCCTCTGACAGCTGTAGAGGATGATATTAATAAAACCTCATTTCCTTGTTGAGTGGTGGGTTCATAGTCTCTTTGCATGTTATCAAAGAAACAAAAAAACCCCAAACAAACAAATAAACAAAAAATCCAAACAAACTCCAAAATAAATAATAGCATTTTTATATCAATAATGCATCTTAAATCAATATTATTTATATTTAGTACACTTTGTTTCCCTGGCAGTCCAATATACAAATAAAAACTTACCTGAAGATTAATATTCATTTCTCTCATCTTGGATTACTAGTCTTTATTTTCTTCACACCATGCTCCTTCAAAACTTCTCACTGTCTAGTTCATGTTCTCCTCAAAGCCCCCCAGTCCCTCAGCATTAAGATGGACCCTGTCTGATGCAGAATGTAGTGAACAGTTTTCCCTTGTGTTCTCCTAGACAATTTCTCTCCTTTTTTTTTTTTTTGATTTTTTCGAGACAGGGTCTCTCTGTGTGTCCTTGGCTGCCCTAGACTCACTTTGTAGAACAGGCTGGCCTTGAACTCACAGAGATCCGCCTGCCTCTGCCTCCCAAGTGCTCGGATTATAGGCGTATGCCACCACTCCCGGCCTGTAAAATTTCTCTTGATACTAAAATCCACACTGACTGTCCAGCAGCCACCGCATATCCTTGTCTCATACCCACTTACAGTCAGTAGAAGGCCTTGCAGTATTCTTTCATGCCAGTACATACATAGCATCCAGTCAAGGTTTGCTCATTTGAAGTTGTTTTTATGATCTAATGTAGTCACTAACATTTTAAGTGGAGACGTTTTAGTCCCATTTTCATTGCTTTGAGAGAAAGCAGAATCACTGAACTGATATATAGTATATTAACTTTTTTTGCAGTATTCACACATTTAATTAACAAGCTCACTATATTTTGACTTGAACCATATAGTAAATGTGAAAATTTTTATTGCTTTTGGAAGCCTTAGTATGTGAGTACCAGCATGTAATTCACAGCAAAACTACTTTTCTTTCTTTTTTAAAAATCAAGTTTATTAAAATATTCATTTGAAGTTTTATTTTGATATCTGTATGAGAGAATAAACTAGCCTAAATAAGCTTCTGGAAATAACACCTCACACATTGAAGGACCAACGTTTTTGAATTTTATTGCACAACTAACTTTTTTCTTCAAAGCAGTTATTTTTAATTGCCTGATCTTGCTCCATTAAGTGAAAATAAATCTACAGGGATACAAAATCTGAATTTTGCTAAAAGTGATCCAAGTGTAACTTTCCCTCCCAAAACTAACTTGTTAAAATATTCCCCTTTATTATTATTTCATGACGAACATGTGCTTCATTTTGCTATTCATTTATTCTCTGTCGCTAAAATTGTGTCCATTACTCTGGGGGTGAACACTCCACGTTGGTGCAGGCACTTGTATTTTTCCTTTTAGCTTGTCTTCCCCTTACACAACAGTGACTCTCTTCTTACTGGACAGAAACGAGAGGGAAAAGAAAAAGATGTCAGCTCTCCTTCCCTAGTTCTGCCATTTTCTCTTTCTGGTGCTCTATCACTGGCCAAATGGAAGGTGGCTTCAGGGAGTGGACAGTTTTTCTTAGGAGCAGCAAATTATTGAAGAATCATTAAGAGGAGGACATCAGAAGTGACATAGAAAAGTCAGGGACGCTGTGGTTGCACAGAGAGTTGCTGAACACTCAGGATGATTTGTTCTGTTAGTGTATATGTCAGCCCCAGACTCAGTTCTTTCTTTGTCCTCCGAGAATGTGTAGTTTTATAATTACTTCTCTCTCTCTCTCTCTCTCTCTCTCTCTCTCTCTCTCTGTGTGTGTGTGTGTGTGTGTGTGTGTGTGTGTGTAGCTCAAAAAGAAGAATGGAAAGAAACACAGTAGGGAGGAGTGATGGAAACAAAGAATAAAGATGAAGCCTGAGTGCTGTCTCAGTTCATATTTTGTTGCTATAACAAAATGTCTGTGCCTATTTTTATATCTATATATCTATATCTGAAAATTCATTTGGCTTAAAGTTCTGAGGTTCTGAGGAAACTAAGGATGTGATGTTGGCATATGCTTGACCTCTGGTCTGGTGAAGATTTTCTAGCTAAGGTTATCACAGGGCAAGAGAAGCCAGAATGCGCCAACCTGGGGTTTTATTTGTTATATATGTGTTATGTATGTGAGAGTTGTGTATGTGAGTTTGTGTGTGGGCTAATGTGTACGTGCACATGCATGAATGTGCCAGTGGTGTCAGAGTTCTCTGTTGGGCATCCTTCCCGACTTTTTGAGACAGAGATGCAATTCAGCCGGAAGCTCACTAACCTAGGTTGGCTGGCTAGCAAGCTTCAAGGATTCTTCTGTCTCTGCGTCCTCGCTTTTTCCATAGGCATTGGGAATATGAACTCAGGTCCTTGTGCTTGTGTGCAAGCGCATTGCTAACTTAGACATCTCCCTACCCACCCCCCCTTCTTATAGTTACTAATGCCACCATATGGTTACTAATGCCACCATATGGTTACTAATGCCACCATATGGTTACTAATGCCACCATATGGTTACTAATGCCACCAGAAGGCCCCACCCCCAGGAACTTCTCTCATTTACTTACCTCTCTAATACTCCTTGTCCAAATACCATCACCACAGGCACTCGATTATTAAATCTGCAACATTTGAGACTTCAGGGACACATCAAACTACAGAGGATGCATGTTCCAATTAGAGGGAGTCTGTATAGAAACTTAAATGAAGCTTACTAAATCCCGAGTTTGAGGACAATTTTATGGGACCGCATTGATGCTTTCGGTCAGTAAATAGTACGTTTTGGCATTTGCCATATTAAGAGAGATTCAGAATGTCTGTGATCTTTCCCACACAGTGAAAAAAAAAAAAGATTCTTAGGCAACAACTTTGAACTGGATGCTTTTACTCAGCTGAGATGATGGGAGAAGCAGAGGAGAGAGAAGGGTTACAATCAGCACATCCATAAGTTACTTAAAAGTAGGCATTTACTTTGCTTTTAAGCACAAGATGTGGTCATGAACTTTAGTGATAACCAAAATCTTTCTTGCAGTCTTTTTCAGAATTCTTTCATGCACTTCCTGTTAGTATGTTATACGAGTTATGAAAAATAATAGTGTAAAAATTTTGTTTATGATCAATTCTTGTAGAATGATTTAACAAACATTACCTGCTAATGGATACCCTATTTGTACTTAACTTTTTCCTGTGTGGTTCTTCAAAAAGTGGGAGCACTCTTGGAGACCAGAAGAGAGCACCAGATACACTGGAGTTGGAGTTATAAGTGGCTGTTGGTACCCCAATGCCAGTGCTGGGAAATAAACTCAGGTCTTCTGGAAGAGCAGTAGCTTAGTTAGAGTTTCTACTGCTGTGAAGAGACAACATGACCATGGCCAACTCTTAGAAAGGGAAGCATTTAATTGGGGCTGGCTTACAGTTTCAGAGGTTTAGTCTATTATTGCCATGGCAGGAAGCATGGCAGTGTGCAGGCAGACATGGTGCTGGAGAAGGAGCTGAGAGTTCTACATCTTGATCTGCAGGCAGCAGAAGGAGACTATTAATCACACTGCACAGAGCTTGAGCATAGGAGACTATTAATCACACTGCACAGAGCTTGAGCATAGGAGACCCCAGAGTCCACCCCCACCGTGACACACTTCCTTCGACAAGGCCACATCTCCTAATAGTGCCACTACCTATGGGTCAAGCATTCAAACACGTGAGTCTATGGGGCCATTCCTAGTCAAGTCACCTCAAGCAGTATGCACTCTTGACTGCTGAGCCGCTTCTCCAATCCCTGTGTTTTTTTTTTCCCTACTTACTTTAGTTTTTAATTTAGCCCTTGAGGGCTCCCACTGTTGACTGAGAAGAAACAATTATTTTATTTGCGTTGAAGAGGAATATGGTGTGCTAGTCTACCACAGCTGACTTAGGGTTTTATTGTTGTGAAGAGACATCATGATCAAGGGAACTCTTATAAAAGCAAACATTTAATTGGGGCTGGCTTACAGTTTCAGAGGTTTAGTTCATTATCGTCATGGCGAGAAGCATGGCAGCATGCAGGCAAACATGGTGCTGGAGGAGGCAAGAGTTCTACATCTTGATCCAAAGGCAGCCAGGAGAAATCTCTCTCCCACAGGCAGCCAGGAGGAGACTATCTTCCACACTAGGTGGAGCTTGAGCAGAGGAGACCTCAAAGGCCTTCTTCACCTACTCCACCTTCACACATCTACTCCAACAAGGCCACACCTACTCCAACAAGGCTACACCTCCTAATAGTGTCACTCTCTGGGCCAAGCATTCAAACACATGAGTCTATGGGGGCCAAACCTATTCAAACTACCACCAACAGCCAATCTTCTGTACCTTCATTGTAAAGAATGACTCCTTTCGAGAACGTGTTAAAACTATGCCTTTGATAAAGTATTCTACTCATATGCACCTTTTCACACAATTTCAGGGGGATAGAATTTTCTGGAAGGTACAGGGATACAAGATTAGCAATGCTTTTATGGTCAGGTGTGAACAGCGTGAGAATAAATACTCTGCGAAGGGCTAGAAATGGCTCTAGAGTTGGGACAGAAACAGCAGTAGACAGGTGCTACCCACATCTTTGCATAGAACGTTCTTTGATGATGGTGATGAAACAGCTGGCCCCCACTGGCACTGGGAACACAACAGCAACGTCTGTACTGCACCAGAGAATAAAACTCTTACAGGCACAGCTGTTTCCAATGGAGAGTCTGAATCTGTAACTCTACAGACAAGAGCTTCATCTTTTCCATTCCGCTTTTACTCATTGTAGCATCTTTAATGTTCAAAATAAACTGAGAACTTCCCGGGAATTGTTAAAAATATCACCAAGGGCATCCAAGCTTGGTACAAAACCTTGGGAAAGTGGTTAATTCCAAACAACTCACCACATGCTAGTTGTGAGTCATTGATGTGTGTGTGTGCGTTGGGGAGGGGGATGAGTACCAGGAGGCATGACTTGGTTGTCTTAATGGGTAGAGTACGGTGCCCCTGGGGCAGCAGGAGAAAGCAGGATCTCAGAGTGCAATACCTGATGTGGAGCCTAGGGTGCGCTGGTGAGTACAGAATGGCAGCTGCAAGGCAGATCACAAAGGACCCTCGGACAAGTGGGAACACAAAGCTTCTAGTTTTAGTCTCCACCTCTGGCAGGTCTGTCCTCCAGCCCTTCCTTTCCTTAGCTTTAAAATGGGAGTTGATGCGCAACAGAAGTGAGAGTGTGGATGGAAGTGTTTCGAAGTCTGTAGATCATTGATTACAGGGAAGATAATCCACTTTTGCTTAATTGGAAAATGTCAGGTAGTGAAACAAAGCTCCCTCTTGCCTTTTCCAATAACCTCCTCTGAAATCAGTAGCGACTTCAAAGAGGCGGTTATGCATCCGTGCTTATTCACATTCCTGTCAAGGAAAAGAAAGGCTTAACCGTGGACAAATAGTGTAAGAGCCACAGATTCTCTTTCTCACTTCAATCTGTAGCTCTGATTATAAAGAAAGAAATAAGCAATTTATCTGAGAGGGCAGAGAAGAAAAATTTGAAGTATCCATTATGCATCAGGAATTTTCCGGAACACACATGGCATTTTTTTTTATCCCTAGGAGAAGAGAAAAAAATTATTTCAGAGATGGTGAAGCCTCAGCTCGAAGAAGTTAAATTTGCTCCCAACACACAGCTGGGTATCAAAGCCAGGGTTTAAACACAAGTCTGTAGGTTCAGAAGCATACACTCTTTCTCTCAAGCTCTTTCCATTTACTCCTTAGCATTTTATTGGGAAAAGGGTCTAAAATGATTCAAATAGTAAACAGGCCAATTTATTTCTCTGTTTAATAAGCCTTATGTATGTATTATATAAAGATCACAGTGCTAAGTAAGCAGTAGAATTACCAAGGTGAGATAAGACAGTACTCCTTCTCTAGGGCTCTTGACCAAAGCTGTTTTTACCTGTCCATATCCAGCACTAAGGAGAGAAAGGGTCAGTATAGAATGCCAGGAGCAACCCCTATGCATGGTTTGTCTTTTTAATTAGCAAGAGCCTTTGTTTCATGAAGCCTCTCCAAGTCAAACATAGTATCATCTGTTTTTTATAAGGCAAATATCCTGAGATACTCACAGCCCCAAATCTCACACCACAAGAGTGACTGCAATTACTTCATCTAACCCATTGGTGAGAGAGGGAGGCAGAATTGTGTTATTGCCCGATGAGGACTGATTACATTTCAGAACTGTCTCATTTGCGGGAAGTTGACAGTCATGGATAATTAAATTCATGTTTAATCAGGTACAATTATGATATCATGGATTTTGAACTGTTCAGCTGTGAGACAATGCCTCCCCTCAGTTCAGTGGAGCTATTTCTTTAAAAGTGTTTATTTTGGTGGTAATGGTTAGACATTTATTACATTGCCTATACATTTTGCATTTTATTTCCTAAGGCTTCCAACTATTACTGACGAGAAGCAAACTCTAATCTTTTAATGTCAAAATGGATCCCCAAACACTGAGACCTCGAGGTACCAAGCAGCCGTACAAATGCGTACTTCTCATTGCAGAGAACTGCCAGCAGAGGGCAGTGTTTGTTCTCAAATGTTCCTTATGCCTCTCCTGCTCCTAAAGCAATAATTTTGCAGTAGCTGTTTGGTAGGAATCTTAGGCTCTTAAGCATTTGTTGTTGTTGTTGTAGTCACATAGCAGTAGTCACATGGGGAAAGGAAATGAAGGGGCGATACGGATTACTAAAATTCCAACATCTCTGATAAAAACCAAGCAGATTTTAAAAATTTGGTTTGTATGTGCTGTATGTTCACGTTCATGTGGGTGTATATACCTGTGTGCAAGTCAGATCTTTGTTTTTGAGGCAGGGTCTCTCAGTGAACCCAGATCTCACTGACAGACCAATGAGCTTCAGGCATCTATCTGCCTGTTTCTTCTTTCCCGGTGGGGACAGGTGGAGGCCAAGGGAAGGATGGAAACTTGCCACTCTAGTTTAGTGGTTCACAGGGCTCGCATATCAGACATCTTGCATTTCAGATATTTATATTACGATTCATAACAGTAGCAAAATCACAGTTATGAAGTGGTAACAAAAATAATTTTATGGCTGGGGGTCACCACAACCTGAGGATCTACATTAAAGGGTCAGGGCATTAGGAAGGATGAGAACCATTGGTCTACTCTCACTTAGAAAGTACTTGTTTCTGTGCATGATTTTGCTGAATCATTTGGACCGGATCCTTGAGAGTGTTTCTGGTCTTTCCACTAACTTCAGAGCAGTTGTACATCACTGACTTTATTCTCCATAGCTTTGCCTTTATAGCAATGAATACCATTGTCTGACTTTCTATTGCATAGACCAAGGCTTTGCATGCTTTGGCAAAAATGTTTGGCTAGACTGATTTTTTTGTAGAGAGAAATGAAAATAACATTTATCAATTGTTGGTTGAATTAGATAAGCCACTTGACAGAGTCAAAGTCATTTTTAAGAACCAAATTAGGGGAGATGCAATGCAGATTGTTAGGGGATATTTGAGTGTGTGTGCAGATATGCACGCTTGTGTGCATGTGTGTGTAGAGGTCAGAGGCCAGCGTCAGGTGTTATTCCTCAGGAACTAGCCATCTTTATTTGTTTTGTGAGACTGGGTCTTTCACTGGCTAGAACTTGCTGAGTTGGCCAGGCTAACCGGCCTGCGAGTCACAGTGAGTCCCATCCCTGACACAGCTTCCCCAGCGTTAGGATTACAAGTATATACCACCAAGCTTGGACTTTCCCCCCCCAAGATCTGGGTATCAAACTTATGTCCTCATGCTTGCAAGGTAAGTACTTTACTGGCTGAGCCGTTTTCCAGACCAATTTTTTAAAAATCTTATTAGTTTTTAGTTTGCAATTATATCATTTTATTATTATTATTTTTTTACAAAGGTTGATAGCAGCAACATTGGAAGCTTTAAATTACTTGGCATGATGCCCATTTCTTTTCAACATCTGTTTAAAATATGTTTCTAATTTTATGCTTTCAGTTTCGGGGTATAGCTAAATATTAGGCATTCAGGAATGCCCGCTAGGGCTGACTGAATGATTTTTAATGCTTGCACCAGTGCACTGTGTATTTGCTTTGAGAAAGTCAACCTTAAGGCATTAAGTACAGGTCAAGTGGGAAAGAAGAAAGCTTCCCTAATACACTTCTGAAGTCTCTTGGTTACCTCCACCCTCATGAGCTTATACGTCTCCACTAAAGAAATTAATGGAGACACTTTAACTTTATATCACATTTGTAAGTGGGATAGACTTCAGTGGGAGTGGAAGGCTTTGGCTGAAATTAGCTCATCAAATGATGTGGTGTTTTCTGATGAGAGCCATGCTTGCTAGAGCTTCCTGGATGTCCTGGAATGTTGTAGTAAATACTAATATTTATAACTGATACTTATGATTATTGGGGTGATGGAGTTATCCCTTAGTCCACTTACGAATAATCACACAGAGCCACCTGATGGATTTTATCAAGCCTTAGCCTGGATTGTGCAATCTTAGCCCATCTAAAGTAGCTTTTAATGATAGTCAACAAATAAAACCCCAATATATACATATGTCCCCTTGGGTTATTCTTCTCCACCCTATGCTGATGTTCCAGGCCACATGGAATGATCTTCTTCTACCTAACCCATGGTGTGCCTCCTTCATCCTTAGCTCCTGGCTCCTCCTCCTGTGATCTCTGCTCCAAAAACCTGCCACCCCCCCCCACCTCTCTTCTACCCAATCCAGGCTGCAGCATTTATTTAACCAACCAACTCCAAATTAGGTAGAGCAAGGATCACACAACAAAGACGGGTGTACATGACAGCAACCCAATAAGAAAGGGTAAGGGAGTTGAGGACAGAGAACTGCCATGGGGGAAGCTGGGGACAGAGTCGGGGAATGGGGGACAGAGGAAGAAAGGAATGGAGACCTGAATTCTAATAACTTTTCATACTGTTCAGGGAACATCAAGAAATTCATATTGTAACATTACTGTGCCCTTTAAAGTAGCCCATGGTCAGCAGGAGGTGGTCATATGTCATGAAGATTTGCCCCTAGCAGACAGGCCATGGGTTCATACTATTCTTTTATTTTTCTTAAAGAGCTTTCATTTCAGTTTTAGCGTTTTCTGCTAAATTATCTTCACTTCTACAGCACATTGAGTTATTTACTTGGAGGTAAGTAATGACGTTTCACGTAAGCAAGATGGTTTAAACAATTTCTCTGTCCTTACAATGATCAACTTGTTCTTTGGAATGTTTGCCTTTCCTGGAATTTCATGGACACCCCAATTATCAGGTCATTTCATGACAATGTATAAACTGTGCTAGTAATCTTACTGCAAGGCCTGCATTTTATTCCTGGTTGTCCACAAAGCACTGGAAGTCTTGTCATTCTGAGTATTGTTCGTTTGTATTCAAAACAGCTATAGAAATGCTCATCTTACAAGGTTGTGGGGAATATTAGATATACTCACATGCACAATTACACTTATGTCTAAGAGAAGTCCTCACATGAAGTTATTTCATTGTTATGAATCATAGTGAATTCATCAGTTCTTTAAAGGGCCATTATTGAATTTGTACTACATTAGAATGAATAAAATGCAGCCCTTATTCCAAAGGAATTCATGGCATTGTGGCAGAAAAGCAACATTAGTTAATTTATAACTAATAAAGAAAACTCAGAAAAATGCTGGGCAAGAAGAAAGGCCTAGAATCATAGACTACTTCATGAATAATTCACACATCAAAAGATATTAAAAATATAGTGCTGTTTTCTTCTGAATAGGCCACAATAGTGCATAATGAACCCCAGAGTATCATAGAAAGTAATTGTGTATTCTAAGTGTCACCACGAACACTTTCAATTTTGCAACAAAATGACAGGGACAATCTGAACTAGAGACAGGAGATGAAAAAAATGACAAGGAAGGCAAGTTGCGAAGATTTGGACAGGTGACCTAACCTCTCAGTGGTTTTGTTTTTGTTTTTACTTCCTCTTATGCAGATCATTATGTTCACTACCTACATAGCTTTGGAATAAAGATTAAAAGTGGTGAAGTCTGTCAGTATGTATCAAGCTCCGAAATAGTGCCTGGGATGTAATTAGAACTTGAAAGTGCTAAGTAGTGTATCAGGTGAAGTGGGAGAATGATAATCATGTGACATAAACAAACTTGCAGCACTGTTTTGAGTATTTCTATTTTGTTCTTAGGCAAACCACTCTCTCACTCTCAGTCTTCTCTCTGTTTAATGAAGGTCCTTTGTCAGCCTCCTATTTGTGATGACAAAACATCTGAGATAACCAACATGAAAGAAGAAAGGTTAATTTTAGCTGCTGGGTCCACAGGTTTCAGCTCACTGTGCTTGGCTCTGCTGCTTCGGGGCTGCTGTGGTGCAGAGAGTCACAGGAGAGCACACAGAGGAAGTTGCTCATCCCAGTGCTGCCAGGAGGCAAAGAAAGAGAGAAAGGGGAGCCCAGATTCTCAGTAGCCTCTTCAAAGGCATCGGTCAGTGACCTAACTTCTTCCCACAATGCACTGCCACCTCACCAAGTTATACCACTGGAGGCTCTTGACCAAGATTTTAACACATGGGCCTCTTTTCCTCAGTAGACATCGAACTGGACTTTATAGGATTTTTTCCTGAAGTAATGAGAACAGCTTGTAGATCTCTTGGTCTTTATTTCAAGGTGAATGGAAGTAGACAGCTGACTCTTTACAGAGCCTTAGAGAACCAGGGTCTTAGCCCAGCCACAGAGGACAACCTTCCAGATACTTGCTTCCTCCTATCCTGAGCCCTCTTCCTGAGGCGGCACATTTCCTGCTCCATCACTGAAGCAAACAATTTTGTCTATATAAGGACTGGAAGATTAGACCCCCTAGTGTTTCCCCTCTTTGGCCTGTTCTCTCTGACCACAGACTTTGTGGCCTCATTAAAAAAAAAAAGTAAAAGCAAAGTGTTACATTCCCCAAAGCACGCCATGACATAGCTATTCTGTGCTTTCTTTTCTTGACATTAGTACCCAAGGAGAGCAAGAATGTAAACATCTGTTTTATATAAGCCTATTCCAGACTTATAACTTGATTAGTACAGAGAATATTTGATGTGATTAATTTTCCAGTTACAACACACACGATGGCTTTCTGTCCTTTTATTGCCTTCTTAAGGGAGACAAGAGAAGGACAAACCTAACTTTAATTTGTGTGTGTGTATGTGTAATTAATTGCAATGCCAATTATAATCACTTACGGCCCATACAAAAGTCTCCTTCACTTAATTCAATGGTGATTGCAAGTTATGTACCCTGTAGAAATGTGCTAAAGAAAACATAAAATAATGCTGGGTCTCCTTTCATTGCGAAGCAGACATTATGAGAAGGATCATTGAGGAAGACACGAAAGATTTGCAAAGGCTGGGGAATTATTCATGGCTCCAATTATGTCAGTGTCTGCCTGAGCTAGGCTTTATCAGACCCAGTGTGACTGATGATCCCAACTAGACGAGCTTGTGAAATACTTCGCCAACATTCTTGTCTCCTTTGGGGAACATGGAAGAAGTTGAAGGGTAAACACAGAATTGAAGAGAGCTTTCTACGGAGTGCTGGAAATGTGCTAGACTCTTTACAAAAAAGATGTTTTCTTAGACTTCATTCCCCTCTCCCTTGTGTAGAACACAACTGATGGGAATGCAGGCAAAAGACTTTTGAGACTAATTTGGAGATTTGAGCAAGAAACTGGCAATGTCCAGTCATCTGCTACACGTTCAGGCAAAGTCTGCTATGTTGTTCATAGCCCATGTCCATTCCTGCCCCTGCCTCAGTGAACTCTCAGGTAGTCTCCGGTTAGATCGAGGACAGATAAGCTGAGACATCCTTTGGCTTTTTTTCACTTGTCTTGGCCCTTAGAGTTTTCAAGGTTATTTGTGGATTCTTTAGTGTTCCATTTGCAGCTATTTTCATTAAAAGCAACAATTAATTTTGATGTTATCATAGCCTCTCCTCGCATTGTGCACGTCCTCCTAAGATAAAGTCAGAGGGAAGCTTTGAGGAGCTTGGGCTTGGAATAGGGGACTCTACCTCTCTGTATCTTTGACTTAGTCATGATGCAATCTCAGTTTCTGAGATGAAGGATGCTGTAGTTATGATGGGTACAACTTATTCTTATCCTTCCCCCCCAGTTCTTGTCTCTTATTTCATCTTTTGGAATTTTTGAGTGGTTTGCTCAAGTCTGACTAAATATTTGTTCTTTAGCTTATAGTCCTTCGGTGTCTTTGTGTGCCTTTAGGATGGAACCCAAGCCTCCACAGCTGGTGATGTGTGCTGGGATTCCTGTTGCTATTACCTCACATTCCAACCAAATCTGCATCCCTAGAAAAGGTCGTGTCCTTAATCCCTGACTCACATCCCCGGTCAATGCTGGTGACTCTACAAGCCATACTTTTGGGATGGTTGTCCGATCTGATTTTCCTTGTACAATTTCTTAGAATGCTGGATTTTAGCTCTCAAAGAATCCTTAAACTATATGATACTTATATTACTATACTATACTGTACTGTACTGAACTATACTGTGCTATGCTGTGCTATACTGGTATACTCCTTATACTAGACTGTTCAGTTCCTTAGGAGCAGGGAACAAATACTCTTTGTCTAATACTTTGCGTGAGTTGGACGCACACTTATGTAACAAGTGCTAATGAGGTTCTTGTTTTCTTTCTGTCTTTAATCTCTTTTTCTTTCTTTCTGTTAGACAGGGCCCTCCCTTGGTAGACCAGAATGACCTCGAGTTTGTTATGTAGCAGAAATTGGTCTCCAGTTCACTGCAATAATCCTATTTCAGCTTCCTGAATGTGAACCATCACAATTGACTTTCAATAAATTTCTTGACAAGTGGATAAGTAAATCACCAAATAGTTCTTAGCAGTCATGGTCAGCAGAGCTAGGCTCAGACAGGTTACTACTGTGCTGTCAAATAAAGGATAATACTAGATAACACTCAAGAATTTTTTGGTTAAGTCAGCTTATTGGACACCTCTTACTCATCATTCCTTTTATCTTCTTGGCTTCATCTAACTCAATGTTCTACCCAGGGTTTGATCAGGTTCACATAGGTACACTCTGACAGTTTCTTGCCTCAGCCTTCATTATAGGCTTGTTGTGTCTTCCTGGGCTTGTCTGTTGATGTCTTGGTGCAGGACACCATACAAACCAGACCAGCACCCTTGTATGTAAGACCCCAAAGTGTGCGTGGATTTGGCCACTGAGGATGGGTCCCAATAGATACTTGCTTCCTCATTTTACCCCACCTATTCTTCTTTCTCTTTCAAGAATAGGTTTTAGATACTTGATAGTATCTGGAGGCCAGTGGAGTCAGGACCCCTGTGGGGGCTAGTAGACTGTCTGAGTAGAGGAGAGGGACCAGAAAGTCCAGGGAGCTTTTGCTAGGTTGTGTAGGAGATAGCACTAAAAGGAGCCATGTGGTTGGAGAACTACACAGCTTTGCAAAGACCTAGTATGACTATGTCAGGAAAACACTCAAGACTCAGGAAGCACTAAATGGGATTCAAGGTGATAGTACCGGTGGGTTTCCCTTCCTTGGGGTTCATTGGCCACTAGTCCAATGAGAGCAAGGGGAGCAGAAGTGGTGAGCAGGGTTCAGAATGCTGTGAGTAAGGTGAAAAGATTTCTGGGAGTCAGTTTCAGTGAGACAGCTCATTTTCATTTGGAGTGAACAAGGGTTATATAAACTTTTGGGAGTGGTAGGGGTTTTCAGGGTGGGTGTGCATTATTGGCTGGGGCTGAGGTTCTGGGAATGCTTCATTTACATGAAGAGGAATTCAAGGTGTTTGCGGGGCAGCCTCTTATCCGGAAGGAGGAAGTTGAACCTGTAGTTTGGTCATAGACTTCATGACTGCCTGGGAGGTGGCGGCAGAGGTGGGGATCATGCACTGGAGTGAGTGTGCCCAGAACAAGGAGAGAGCTCTTCTTACTCTTGCTGGTCTCAAGATGAGATTTTAGGGGTTTGGGCACATCTCAGTTACACTCCTACTCCAGGCCAGCTCCACTGGTAGCAAGTGCCCACAAAACCCAGGGATGAAAATATCCTGCCAGTTCTCACTAGTTCTGTCATTCAGCATCAGGTCGTGTTCAGTCATTTCTAAACACTTTAGCTGTAACAGTCTCTGAGAATATCCCCCAAAGTTCCTCAGAAAGCAAGAATGAAGGCCTAAGTTGTGGTAAGTAAAAGAAATGGAGCAAGGAAGGTGCAAGTTCATAAAACACTAACATATATAAGTGCTTTATGACGTTAGCCATTGCTAAGGGCTACTAGTTAATTCAACCCTGCAAAATTGCTAAATATCTGTTCTTCAAGAAGAAAGATAAATAGGTGGGGTAAAAGGGGATTCATTCTCGCTGGTCTTGAGTTGCAGAATATTGGACAAAGACATAGATCTTTTCTTAGTCATGGGGAATAATTAGTTCTAGACTGAAAACTGTTTTAGTTATATCTAAAAAATTAAAAAGAAAATTCTAATAAGGGATAAAACTGTTTCCAAAAAGCTTAACTCTGTCCTGGAGCAAAGTTCAAGAATATTTACAAGAGTTCTAAGATGTCTAGTACCCCTTAAAGTAAAACTTGCAATGTCTGACATGTCAAGATTCTGAATCCTGAGAAAAAGCAGCACATGTACTGAGATAGATGTCAGGGTTACCAAGCAATCACCAGCCACCATATTTGCATGGGGTGTAGTGAGACATTAGAGTCTTTTAAAGAGGATCCAAACTGAACTTCTGGAGATGGATGAAAACTGCAACATTTGTGATGAACAGTACGTGAGAGGGACCCCTGGTGTATTAGACAGGAAAGAATGATGAAGAGAACCTGAAGAAATAGTATAGAAGTTATAAAACAATGAAACTAGGAAAAAAGGAATAATTAAGGAAAATGAACAAAATGTCAGTGAGCAAGTGGAACAGCCTCAGGTGTCTCTTGCTCATATCTCCTCAAAGTTCCCAAAGGAACATGAGGTGGTAGACAAAAAAAGTAATAATGTTCTAAAAGATCCAAATTTGATGACAAGAGATAGAAGAAGTTTTAAAAAATCCAAGTATAGGAAACACAAGGAGAACAATATCAAGGCATGGGATAAAACTGCTAACAACAGCAATAAAATAAGTCTCTCCAAACCACCAAGAGGAAAAGGTCTGGTTCACATAGAGGAGCTCATAGAAAGATGGCTGGAAATCAAAACCAGAGCCTCCCACACGCTGGGTAAGTGCTCTACTTTTGAGCTATTTGCCCAGCCATAGTCCAAGATGCTTCCACATGAAGTAATATGTAATATATTTGAAGGGAGGGTGTGGTCACAGATTAGAAATTCTAAATCAACCACCAAACAAAATGCAATAGGTAACAATCTAGCAATGAAGGTATAATGAAAGTCAGCACTCAACTCAAATTGAGACAGAAAACTAGGAAAAAGAACACAAAGAACAGATAGACACCAAATAGGTGATTGTTCTAAGTACAACCAAATCCTCCAACACACTGAATGTAAATAGACTAACTATATTTATAAAAAGGCAAAGACTGTTGAGTTGGATTTTTTTTAAATTTTATTTTTTTTAGGTTTTTCAAGACAGGGTTTCTCTGTGTATCCTTGACTAACCTGGACTCACTTTGTAGACCAAGCTGGCCTTCAACTCACAGAGATCCACCACTTCTGCCTCCTGAGTGCTGGGATTAAAGCATGAGCCACCATGCATGGCTGGGTTGGATTTTGAAAAGACTCAATGATGATTGCAAGAAATACATTTTACATATAATGACACAAATAGGTTAACAATGAAAGGATAAAAGCAAACACTATGCCAACACTAGTCAAAGGAAAGTTAGAATGCTGGTATTAGCATTAGACCATGTATATTTCAGATAAAAAATTAGTACCATTGAAAATGAAGGTCTCTTCCTAATGCTAAATATATGTTTATCAATCAAGAGGACATAATACCAACTGCATTTGAGTACAAAACTTGAAAATGCACAAAGCAAAAACTCACAGAACTTCAAGAAGATTGACAAATCCACAGAGTCCTATATTTCAATTCTAGTCTCAATAACTGGTCATAGGTGGGCAGAAATCAGTAACAATATCAAGCATTTAATTTTAATTTAAGATTCATTTAACACCACTAAACCAGCTGGTTTGACATTTGTTGAGCAGTTAATTTATACAACACCACCTTTTTTTTTTTTCCCAAATGCATCTGAAACATGAAGATCATTTAATCTCGATGAGGTGACTGTCATCATTTCCACTTACAAGTGAATAAAAAAAGGAGGCAGGAAAAAGGTAGGCAGCTTGCTGAAGGTCACAGCTATCAAGCATCCTGCAGGACATAGCACCCGGTTGTCTGTAGAATGCAATAGTCTCCCACTGCCCTGAGCACCTGGGATAGCTCAGGTCTCTGTGACCTAGAGTGAAATCCCTTTTAAATAAACAAAGGAGTGGACTTCTCAAATAGCATTCTACATTCTCTAAATACTATTTGGAAAGGAAACACATTCTCTCCCTCTCCTCTCATATTCCCACCCAGCCCAAATGGCCCGTGTGCTTCCTTTAAGTGACATGACTTATAGGTATCATAAACTTGAGTTCCACAGCTGGTGGGTCTGAAAAGGAAGACAGTTGGAGAGTACAAAAGGCTGGTGGGACTCTTCTTCAGGCTGTCCTGCTGTTGGAGGGTGGTCTCATACATACTTTAAACCCAGCCTAAAGTGTCTGAGTGCTGTACTTGGAATATTTGCATCCAGACAATAACTCCTTTTCCAGGAAAAAAAATGTATTTATTAAAGGGGAACGGAGAATGATTAGCTCATGACTGACTTTCTTTGCTTACCTTCTTAAATCTGTTAATATGGCTATAATGTATGTAATTATTACGACTTGGAAGAACATTGTAATGTTTTCCACGGTAAAGTTTCCTTAAGTATTGGCAAGAAAATGTCATTGAGAGGAACAACGTTTTAGTGGAACTTTGCCTGAGACCTGGCACATAGTTGTATAAGAGGATATGCGAAATGGGGATATTATTCCGCATCACCATGCTCCGCAGAGGAGTTAGACTGATCAGCAAAGTGAATCTTGATAATGAAATTGCAATTCCCCCAGATTTCTAGTATGAATTCAGTATGTCTCGTTCTTTTTTAAAAGCACCCCCACTCTTCCTATTGGACGTCGTTGTTGGATAACCAGCTTCCTTTTCCAGTCCCTCAGCATAGCTAGTGACTTCTTGATGTCTTTCGCTTTCCTCCCACCTCCTTCCATTCCCCTTTGCCTCTATAGCCCTCCCCTCCTGCCTTCCTCTCAGCTGAACACCCCCGGAGGGAGATGAGGGAGATCAAAGAACCATCCATTCAGTAGCTGCAGCCCAGAGGAAAGAATTTTCCAGCTCCCCCTTCTGGCTGGGCTGAATGGTGGGTTTAGGGACAGGAAGTTGGACTGGGGCGTCTTAGCTTCTGGCCGTGGGGTGGGCTGGGGAATTATGAGAGAAGTGTCTGAAGCAGCATTGCACACTTTAGAAAAACAATGTGCACCAGTTCCCTCTGTGGTAGCTAATGCAATGCACTTGAATTTGGGACTGGGCCACACATTCTTGAAAGCCATTGTTTACCTTGGAGTTTTGGAGGTTGGTTTATAGCCCTGAAGGGAACCTAGGAGGTGACAATGGGAGCGCTTCCCCGGTGCTGGGGAACTCACAGAGGGGAGAGTCACCCTCCGGGGTGGGGGCTCCAGCGGAGGAGGGACGGCCGCTGGCCAATCAGAAGACGAGGTTGAGCCGGGCTTAGCCTCCCAGGGGCTAGCTGTGGAAAGTTAGGAGTCTCAGTCGCTGGCCTGGAGCGCGGCGGCGGAGGCAGCACCTCAGGCTCGCAGCGTCCCTAGGGCATGGACCCCGCGCTCTGCCGGCGCTCGGCTACTCGCAGCGCCCTGCACGCGGCAGCCTAGAGCCCGCGACCTACCCAGCCGGACAAAAGGCGCCGCATCCCTGAGCTGCCCAGCCCAGCCCCTGGAGGCAGCCGGGCTGCGGGTTGGTCCCCATCTCACTCTCTGCTCCAAACTTTGAGTTAGTTCAGAGACTGCAGAAGGCTGATGAGGCACCAGAGAGGAAATTCTCTGTCTGCTGTTGAGGATTAAGCACAGTGCTTAGGAGCTCAGTGCTAAGAGAAAAGCAGCGAGCCAACAAGGAAAAAAAAAATGATTGCCCAGGAAGTGGTCCACACAGTATTCCTGGTGGCTCTTCTTCATTCTTCCCTAGCTGGGGATGGGACCCCCAAGTCTGAGAGCAGGGCTGAGGAGATTCCGGAGGGGGCGTCCACGTTGGCTTTTGTGTTTGATGTGACTGGCTCCATGTATGATGATTTAGTTCAGGTTATTGAAGGGGCTTCCAAAATTTTGGAAACGTCTTTGAAAAGACCTAAGAGACCTCTTTACAACTTTGCCTTGGTGCCTTTCCATGATCCAGGTAAGGGAAATACTCTCTGTCTTGTTGTGATTCGTAATTCTATTACTTCTTATGCTAGCTATAAATTTGTTTTATTGTCTGAAAGTTTCAAAAGCATAAAAAAAAAAAAAAAAGAATGTGCAGCTGCAACAAAGAATTGCTTGCTGGTGTCTGGGTTTGCTCTCGTACCTCCTTAAGCGCTCAGCTAGGCTTAGCCGTGGAGTGGGTAGATGGCTTGCTTTGGGAGATTAAACGGTGGTGCCCTGACCTGGAATTGGTCTGCTGAAGAACAGAACCAGGAATTTGCAGCAGCAACAGCAGCAAACTCAGAGTTAACTGGCCTGCATTTTAAGTTAAAGACTGTTTTAATTGCAAAGGCAGCCGGGGCAGGGACATGGTATTCAGCAGCAGGGATGTTAAGAGTAAGCACACTCTCAAGATAACCTCACGTAGGAAAGAAACAGACCTGCTGTGGGACCCATGAACAAGTCTGTAAATAGTAACTAGCAGTGGAACTGAAGGCATGAAAATGAAAGACAGAAGCCATTCATTTCTTAACTGAATCTATTCATCCTTGCACCGGGTTATCATTAGTCAGATTCACAGATGTGTGTAAACAGCATGTCCATGTCTCATGCAGTACAAATGCATGTAATTTGCTGTGTCTGTGCTCTTGAAAGGTAGTTGAAGAAAAATAACTTTATGTTGTGCCCTGAAGCTGTGGGTTTCTGCTGCTGCACTGTAATACGATCCTATTTACTCTTCCCAGTTTCTTTTTAAAGTAGCACCTCTCTGTGAGGCTCATAGGAGCCCCCATTGTCATCATTGAGGGTAGCATTACAGGGGGAACCCTGGGGCTTGCTGTCTTGTGTCCACCTGAGTTTCATTAGTGTAAGTAGCTGCTCAGTGAAGAAATTAAACAGTGGTTTCTTAGACGCCCTCCCCCACTGCTCTCCCACACTCCCCTTGCTTTTGAAATTCTCTCTTCACTAGACTTTGGCATAGCCTCTTTCACAGTGAGAGCACGATGTTGAAGATTTCAGGTTTTTTTCTCTTCCTTGTGCATTTGCCAAACATATTAAAATCCTAATTATTGCTAGTTATTAAATGTGCTATATGTCAATTATTTAAAAATATGTCATTGGGATATATTGAGAGAACTAGAACTTTCTGGAATTTTCATGTTCTTCAGTGACAACAATAAACAATTCTGCTCTTCTGCAGTGTACACGTGCATTTCCACACTGAACAGACATGATTTGCTTTATTATTTGAATCAAGAATTAGATGGTCGGGCGTGGTGGCGCAAGCCTTTAATCCCAGCACTTGGGAGGCAGAGGCAGGTGGATCTTTGCGAATTCGAGGCCAGCCTGATCTACAAAGTGAGTCCAGGACAGCCAGGGCTACACAGAGAAACCCTGTCTCGAAAAACCAAAACAAACAACAATAATTAGATGGTCATTTTCTGTGTTTACTGTTTCAGTAAGAAATCTCAAATGTCATGATGTTTCAATTTATAAGATGCCAGGATACCATTTATGATGTAGTCGAAGGTTTCTGCTATCTTGGAGTAGCCTAAACATATTTCATCAATAGGGATGAGTCTGAAGTTGGCTCAAATAGAAAGTAAAAACCGATATTGCCAATTTAGAGCACGGTTTTCTTGCCTCCCAAAAAATATATGACAATATGTTGCTGGAAAAAATATAAAATATGTTTCATCTCATAAATGGAAGTTGAATACCATATTCTGGAGTGATGTGGAAATATTTTATAACAAATTGTATAATGTGTGCTGCCTCCCAGCTGGTATCCAGTGAGAAAGTCTGCACACTGGTGCAGTTGATTTTCCAATAGTTCAGCAATCAGATTTCAAAGTGGGGGAAACTTGGAATGTTAATTGACTAACAAAACAAGAGCTTTTAAAAAATTAAATTGTATGAGAAAATAATTAGTTGTTTAAACTTATTTAATGAAATTGTGTTTATAACTCAATGTACATACTGATTTTATTTCCATTATGACCGAACATAGAGAAGAATTGTGAGCAACCTATCCAAAACTGTTTAAAATATTTTTGCAGATAAAGAATAGAAGTTACAACAGACAACTGGCATTTAACTTCAAATTCAATATAACAGGTCATTACTGTTGTGTGATTTTTCTGATTTCCTCTTTGTGTGTACAAATGTGTATGTGTGTCTGTGTATCTTCATTGGGAATTTTTGTTTCTCTTTCAGTTGATAATCAGGATGTAATGACAGGAAGGACCTTGAATGGGGCTTGACTATCTTATTGATGTTAGGGAAATGTCAGTCTACCTTTTTGAAGTTCAGTTTTGGTATCAAAGTGAGAGAAGAGTTTGAACATACCTAAGGACATTTCCAATTGTGATGTTTTGTGATTCTTTATTTTACAAATGGATTTTTTTTGTACTCTCTAATACACATCTGTACTGTTGAATAAAACAACTAATGTGGAAAGAAATAAACATTTAGCATTGTAGCTAGATAGAATAGTGAGTGAATTTGGGGACACGGTCTAAAACTTTTGAATAAAGTCTTTAGGCTTTTAGATGGAGATTATTCAACAGGTCCACATGACAGTTCAGGGAAAGGTGTGTGGCTACAGGTGGTGGTAGTTTGAAAATACATGGGAAACATAGAGCCCAAGAAGAAAGACTATCTTATCATGGGCAATGTGGTGATAAATCTTGGCAGAAGATGTTCATGCAGGATAGGGTGGGAAAGATTCAGTAATACCAGTAGCACATGGAAGGAGAGCAGCCCCCTGGACTGCCTCGGTTCATGGAGGCAGAAGCTGGCCTTTTAATGTTAATTAACTGTAGTGAAGAAGTCTTTTAACTCCCAAAGCCATGATTCTACATTAATTAATTAATTAATTTATTTTTGAGACATGGTCTTTTATGTTCTGGAATTCACAATGTAGGCCAGGCTGGTCTTGAACTCATGGACTATCCTCCTGCATCTTATTCTTGGTACTGGGATTTTAGGTGTGGAGCATGACACCTGGCTCCTGCATTAGTTTTTAATAGCTTTGTTAAGATTCACTTCTTTTGCATACAATTTACCCCTTTATCATGAATAATTCAATAATTTATATTATGCTCACAGATAGGTGACACCCATTGTCACTGTTGGTTTAAAAATATTTTCTGTACCCCCAGAAGAAGTCCTGTAGCATTTAGTTGTCAGTTTCCTGTCCACTGATTAAAGTATTCTTCTTCTAAGTGAACCATTGACCCATTTTCTGTCTCTCTATGCTTTTCTGTTCTGGACTTAAACACTATAGATATTATTTATAATCATATGTGGTCTTGTGTGACTGTATTCCTTAGGTCAACATAATGCTTTAAGGTTCATTCATATTGAAGCATGTGTCAGTCATTTCTTTGTATGACCAAAGTATATCGTGTAATATACCACTTATACCATATTTTACTTATCCACTGGTCCATGATGGAGATTTATATATTCTTTACTGTTTTATGAATAACTGTTATGAATATCCACAGATGCATTTCTGTGCAGACATGTTTTCATTTCTACTGAGTATATTTTTTGGAGTGAAATCTCTGGGTCATGATAACTATATATTTAGTTGCTGAGGGGGTGGGAAATCTACTGTTCAAAGCAGTTACAATGTTTTATGGTCCAAATAATAGTATGTGTGAGATCCAGTTTCTCCATATCTTTATCAGCATGTCATAAATTGTTAGAATATATATGTACTTTTTTCTGTTTTTAATACTACTCAAATTTCATCCTTGTCTTCTACATAACGCTGAGGCGAGCTAATGGTATCTCCTGCCTGCAGTGCCTTGTGTCACTCAGTGCTTTATTTCCCCTTTCTCTGTGAGGCAGTTTCCAGAGACAGGAGGAATATTAGTTGACACTGTGTTTTACTGAGTTGAACATCTCCTTCTTCTCTTTGGCAATCACATTTTACTCTCTGGAACATCTCATACTGGTCTGTGTTCCTTGCTCACTTGCTTACTATGTTTCAGGCATTTCTTTTTTTTTTTTTTTTTTTGGTTTTTCGAGACAGGGTTTCTCTGAATATCTCTGGCTGTCCTGGACTCGCTTTGTAGACCAGGCTGGCCTCGAACTCACAAAGATCCGCCTGCCTCTGCCTCCCAAGTGCTGGGATTAAAGGCGTGCGCCACCACCGCCCGGCTTTCAGGCATTTCTTAATGCACTGAGGAACCAAAAGAAAATAAAACCAAAAAGAAGGCTCCTGCTATCATGGATATTGCAGCATTCTATTGAAGAAAAGGGAACATATACAATAAAGAAAATGATCAAAATACACACAAGCATTTGATGCCTATGATTGCTATGAAGAAAACAAATCAAAAACAAAGCAAAAAAACAGACAAAGGGAAGGGGGATCTCAAGGTGGATTTGAGGGTGCTAATTTATGTGTATAGGTGTTTTGTCTCCATGTATGTCTGTGCACCACATGCATGTACTACCTGCAGAGGATAGAAGAGGGCATTGGATCCTTTGGAACTGGAGTTACACATACATGATTGTGAGCTGCCCTGTGGATGCTGGGAATCAAACCCAAGTCCTCTGGAAGAACAGCCAGTGCTCTTAACCACTGTGCCATCTTTCCAACCCTCAGCTATAAATGAATGAGTGATATGATCTGACATATACACCTGTGGCATCATTCTAGTGTTGGGTAGTAATTAGTAATGGGAAGCAGATAAAGAGTAGAAATGCATTAAATAGAAGGCTGTGGATTCCTTGTGTAGAGTTTATACTTATGAGTGTTTGTTTATATTTTGACTTTATGTATATTTTGAGTAGAAAACCAGGAAGACTTGATGATGCACAGGACATGCGGTACGAGGAAAAAACAAGGTGAAATGGGTTCTGAGACTTGGCTTGAGTAAATAGAAGTGTGGTGGGGCTATATCCTGAGGTGGAGAAGAATGATGAGAGATAGGTTTCAGAAATGGTGAAAGGTTGAGGCTTTCATTTTTGAACGAGTATAAACTTGAGATATCTTTTGATAAATAAGTGGAGATGGAAGAAGGCATATCATATACATATTTTATGCAAATGATATAAGAGTTCAAGGGGAAAAGGCAGAATGAGAGGTGTTAATTTCCAGCCCGGAGGCATACCTAAAGATTGTGTTTAGGGCTGTGAGACTAGATGCAACTACTCAGGGACTGACAGTGCTTGGGGAAGAGAAAAGGTCTGAGGACTCAGCCTGGAGATGCAAGGATGCTTAGGTACAAAGATGCAGAATAACCAAAGAGGTATCCAAAGAAACTGGAATCAGAGAGGCAGGAGAAGCTCTGACTTAAGGAAGGAGACTGGTCAACTGAAAGGAATATAGCAATGTGGAAGATACTGATGGCTCAAAAAGAATAGTTTCAGTGAAATGAAGGTGACAGAAGCCTGTATGGGGAGATTGCAAGAGAATGTAGAAGAGACATTGAAAACCTTTGTAACTGCATTTCTGTGTTCAATTACTGCCATGGTTGCTGTATTCATGAGGCTAAATTTGAATCTAGTTGAGATAAATTATTCAATTGGTTCTTTTCAAAATGCAAATGTTATGCAGTATAATGGACATCCATTTTGGCATGGAAAACTTATGTGCTTTTCCTTATTCTTGTCATTTAAGCAAATTGTTTAGTAATCTTGACAGATTCCCAGTTTGCTAGCTATAAAATCAGTGCATTTCATTCCCAAACAATAATTTTTACTCTAATTTTGTTTTATCATAACAAACTGAAAGACAAGTGACTTTAAAGAGACTGGAAACAGAAGGATTTGATTCATTGGCAGAAGTATCAACACTTCATGTCTCTTATATTTAAGAATTTCATTTTAATAAAACCCATAATCCCTCAATGGCCTTGTATGGTTTGATCAGACCTGTGTAGTGTTAAAAAAACACCCCAAGACTTTTGTAATATAAAGGTTCTAAGAATATTTTTCTGACCAACAGCAAAATTGCTCTAAACTATAATGAACAGAAAGATTCTTTTTTTTTTTTTTTTTTGGTTTTTCGAGACAGGGTTTCTCTGAATATCTCTGGCTGTCCTGGACTCACTTTGTAGACCAGGCTGGCCTCGAACTCACAAAGATCCGCCTGCCTCTGCCTCCCAAGTGCTGGGATTAAAGGCGTGCGCCACCACCGCCCGGCAAACAGAAAGATTCTTACAAGGAAAAATAATATACACTCAGACTTTGAAAATGTAGATGCTCTTACATGAACTGAACCTCAAATTGAATGATTTCTATTTCAGTAAGTATAGGAAACAAGAAGCTGCCAGTCCCCCAATTGTCTCTAGCACTTTGTGCAGGAGCAAGAATTTTCATGAAGGTAAGAAGAAATATATGTATATATATATATGTATATATATATATTGTAAAATGTATACGTATACATGGATATGTTGTGTAAGATATAAATATGCATATATGTGTACATTTATATATGTATGTACATATATATGTCTATATATGAGGGAGAGGATTTGAGGAACTAAGGAAACTGCACTAGCAGTTAAGTGAGGGTTTTAGTTTCTCCCCCTTCAGTTCTGGTGATCAGAGACAAACAGTCTATTCTCCACTCCTCAGTGCCAGAGTGAGGGGTTTTGGGTGAACAATGGTAATTTGTTTCTCAGGATGAAATATTTTAGCCTGAGCTAATGGGTACTACTTCATCAGATAAATTTGAGGCTGAGTAGAGCTGCTTTGCTATGCATAATAAAAACTCCCTCAAGAATGTAAAAGAGACTGGACCTGGAGTTATGGCTTAGTGGCTGAGAGCTCTTACAGCTCTCAGAGGACCTAGGTTCAGTTCCCAGAGTTCTTGTCAGGCGGCTTACAAACCTATGTAACATCAGCTCCAGAGGATCTGAAACTATCTTTTGGCCTCTTTGGGCACCAGCATTAATTTGATCACACCCACACAGAGGCACATGCCTACATATGTACCTACAAATTAAAACAATGAAGAGGATATTAGAGACTGGATTTTGATGCATATAGTATTTAAAATCTATTAAGGATATTTACCACAGAATGAAGATATTTTGTGTTTGTTTTTGGTTAAATCAAGGAAAAATCTTTTAACTTATTGCTAATAAAACAAAATTTGGCTTTATTTATGGTTTGTTTCTATCAAACATAATTTTTGGTGCTTTCTACTTAAGTATTTCATTCATCTTATAGGCTCAGCAACACAATAGATACTTGTGAAATATTTCTTCAAGGGATGCATGAATGAATAAATGAATGAATGTTAAAGAACAGAGTATTTCTCTGTGTACTTTTAGTCTATGTTGTGGTAGCATGTGTTCCTATGAATATTTACATCTTGCTTTTCACATCTGTAAATCTATTTTTAAGGCATATTACTGATGAGACCAAAACTTCCAGCATATTACTTTGTCAATTAAGTGTTTTGGTGATAATATAGCTCCCATTTAAGCTTGACCAAGAAAGAATGTTGAGATCTAGGCACTCTCAATTCTTGGGTAGTTATTAAATGCTTGCATAAGCAATTGATTAGGCTGGAGTGTGTGGCTATCATGTGGAATGTCTCATCATCAAGCCCTTGGGCAGTCTGTTTACTCTCTGATTTTAACTGGACCTACTGATGGAGTGTCACAACAAATAAAATAATTTCCAAGAAACACTGTACAAACAAAAGATCCACACTGTTTTTTGTTTTGTTTTGTTTTCTACAAGTGTATGGGGTTTTCAACTTCAGTTCTCTCTCCTCTGGCAAGCTCTGTTAGGATTCTCTATATTTATGGAGAATAGAAAAAAAATGGGACTGGCCCCCTATAAAAGTGCAACAATGTTAATTCTTTTCACCCTAGTGGTATTATCATGGTTAAACAAAGCAGTACACATGAAAATGTTTTAGATGTATTACAGAGGGCTGACAAGATGGCTCAGCAAGTTAAGGCACTTGCTGTTAAGCCTGACTTGAGTTCCCTTCCCAGGTCCCACATAGTAGAAGGAGACAACCAACTCCTGAAAGTTGTCCTCTGACATCCACATGTCTACCATGTCCCACCCTAGTAAATAAGAAAGCAGATGTAATTTTAAAATACCCAATTTTAACAATAAAATGTACTATAAAATGGGTGGTTCAAAGTCACATTTGTCTGTAAAAATTGAAGAAGACAATGAAGTTACACGGGAAGATGTTCAGTGTTTGTATATAAGAAAAGGGAACTTAACAGGGTCGGTCTGCTTGGTGACTTGACTGCAAGTCAACATACAGGCAAAAGACAATTCAAACCAGTTCAAAATTAGCTCCATCCTGATACACTGAATGTTTGAGATACATGAGTTCTTTTTTTTTTTTTAATATTTATTTATTAGTGTTCTGTCTGCAGGTATATCTGCAGGCCAGAAGAGGGCACCAGATTTCATTATAGATGGTTGTGAGCCACCATGTGGTTGCTGGGAATTGAACTCATGACCTCTGGAAGAGCAGCCAGTGCTCTTAACCGCTGAGCCATCTCTCCAGCCCGATACATGAGTTCTTTATGACTTTGTTCCTGACCCCTCGCCACTGTCTCATCATAGAGAAACCTGCAAGAGAATATAAATACTCCATTATACGCCTTTATGTTTATTTATTCACTCATTTTCATTCACTAGTCAACATGTTTGTTGTTGTTTATTAATATTGAGGATCATGCCAGGTGTGTTGGTTCAAAAACAGTGAGATAAACTTCGGAAAAGGCTAATGGTCTATGAGGCAGTACACCGGGGAAATGATAATATAATATACCACAGTATATTCTGTAGTGGAAAGAAACACAAAGTTCTGTACTTTCTTGAACTCAAGCAGGGTTGGCTAGCATAGGTTTTCTGGAAGAAGTGTCATCTGGGCTGAAATCTGAGGAAAGTTCATGAATTAAAAGCAGCTTAATCAAAATATACTAAAGGTTTTGCCTTTCACCATGAAAGCTCTCGGGGACTGGAAGGATCTCAAGGATTATTGTGGCATCACTGTGGTTTTCAATTTAGAATTTTATCTCTTGGCACAGTGTAGCAAGGGAGTCTTCAGAACTGGGAGATGAGAGTTGAGGCCAACTCAGCAATTGTGGGGAGGAAATCCTGGGAGCACCTTGAGGAGTCCTGAGCACCAGGAGAAAAGGATAACTTTATGAGTTATTAAGGAAGTCAATTGACTTGACTTTATCCTAGTTATATGGGAAAAATAAATATAACTACCTATATTAGTTTAGTGTGCAATAGGAGAGAGGAGATATGAGTCAATGTTTCCTCTAGGAGACAATGTCATTCCTAGGGTAGGGAGTCTTGATAGCAAGCTCTTCATAGATTCACTTGTCCAAAATACACATCAACCAGAAGTTCATGGGTTAGCAATGAAAAATAGTCTTGGAAACATATTTGAGCAATGTTCTAACTTCCAACCAAATTCTAAGTAGGACTCAATGTGTTAATTTATTTTGTGCTTGAGTAACCAGGATTCCACTGTGGTGATGGACTGTTTTTCCTTATAAATATGTAATGATGTCATTACACATTAGCACCATACAATTAGCTGTCCTTGCTCTGGTTGCACCCACTCTAAACAGCTTTCTGATAATGTAACCTCATGCCATTCTTTATGGGAAGAGAATGCTCCATTCAGACGGATGGATGAATCCGTCAGGTTCACCGCTCACAGTCTTCATCAGTAACTCATATTTTGGCATTCCAGTTGTATACATCAGCCTCCCTTGTTTAAAATACTGTGACAGTGTCATGCTCAAGTTTCTGAGTTTTTAAGTCTGAGAGCCAGATACTAGTCAATGACGGTGAATTTATCACAGTCCATGTTCCCCTCTGGGTCTGTTTGGGTGGCCTGTCTGTCTCCAGGTATCACTCCCAGCATTTCTAACTGTAAGTGTTAGCTGAATGTGCCAAGTGGCTGTTGTAGCCACTTGAAATTTATACAGATGACAGTTGAAGCCATCGGAATGAGTGAGATCATCCAAGGAGGGTGTTAGACTCAGAAAAGAAACTGGATAGAACTGGGGTGTATGCAAACATTCAGGGGATGGAAGAAAAGAAGCTTATAGAGGATTCTGAAAAGGAGAGTCCATGAAAGCAGTTAAGAACAAAGGTTGTAGGTTTTAAGAAAGATGTCAACTCTTTCCATTTATAAGATTAATGAAGATAAAGGCCAAATAAAATTAAGGTTGTTTTTTTAAAAAGAGTCTCCTTTGGCTTGTGGAACCACAGGCTGAATGGCATGAAAATGAACCTAGTGATTACAACGTGTTTCTTTTATGAGACACAAAGTAATAGGCAGAATAGGCTCTGGAGTTTGATCCCTATCTTGGAAGCTCAGTCTTACCATCTTTCTGTTCAGTATGATGTACCTTACAAGGTTTATGTGAGGACTAATTATAGTAGATGTTCAAAGTTTTGTGCACATAGTAAATTCTCAACAGACATTGAGTATTGGGTCTTAGGGTTGTGTAAGGACGTTTTGATTTCAGATGGTAAGAAGGAAAGGGCACTTAAGTACTATCTGAAAGTAATCCACCTAGTTGAAAAATATTGCAGGTGATACCAGAGGCTAGATAGCATATGAAACCAGGACTTAGAAGCAGAGAAAGAGATAGGCTGCAAAAAAGGAGCAGTTGTTGGCAGGTAATGTTGGTTTGGTATGAAAAGAGAGTAGAGCACAGCCAGGCAGAGTTACAGACAAGTCATACATGAGGACACAGGATGTGGCGTCATGTCATGGATTCTTTTCTGCATGTGCGTGGGTAAAATGGTGGCTTTTTATTTCACGTACCACAAGAATACGACTTATATGACATCACAAAATACGCCAATTTTTTTGAAGTAGATTTTCATGAGCTCCATTTTGTTGTTCATTTTAATATTTTGTTCAGATAAATGTGTGAAATCAAAATGTGCCCAAGAAAGCAGGGCAAAATGTTTCTTAGAAAGATTGTAACAGCTGGGCGGTGGTGGCGCACGCCTTTAATCCCAGCACTTGGGAGGCAGAGGTAGGCGGATCTCTGTGAGTTCGAGGCCAGCCTGGTCTACAAAGTGAGTCCAGAACAGCCAGGGCTACACAGAGAAACCCTGTCTCGAAAAACCAAAAAAAAAAAAAAAGAAAGATTGTAACAAAATATTACTGACTGGATGACTTGAAAAATGTAAATTTACCACCACCACCATTCTGAAGGCTGGAAGTCCAAAATTCCAAAACTAAGGTGTTGGTAGAGTTGTTTCCTTCTGAAGGCTGTGTGGGAGAATCTGTGCCATGTTTTCCTCCCAACTTCCTGTGGTATCTGGCAATCTTTGAGAGTCCTTGGCTTTTAGATGCATTAGCCAGATCTCTACCTTCATCTTCATGTGATGTTCTTTCTGTGAACTCTGTCAAATTCTACACCTCCAAATTCCTTTTTCTAATTTTTTAATTTTTTTTTATTTTGAGGGAGGACACTAGTCACACTGGATTAGTGGCCTACTGTATTCAAGTATGACTTCATTTTAACCAATTACATCTGCAATAACCTTATTTCCAAATTTGGTCAAATTCTGAAGTTGAAAGTAGGCACTTTCAACATATGAATTTTTAGGGGACACAATTTCACCTTTAGCATATTATCATCACTTAACATTTAAATTCTAAAACTCTTTAGTAACACTCATTTTGTTCTATAAATTTCTTAAGCAAATGTTTGTGTCAGAAGTTATCTTGGACTATAGTCTCGGATCCCTTTTTGGATCTGAGCAGAGTCCTGATTGTTAGCTGTGGAGAAAAACAGTCATCATGAGCACAGGATTCCTTACATCCTTGAAATCATCTTCATTCAGAAGCCTGTGATTATTTTACTTGTATAGCATGGCATTTATTAAAACTCTTCTTGATGCTTTAAAAAGGATTTTTGAGATAACTTACTTTAATTTCAAAATGGTGAAAGTTGTATAGAGGCTAGGCATCCTGGAGATTGTGTGTAGGCCCCAACATATTTTGAGTTTGTATAACCCCAGATCCCTTTCTTGGAAACTTTAAACACACTAATTAGAACTTTTCCCCCCATTGATACCAGATCTCCTTGAACTTTATTTTAACACTGTTTAACAGCAGGTGGGCTGGGGGGAGGATTCCTTGCTCTTTTAAGGTTGGAAGGAAAATTGCCACTGAAAATGCTTCAGGGCAGACCATAGCTGCCCTTGCCAACATCTGCATGGAGAGGCTGGTTAGATAAACCTGGGTGATGGGTAGCCACAGTCATGGAGATGTTCCATGCTACCTCTTCGTTATTTTTGCCATCAGGTAGAAGGTCAAAAACACACCATGTCACTAAACACGAGAGAGGAACACTGTAAATACCAAATTGTACTCTGTTGGGAAACACATTTTTGAGATTCAAAGTAGAATCTCCTTTGCCTTTTGTTTAGTTTGCTATTTCTGGTTCAAAGCACTTTGCCAGAACACGTAGGAAACTTCATTTCTATTGTTTTTCTTGTCCCCAGACTCTCCCTCCTGCTCTTCTTAGGTGTACATCCTCATTGCTGCTTTGATGAGATCTTTACATTCTTGCCTTGAAGTTTCCTCCTTAGCCACATCCAAAAGGAATGCTTCACAGTCTCCTCTACTTGAAGAATCCCCACAATTTTATGCCTCCTAGGGAATCATCCTGGAATATTAGAAAAGTATATTTCTTTTTTATTTTTTTTAATGTTTATTTATTACTTCAAGTTACATCTCCATCATCGTGTCCTCTTTCTACCCCTCCCAGTCCCACCCTCCCATCCTCTTTTCCCCCTCCCACCTATCCTACTCCTACAGAGTGGAGTGTCACTACATATCAGCCCCCTCCCCCCTCAGTTCAGCAGTCATATGAGGGCTAAGAGTTTCCTCTTGCACTGGGGGCCTACGTGGCAGCACCACTAGGGCAAAGTCCCACCAACAGGTAACAAGGTCTATGTTCCTGTTCCTTTTGGTGTATTGGTTGTAGGATAGTTATCCTGTACTATATGGTTAAAATCCAGTTATGAGTGATAGATGCCATATGCATCTTTCTGAGTCTGGGTTAGCTCACTCAGGATGAGCTTTTCTAGTTCCATCCATTTGGCTGCAAATTGCATGATTTCATTGTTTCTGATAGCTGAGTAGTATTCCATTGTGTAAATGTACCACAGGGTTTTTTTTTTTAACTATTCTTCAGTTGAGGGACATCTGGGTTGTTTCTGGTTTCTAGCTATTACAAATAAGGCTGCTATGAACATAGATGAGGAGATGTCCTTGTGGTTTGATGAGGAATCATTTGGATATATACCCAGAAGTGTTATGGCTGGGTCTTGAGGTAGAGCTATTCTAAGCATTTGACAAAGTCCAACACCCCTTCATGCTAAAAGTCCTGGAGAAAGCTGGCATACAAGGACCATACCTAGAAATAATAAAGGCAACATAGAGCATGCCAGTAGCCAACATCAAATTAAATAGAGAGAAACTTAAAGCATTTTCTCTAAAATGAGGAACAAGGCAAGGATGTCCACTCTCCCCATATCTCTCCAACATAGTACTTGAAGTTCTAGCCAGAGCAATAAGACAACTAAAGGAGATCAAGGGGATACAAATTGGAAAGGAAGAAGTTAAATTATTCCTATTTACAGATGATATGATATTATATATATAGGTGACCCCAAAAATTCCACCAGAAAACTACTACAACTGATAAACACCTTCAGTAAGGTGGCTGGATACAAAATTAATTTTAAAAAATCAGAAACCCTTCTTTATACAAAAGATAAATGGGCTGAGAAAGAAATTAAGGAAACAACATCATTCACAATAGCCACAAACAATATAAAATGCCTGGAGGTAACTCTAACCAAGCAAGTGAAAGACCTGTATGACAAGAACTTCAAGTCCTTGAAGAAAGAAATTGAAGGGGACATCAGAAGATGGAAAGATCTCCCATACTCATGGATAGGTAGGATCAACATAATAAAAATGGCCATCCTACCAAAAGCAATATGCAGATTCAATGCAATTCCTATCAAAATACCACCACAATTCTTTATAGAAATGTACATTTCTTAATGTTGAGATACCTCTTTATATTTATGTCTGCTATGCCCTTGATAATTTTACTCCTTTTTATTTCTTGCATGATATAAGGAAAATTAGTAGTGGATTTGGTTTATCTTGATAAATAGACTGTAGTAAGTTAGAATGACATAGGCTTGGAATGAATGGATCCTATTGTCAGATAGGGCACTATTGATCAGTAATTAATGTAATTATATATGCATTACAAGTCTGACTTGTAAAAAGTCTTCTTTTTACTTCTCAAAGCCTTAGTCTGTTAATATTAAAAAGGACAGCAATTATATTTCCCTCAGAATTATCTTAGTATTAGAAGAAATACAAGCAAAACTCTGTAGTAAAGAGTTAAGATTTAACAGTGTGCTAGCAAGGGAATATTTGATAAGGTGGAGACACCTGTCACCTGGCTTTATAACTACACAAGTCATATGTCTCCTAGGGCCTGTACAGTTTCCTGTACAAAGCACAGGTTTATCAAAGTTGTGGCAATGAAGCTAGATCATGGACTTGGAAGCTGAAGATGGCAGAACACACTCTTTATTTGTAGCATTTGCCGATTTCTGTTGTGTTAGTAATTCTACATGACCAATTCAGACCAGTTGGATGTCAGTGGAAGTGGAGTAGGGAATAGATATACCTAACCATCTCCCACTCACCTCTTTAAATTTCTTCCAGAAATGGGGATGCTTGTGTTTTAACGAGATTATAGTTGTGAAAGTACTTAGTATCATAGGCACCCTCTAAAGGTTAGTTTACATTTGTGCAGAAAATGAATTCTGTGGGCAGTATTGGAGAAGGTAGAGTTAGCCCCATGATTACAAAAGCATAGTGAATGTTTTCTTTTCCATGACAATTTCAAGAAATTTAAACAGCGGAAGCTCAGAGAGGCTGGCCAGCCCCCAAGACAACACTAACACAGAGTGAGATAGGAGGTAGGTACTATCCACCTAAATCTCCAAAGGCACCCAGTAGGCACCTCACAATTACCAATATCTCCTTTCCATCCTACATGTGTTTATGTTTTCTCCAGTGTTCTCATCTCAGTACAGGCCCCAGCATTTTCTTAGTCATTTGGGCAAAGCCCTCGGAGTCACCTGGGACTTCTCTTTCTTCACACTCCACATATAATCCCTCCACAAAATCTTTTGGCTTAACTTGCAAGAGAACTTGGCTACTATTCATGCCTTTTGATGTTCTGTAGCCTGAGACACTTTAACTGGTCTCCCTGATATTCTCTACAGAGTTGCCAGAAGGATCCTTTAAAAATAAAAGGAAGATTTGCAGTTCCTCTTTCTTATGGATGGATGCCCTATCCTTATTCATTTCACCTCCAGCATATTACTCCATTATTGTTTCTAACTTGTCAGGCACAGCTTCCCTCTAGGGCCCCTACTCTTGCTGTTCTCTTCTTTCTCACACGACCATGTGGCATTTGTCATTATTTCCTCCTCATGACACCTCCTCAGAGAAGCCTTCTCTGACTGTCCAGTCCAACAGTTTCCCCTGACTATCGTGTTTAACCTGCTTGGCACTAGAGACAAAGTGAATCCATTTACTTACATTCTACTCCCTCCACTAAATGGACATTACATGGAGGCAGGCATTTAGTTCTTATTACTTTATTTCCCAGGCAACTGGGATATAGATATTCAATAAATATTTCAATAAACAGTTAATGAAAATATTGTTATTCTAAATCTATTAGTTGATTTTTTTTCAGTGCTGTGATCAAATGGCTGACAAAAAGCAGCATAAAAGAGGAAGACCTTATTTTGGCTCATGATTTGGGAGGTACAGTCCCACAATGACTGGGAAGACATAGTGGTGGGAGTGGCTCACAGGTGTGTAAGGCTCATATTTTGATGGACCAAGAAGCAGAGACAAGACAGGAATCAAGGCCAGGCTATAACTCAAGACTTATCCCTCAGAGATTCACATCCTCCAGTTAGGATATACCCCCGAAAGGTTCCACAACATCCTAAAACAGTACCACCAGATAGTGACCAAGTATTCAAACTTGTAAGTCTATGGTTTGTATGCAAATCATAAAGTACCTGAGCTTCCCAAGGGCTGTAGTTAGAGGCAGTTGTGAGGTATCCAACATGAGTGCTGTGAACTGAACTCTTATCTCCTTCAAGAACAGGAAGTGCTCTTAACTGCTGAACCATCTCCCTTGTCTTCAGTGGATTTTTAAAATTAGGAATGGTATATAAGTAGTGAGTGACATTGTTAGCTTCACTGACAACTTCACACACCTGGGAAGAGGGACCTCAACTGAGGGATTGCTTTTATTAGATTGGACTGTGGGTATATCTGCTGGAGGGTGCAGTGTTCTAATTGCTAACTGATAAAGGAAGGCCCAACCCACTGTGGGTGGTGCCATCCTTGGGCAAGTAGCCTTGGAGTGTATAAAAAATGTAGCTGACCAAGCCAGAGGTGCTGAGCCAGTGAACAGCTGCTTTCCCTGGTCTCTGCTCTGGGTTCCTACTTGATAGAATTTCTGCTTGGACTTCCTTCAATGATAGACAACAACATGGGCATATGAACTAAATAAACTGTTTTTCCATCCAAGTTGGTTTAATCAAGTGTTTTAAGTCCATAACAGAAAGCAACCTGGGACAAGTAGGAAATCAGTCACTTAAAATTTTGGAACTTTGTTTTTGTTGTATGTAATTTGCTGGATTAAAGCTGATTTTTAAAAAGCAGTGACTATATTCAGTAAAGTATTAATATATTATATAAAATGATTTTTAAAAAGAATTAAGGTACTATTCAAAACTCATCAACAAAAATCAAAGTTCCAAAATTTTAAGTGACTGATTTGACGAGTTTGACAAATCTATGCAACGACAAAGTAGATAATGTTTTTGTCAGGCCAAAAACCTTTCAACAGCTCCTCACATAGTTAATTCTCCTTGTTAGAGCTCTGACCTCCCAGTTTTTTTTACTTGGAATGATGAGTTTCAGATTCATTTATTTTTTTGCATACATTAGTAGTTCTTTTATTACTGAGTAGTATTCAGTAGTCACAATTTTCTTATCCACCTACTGCTAATGGATATTTTGTTATTTCCAATTTCCAATTGTTGTGGATGGAATGAATAATTATGAGCATTTTCTTGTAAGGGCTTCATGGACTTTTCTTTACTTCTGGATTGCATGGTAAAAGAATGCTTAACTGTATAAGAAACTATTGAATTATGTTCCAGAGTGGTTGTGCCATTTAATATTCCTGTCAATAGTTTTCAGGTATAGTTGTTTCATATTTTACTAAGACTTTATAGTTTTACTCTTTTTAATTGTGACCAATCTACAGGGTCTGTAGTAAATACTTTGTGAACAGTTAGCTGTAGAATTCTGTACTTCACATACTTGTTTTTTATTTTGTAACTTTATTTGTTGTCTTCCCTCTGGCTAATATTATTATTCCTTTAAAGATAAGCTGTATTTTCTATACAGTTGTTTGTTGGTTTCTTTGTCTTCATGTTTTTGCAGCTTCTTTGTGTGTAGACACAGACTTTATTTATTTTTTGCTTTGTTTTTCTAAACTGAAGACAAAAATTCTTATTAAACTTTTGCATTTTGTAAATTTGCAACAGACTTCACATCAGCACAGTAAAATTCATAACATTATGCTTTGTGAGTTTCAAATATATTTGAACCGTGTATTTAAGTCATTTAAAGTTATTTTGTGATTTTTTTAGGGTAATTTGTTTGTGTGCATATTTATGTTTTTGCTCTGTCTGGACCTCAACAGACAGTTTAGTGTTGTCTTTTTTTTCTCCCTCTCATGGTTTTCTTTGATAAAAATTTCTTTTAGAGTATAGTATTTGGAAATGTGTTTGTTGATTGACATGCTTAATTATTCAGGATAATCCACAACGAACTGTGATTTCCAGCAAGTTGTTAATGTCCTTCAAGGAATATATGCTGAACATAAATTTATTTGACTTAATTTTAGCCTGTTTAGAAAAGAAAACATTTAAATGCTTGTTTCCTACTAATATAATTTTTAATTTTTGGAAAATTTGATTCAGTTAACAATAAAATATACTTTTTAATTTGTTAAAAATTTTTGGATCTTCTTTGTTGTTCTTGGTGTTGTCAGAGATCGATTTGAGGATTTTATATGTGTGTACACACCAGGTACACACTCTACCACTGATCTGTGTCTCTAGCCCAAGACATTTTATCTTCTAATTATTTCTTTTCCTGATCCTGGTATGAAATCCTGTTGTCATTAGATATTGTTATTTATTCTCTAAGGTTCTTTACATTTCTATCACATTTATTCCCCTTTTCGTCCTCCTTCCCCCTTTTGCTGGCTTCTGGGTGATTTTAAAAAATATTTCTTGCACTTCTTTTTAGTTCTGTCCCAATATTGCCTCTTACAAATTTAGGGTGTGTGTGTGTGTGTTTCTGTGTGTATGCCACATACAGGTGCCTGTACTGGATTCCCTGGAGTCACAGGCAGTTGTGAGTCTCTTCAAACTGGGGACTGGGAATGAAACTTGGGAACCCTGGAAGAGCAGCAAGCGTTTTTAACTGCCACCTCTTCAGTTTCAATGACCATTGATCTTTATTTTCATGTTTTTTTTTTGTTTTCATATCTGTTTTGTTTTTTTTCATCATATGCTAATCAGTGTTATAGTCTATTTCATATTGATGTTTTTTGCTTTTTTTTTTTAAAGAATTGGTACTGATGTTCCCAGCTGTTGGGTCAGCTGGCTATCTCTCACTGTGGGCTGTTTCCTTGTCTAGTTGCTAAGTGTTGATTATGAATGTAATCTTATCAAGAAGTTAGTGCACCGTGGGCGGTTCACTGGACCCTCATATCTGTAACACAGTTTACAGAGGGGATTGCATCCACTTTTGAAGGCATCCTAAAATTAGTTTGTGGGCTAATTGTTTTGGATTATGACTCATGTACCACATAGGATTTAAATTTTGCTTAGGAGAATTTGTTTTCCTTTAAAGACTTGGGTAGATGCCAAGCTTTCTTGCCAATTTTCTGGGCTAGTAGGAGGAATTTCTGCTGATCCCTGTTTTACTGATAAGGTCTGGTTTTAAAAGGATACTCTATAGTAGCTTTCTGACCCCAAGAGGCTGTGACCATAAAAACTGTATGCAGGTGGACATTAAAATCTTAGTGGCCAAGTCTTGTATCAGGTTTTTATGCTGCCATGGTAACAACTGGTGTTTATTTCTGGATTGAGTTCCCTTATTATTTCTGGCATCTGGGAGATTTCCCTTTATTCTTACCATCAAACTTGGCTATTGATTAAAAAGGAAAATTTATATTTTGTCTAGTGTTTCTGTTTGGTGGAAGGAAGATCTTTCATGTCCTGTAGTCTGTCATAATACTGAAGGTCATGCCTGAGAACTCTTTCGTTTCCTATGCCCAAATTTCTCCTATTCAGAAAAAAAGATCTTTGTTCTAAAATATCTTCCTGTAAAGAAATCCCCAGGCCCAGATGATTGCCCAGGAAAGCACCGTCAGGGAGAACTAGCCTTGGTTTTACAGAGGTATTTCTTGGCAATAGAAAAGAAGGGAATGGTTTTCATGATGCTAGCATAGCTCTGCTGTCAGATGTGTGATAAAGGAGACTACAGGAAAGAAAAAGCCCTTAATAAATCTGTAAGAGAAAATCCTCAAGTGAGTTATAACAGGCCAATCCGATGGTATGTAAAAAGGAATTTATGCAATGACTGAGTTGTTTTATCTTAAGAACCAAAAGATTACTTAACAGTGGAAAAGAAATAATCATGTTGTAATATTAGTGAATAAAAGGAGAAAAATCACACTATCATCCATATATATGGACATGCATATACAAATATATATAGTATTTGGTGTTATTATACATGCCAATTGGCAAACAAAGTGCCAGTGAAATTAAGAATGCATGTAACTGCTTTAATCTGAAAACTACCTTCAAAAATTCAAATTAATCATAATATTTAATTGTTAATTATTTTGCAATTGCAAGTGAAGATAGAAAGTGGTAAGAGCAATGTATAAGCACATTTGAAGGATGTTTGGTTTTCATCCCTAATATTATTTGTGCTTCTGTCTTCTCATGAGCATCTTGGATTCATTTTTCAGTTTCAGGAAAACTTCCTGAAGGTTTTTTTTTTGTTTTGTTTTTTTTTGTTTTTCGAGACAGGGTTTCTCTGTGTAGCCCTGGCTGTCCTGGACTCAATTTGTAGGCCAGGCTGGCCTCGAACTCGCAAAGATCCGCCTGCCTCTGCCTCCCAAGTGCTGGGATTAAAGGCGTGCGCCACCACTGCCCGGCTGCTGAAGGTTTTTTTAATCATCTGAATATCTAAATATTTTTGTTTTCTGTTTTAATTTTTGTCTCTATATTTTATTACTTCTCAAGTTCTGCAACCCTTAGTTTTTCCTGTTGTTCCTTTTTAACTTGCAAAATTTACTATTTTTATTTCTCATTTATAATGCATATATTTAAAGATTTTAGTTTCAACAGTTTTTAAAAATCTTTTTATTGATTTTTTTTATTTTGTGAATTTCACATCACGCATCCTGTTCCCACTCATCTTCCATCTCCCTTCTGATCTGCCCTCCACCGAAGCTCTCCCAACAGTTAAAATAAAAATCTCATTTTGTGGACGCTGTAGTCTATCTCAGTGTGTTCCACAATATTCCCTTTTGTCCAAACTTTTTTACTCGCAAATGTTCATTATAATGACTCCTTGGTCTGGTATGAGGCCTCTGGCTTCTGCTACTTGGTCAATACTGGAACCTCACTGGGACTCCTCTCAGATATCCTATTATGGTCCTGTGTCATGGAGTTCCTGCAGTTTTAGGTCTGTGGAACTGGCCTCTTCATGCACTCCAGCAGTTCATCCATGGAGAGGGTCAACTCAAAGCCCTGGTTCTGGGCCTGCAACCCCCACATCCAGGGCCATTTCTACTATGCTTCCCAGGTAAGGTGCAGAGCCTACTCTCTGAATACTGCAGCAGGTAAGGGGCCGGGCCAACTCTCCTGCTGTCATGACCCCATCACTGCCAACTCTCCTGACTGCTACCTGTGGCGAGGGCAAAGAGAGTGGAGGGGATCTTTCTCTCTTTAATATCACCACAAAGCAGACAAAAAGAAGGGCTAGCATTCCCACATTCACATCCACCATGTGGTCTACTCACAACCTCCACATCCAGGGCCAGGCAGGGTTCTTCTAGACTCTGGCTTGCTTCATGTCCTTGGAGCCCATCTGGTGCTTGATTGGTGCTGGACTGGTGGTCATCACAGTTTAACTCCCTGTCCGAGCCCCCTCACACCTAACTGATGGTGGTCTTAGGCTTGCTTTTTTCAGGTAATGTCAGGCTACCATTCATTCAAATGTTCATAGGTCAGAACACTGAATGTAGATATAGCCTCTCTCCTCTCTGCCACTTACTGATGTACATGTGACATAGCAGTCACATCTGTAATGCCACTAGGGCCAGTTTAACAGTCATTTTCAAGAATCATTTAGTTGTAACTTAGTGATTTTGATCTCCTGTATTTGTGTTATCATTCAGTTCTACATAGTTCATAATTTACATTGTATATCTAGTGATCTGCTCTTTAGAGCATGTTTATTAACTACAATGAGACCATAATCATACTTGTCAGAGGACTTAATATCAAGATGCTGAAAGATAACACACCTTGGTGAAAATATGGAAAAAAGGAACTTCTGTACAGTTTGTAGGCAAAAAATGACACAGCTATTATGAAAGCTATGTTCCTCAAAAATATAAAATTAGAATTACCATGTGATATAACAGTCTTACTTCTAGGTTATTCGTCCTGAGGATTTGAAACCAGCATGTTCAAAACTTAGTTGCATTTCCATGTTTTATTGAAGTATTTATAATAGCAGCATTATTTATATTGTATTATAAATAGCTTGTTTTCAACATATTATAATCACATATAAATGTATTGTTATGATTATAAACAATTTATTTATTATATATAATATCTGTATTATTTATAATAGTTAATTTTGGTAATTGAAATAAGCCATGAATAGAAAAAGTGCATGTTTTCACACACACACACACACACACACACACACACACACACACACACACAC
>CAJQZJ010032614.1:2552353-2579890 GCA_907164525.1 Lophiomys imhausi | reverse complement strand
CACACACACACACACACACACACACACACACACACACACACACACACACAATCTTAAACAAGTGAATCCATAGATGTAAAGGGTAGAGATTAATTAACAGAAGCTAGAGCAAATGGGAAGATAATGGTCAAATGCTACAGGGTTTCAGTTAGACAAAAAAGTAATATTAGAAAAATATTTTCAATGTTTAACAAACCAGGTCATTCTAAATCAAATTTCCTATCTAAAAAAAAATTACTGTTTCAAAAGACATTTGCTTGAAAAGATATAGCTTGTGGATTAAAACATATACATTTTAAAAATAATTGAGACTTCTTTTTTTTTGTTTGTTTTTGTTTTTTGAAGACTTCTTAGATGTGATGGTTAGTTTTGATTGTCAACTTGACACAATCTAGAGTTGCCTGGGAAGAGAGTCTCAGCAAGAGGTTATCTCAGTCAGGTTGGTTTGTAGGCATTCTGTGGGAGATTATCTGGATTACATCAATTGAGGTGGGAGAACCTGTCTACTGTGGGCGGTATCACTCCCTAGGCAGAAGATTCTGAACTGTGTGAGTGGATAAGGCAGGTGAGCCGTGTGCCAGCAGCACACATGCATTCACTCTTTCTCTGCTCTTGATTGTGGGTGTGACTAGCTGCTTCAAGTTTCTGAGCCTTTTCTGCCATCATGGACCATAACCCAGAACTGGGAGCTAAAATAACCTCTAATTCTTCCTAAGTTTCTTATTGTCAAAATATATTGTCACAGCAACAGAAAATGAAATGAAGACACCAAAGAGATCAGTTTGGTTAATTATTAGTTTATAAACATGGTGTACATGTTTGAAAAGTATTATTGCCTTACTCTTTCTGAAAAATGAACAAATGTCTTTTCACCCCAGATATGGCATCAAGGACATACCAAAGAAACAATCCAATCAAAGTTCAACAGAGCAAACCAATATGTCTATTGAAGTTACTTATAGGAGCATGGGTGAGAGGTTACTTAGAAGCATAGGTAACTCAGAGATCAAGGAACATAGTATGTTAATCATATTGCACAGAAAGGTGATGTAATAATAGTTAAGAATACAGGCTCTGGAGAAGTTTGCATAGATTTTAATACCTACCCTAACTGGCTCTGTAACTTGGTTATAACCAGTCTTCCTTATTTGTTGAATATATATTTTAATGGTATCTCCTCATAGAATATTTTTTGGGTTTAAATTACCATTAAAGTACTTAGAAAAAAGTTTAGAACATACTAAAGATATATAATATCTAAATTACAATTTTTAATACATATTTCTGTTTATTTTCTTAACCCCATCAGTTTGTGGTGGAGATATATTTAATCCTCTTACTATAATATACTTTTAAATTGATATTTTGGTCCACCACCTGTATTAACTGTGCTTAAAGCTGTAACGTATGGAAAGAGTTACAGTATTTAGTGTATGTTCATTTTGTTATTATTTGCTAATATCAACCTGATCCAGGGCCTCTTAATCTGTATGGATATATATAAAGTCAAATCCTGTACTGTAAGCAACTTGTTCTGTAACCTACTTAGGAAGCTGCTCAGTACAACTCAAAGATGGTTATATTCCATGGCATCCCTGGGCAAGGGTGTATCTGAAGGTTAACTTCCAGTGGCTTTCTATTGCAGGGTGCTGCTAAGCCTCAGGATATAGTGCTAATGTAAGCTTCTAGAACAGTTTAGCTGCTGTGAGACCACTGTGAGCTGCTGGGATATTCCTGTATGAGGCTAGAAAACCTAGATGAAAAGCCTCAGATATCGGCTCATGAACTGTCTGAGGAGATCCAGCTGTTCCAAAATGGACATCTGGAGTTCAGGTGTGGAGTTTGGAAGTCAGGCATACCTGATGAGATTAGAGGGGATGGGGAATCCTCAGGGATGGAGTTTCTGAGACCAGTGGAGCTCCATGGAGAAGGGGATGTGATCTGAATGGATTTCCTACGTGGGGAGCAAAGGGAATCCAAAATTTTGTACAGTTCAGTAGCCTTAGAAAGCAAGGGCTTTTCTTTCTTTTTAATTTTTAATTTTTTTTTAGCAAGGGCTTCTCTAATGTATTGCACAGTGTGGGCATAAAATGCTCATACATTAAGTCAACAAGGTAGCATTAATAATTTTAGGAGGCAAAACCTGCAGAGACTCCATAAATTACACGCTTCACATGACAACTGTGGTGAAGTTCTGAAAGTAGAGAGTGCTATTAACGAATGCAGTCAGTCTGACTTTCTGTGATTCCCCTTTATACATGCGTTCTTCAGTCAGACTGACTGACCTCAAGATCCTGCTCTGTCCTCAGCCTTTTTTAGGGCCCCAGGGAAAGATCATACATAGGTCAAGAGAAGACACAGCTTTGAGTCAGAAGAAGCCCGATCTTGAGTTGTTCTCACCATGTAGTGAGACTGTAGGCAATTTACTTACTGTTTTCTCTCTCTGGGTGTGGTGTGTCCGTCTGTTTCAGTTTTACCTCAGAGGCAAAAAAGAAAAGAAAGAGAAAACATAAAGGGAGAGATGCTTACATACAGAAGATGCATCCTCTTGTGTAAGTTGTTAAGAGGTTTAAGAGAACTAGCAATACTTAAAGCATGCGGCCAGTAACTATCAATTTCTACCCTTCTTTATCTCTCTTCTTTATCATGCCTGCAAATGTTCAGTCAAATTGCTTTCAACACACACACACACACACACACACACACACACACACACACACACACACGCGCACGCACGCGCACGCACGCACGCACGCACGCACGCGCACACGCACACGCACACGCGCACACACACACACACACACACACACACGCGCACACACACACACACACACACACACACACACACACACACACACACACCAAGTTTTGTTCTTTTGATTTCCAAGTCACACAGACTGAATAGGTGATTCTGAGACTCTGGTACTATTTCCCACCCATCAACATTCTCTTAACTTCTGCAGCAGCTTTCTTCTGGGTCTCTGCCAATCTTTTTCCCATTGACATAATAACCATGGTTATCTAAAAGATGTCATTTATAAACTAGAAACCTTTCAATAGCTTGCCATAAGCTTGAGTTCATACAGATTCCTCCCATGATGACTCCTATGTGATCTGTCCCCCCTAAAATCTCTCCACATTTTCTCTTTCTTTCCTTCCCTCCAGTCTTTTTCTAAATGCTGTGCTATATGCAGGTCATTCTTGTTCCAATTTCATTGCACTTGGTCTTACTCCTTTTGCCGAGAGTGCTTTCAGGTCTCAGTTCAAATGTTTACAATAAAAAAAAAAAAAATCTTTCTTGTTCACTTATCTGAAGTTGCCCCTCCTACCCCCAAATTGTTCTCCACTAGTTTATTTATTTAATTTATTAAAAACATTATAATTATCTAACCGATTACCATATATACTTAAATATGTTTGATTGTTATTTTCTTCCTCTATAGAGCGTTTTATCTCTTTTGATCATTGAAGTGTTTCTAACTCTTTAAATAGTACCTGACACATGGGCTCATTGGAGAGTTTCTAACTTTAAATAGCACCTGACACATGGGCAAATGCCAAAATATATTTACTTAATGCATAGATGAATAAATGAATAAATACTCTCTTTAGGAGGTCTTTTCAGAGTGCTTCAATTCCCTCTTTTTGGAATCCCCACACTATTCACAATGCATTTCATCCCTTATTATCAGATTCCTTGCATTTTGTTTGTGTATATTCTTAAGTATACTCTACTAGACTGTGGGGTGCTGGGGGGAGGCAGAATTAGAGAACAGGTGTTCATTAAATATTTGTTGAGCTCATGGACCAGTCACACTTGATAAAATTTCCCTGCTCTATTAGAATATATACAGGGAAGACCACACTAAGAACAGCTATCCCCTGGCTCACTGCCCCTTCTTTACAAGTGTGGACAGTTGTGGCATTTGGATTGATAAGAGCTGTTTGAAGAGTAAGGATGTTCTTTAGGATCGCCCTCAGTCTCATGTTTTATTCTCAGCTCAAAGTCTGTAATCCATTCTATTTTCTTAGCTGCAGCACATCAAGAAGTCACCAGGTAATAACTTTGAGAAGGTTACATTATGGTTGGTGATCTTTTGAAGCCAGATTGCACTCTTTCCACACTCTATGCCATTCATGATTGAATAGTCCTTCCATTGTCTTGACACATTTCATTTTCCTTTCTTCCTTTCCTCCTTCTTTTTGTTCCTCTTTGCCTTCCCCACTCCCCTTCATCCTTGTCTTCTCTCCTCCTGTGCCTGTATTTGCTCATAAACTTTGTGTCATTTGGTCATTTGTTTTCTTAAAGAAGTTAACTTTCATATCAAATCTATTAAGTAACTATTTTTCTGCCTTCTCCTCACTCCACCCAGGATGAGGGACAGAACCCCGGGCCTTGCACAGGCTAGGCAAAGGCTCTAACACTATCATGGAGTGGCATCTCCATCACATTCAGTAGGTATTTAGAGAATTACATAGGTGAATCTGTAATCTCTGCAGGGGGTGTAGATGGGACTCACATGGCTTCTTCCTGCTCCCAAAGCCGTAATTCCAGACTCTCCCCACAGTGTTGCCTGAAACTGTTTTAGTAGGCAGAATGGAAATAATTCTGATTGTCCTAGTTGCAGATTTAACAAAGACTCTCTGGATGTGTCCCATGTACATTTATGGAGATTTAACAGAAACAGTAGATTCTACAATACGTTGTTTCAGCAGCTTCTCTTCCAGGCCAAGACTGTGACCCATTAAGGTGAAGAGAAAACTTGAAACACGTTTTTGTTTTTGTTTTTCCCCAAATGTGTATTATTTTAACCTAATTTAAACTGCCAACCTATATTTGTAAAAGCATGGACTATGATTTATTCATCTTTACATCTCCAGTCTTTATAATAGTATATGGGACCTGCAGGACTCATGGATATTTTTGATAACAACTGTCAATCACAGCATCTTTCATAGGGACTACTGTTTTATCACCTTCCAGTATCATTCCAAGAGTTTGTTTGTATGAAATGTTTTCTGTAGGTGCCAGAGACAATACAATGGTATTGTGAATATAAGAAGATCCTAAAACATCATAACTAACAAACCACAGAGGGAAATCATCTTTAATATACTTAAGTCATCATTTATACTTAATTAAGTCATCATTGATATTAGTTGTTATCCTATAATGACAGAAAGGCAAAATTAAAAACTAATAAAATTAAAGTTGATATTAGGAGCAGATGTTTCTTTTTAAAATTTTTATTTTTTATGTGTGTGCTGGAGTGAGTGTATATAAGAACACCATATCCATGCAGCACCAGCAGAGGTCAAAAGAGGGCACTTGATCCCCTAAAACTGGAGTAATAAGTGATAAGGCACTGTGTGGGGGTTGGGCACCTGGGGTTTGGTGCCAAACTCATATCCTCTTGCAAGAGTGTAAGTGCTCTTAATCACTGAGCCACCTCTACAGCCCCCATGATGATTTTTTTCACTTTTAGAGCTATGTCGTTTATAGGCAGAGCTGTTTTTTGAGTGGCGTGTCTCTGATTTTCTTACATAGGTGGGGATAATATATAGACTACATTTCAGAAACATTTTTTTTCAAGTGGTAAGCCAGAGAAGAATATTTTTTATATCCTGCTTTCGTGTGCTGTAGTATGAATGGTCCTGAGAACAAGCCCAGACGTCCAGTAAGTATAAGAATTGCGTGTTGTAACCTAAAAGCCAACACCAGGTTATAGAGAATGTATTTTTACAACTCATTCAAGTAAACACTCTTCATGGTCAGCACCTGGTGGAACTCAGTGGGCGAGATGTTGGAGAGCCTCTAGAGCAGTGGTGTGAGTGGAGGGTATATTTGATACCAGGGAGTAGGCTTTGAAAGACACAGCACCCATTCTTCATATGGAAGAATAAAGCCATGCTGAAGGTAACATCACTGACAATATTTCATCTACTCTTCTGTGCACACACATATATCTACTAAATATTTTTCATCTCTTGTATGCCTTAAAGTTGTACCTGGTGCGCAGAATACAGCATTTGATGAGACAGAAGGTCTTATAGAGTTCTTAATCTGTTAAGGAAATAGAAAGCAGTAGCATTAATGATATTGTTCTAATATTGATAGATTAGTAATTGGATATGGGAAATCTTGGTCTAATGGATTATGCTCATTGATACATAGTTGTATCAGACACTCCTCCTAGATCTTCAAATTTGAGCCTTGTAATAACTCTTCAGAGAAAGTCTTAGTATTGCTATTTGTGTGAAAAACAGAGGGCTTGAAAATTAAGCTTTTATTATCCAAGAAATATTTCCAAACTAGTAATGGTAGGTACAAATATTCCAAACCATTTTTAATTTGGAGAAGCAATGCTTGTAATCAAGCTCGTGCACACCCCTGCTGCCTATGACTGTCTCCAGTAGAAAATGTGTTTGGATCTAGTACAAGTAGCCAAAAAGATGCTTCCTAAGCAGAAATAGTGTATGAGACGTAGGTGAAGAAACATGGAAAGTACGTCTGGGTGGCGGTTAGGGACTGAGAGTGGGTCAGAACTAGGATGTCCATGGATCAGAGGTGCAAAGGAAACGGCTGTGTTGTAGAACAGTCAGACAGTCAGAGGAGCGACTGGACTGTTGCTGGAGATTCATGTGTAAGTTTCTTCTGGGACCCGAAGTAGATGTGCTGAAGATGCTTAGATGCATAAGCTTATTACTAGCCAAGTACCTTGCTTCTAAGATCCATATACTGACCTACCTTTTCTGATCACATTCTTTAGTTTTGTGTGTCTTTAGTCAAATCCTTTCCCCTGCTGAATTCATGTGCTGTGACCGGGTGTCCCGAGGAGACCCTCACTTCTCATTGCTATTGGAGTTATTGCTCATTAACTTCTCCAACAAAGGGTTAAGTTAGCATAGTAAATGGAAAATTGGCAAGTGAATGAAATGAAAAGGAAAAACTACAGTAAATGAAAAATAATCTAGGAAGTACATATTATCATATAACAAATGTTAGAAGGAATAAAAAGAATGATCAAATCTGCAGACAGTTAAGCCGTTTTGGTGATATAGGAGGTGGGCACTTAAAGAACACAAAATCTGGGGATAATTTATGTGTGACTTCTGGTGGTAATTTTAAAATGAGTGTTTCTAACTTTGTTACCACTAATCATATGGTATAATTAATCTCAGAAAAACACTAAATTTAAATGCTTTGGTATGAGAAAAAAGAACAGCACTAAATAAGAAGTCATATCTGAAACTGGTATCCATTTTTAAAATTGACCATATACAACAATAGTTTGGGATCACAAACATGTGCTGCAGGTTTTCTAAATGTTTGAAATTTTGGAGAATTTATGCACATATATATTATAATCATAGTCATCTTACTCCATTACCTTCTTTTCTCCTCCCATTTTTGCTGATGCCCATTTCTTTGTTTTTTTTTTTTTTTTGGTTTTTCGAGACAGGGTTTCTCTGTGTATCCTTGGCTGTCCTGGACTCACTTTGTAGACCAGGCTGGCCTTGAACTCACAAAGATTCGCCTGCCTCTGCCTCCCAAGTGCTGGGATTAAAGGCGTGCGCCACCACCGCCCGGCAATGCCCATTTCTTTAACTAGTCACCCTCCTACAATCATGTCTTTGTGTGTGTGTGTGTGTGTGTGTGTGTGTGTGTGTGTGTGCACACGCGTGCACGCGCACGCAAGTGCATGCAGGCTGATGCAGCTGCTGAGTGTTCCTGATTGTGTCAGCCATGTCACATCTGGAAGATAGCATTCCACTCCGTTCTCCACCATCTTTTCCCCACTCTTGTCTTGTGTGTTGCTTCCTGAGTCTTTGAGGGCTATATAGCGTTAAATTTAGAACTGAGCTTTAACAGTCACTTATTCTCAGTAGTTTAAGCAGTTGCGAATCTGTTTTAATTATTGCACTCTTCAAATAGAAAGTTCTCCAACCTAGGAAGAGAACGCTAGTCTAAGAGTATAGACATTTAACAAAACACCAGTAGTACCTTCTCCCCTAGAGCTTGTGAATGTCTCAGCCATAGGCTTTTGACCAGGTTTATAGTACCAGGCATGCACTTTGTCCTATAAAGTAGGGCTCTAACCCAATCTGAAAGTGAGTGGTTACCCCCTAAACAGTCTTGACACTATTGCATCATTGAGCATATCTTGCCTGCCAGGTTGATATTGTAGCATGAGGGGGTCCATAGTTAGGAAAGACCTTTGATAACTTTTTCAGCAACCTACATAGCACCTTTGGTACTATGAATGTTAGTCAGCAGAGAGGAAGCTTCTGGCTATGTTCCAGTGTCATTTCTCTGTATCCTGTATTCAAATGTATAGTGTTTCAGTAATAGGACCTTACTCTATAGTTTTGAGAGAGTAATGGGATTTATTGTTTTGGGAGCCTCAGGAAGCTTTTTGATCAACAGGGAAGTATCCCACACCTGGTTGTGGGATTTTCCCTTAAAAACTTATGACTTCTGGGAGCAGCATTATTAACCCATGCGGGTTCTAATGTTCAACCGTCAATTTTTTGGATGAGATTTTATGAGAATTTATTCAGTTAACTTTAGATTTAAATTTGTTGAACATAATGGCATACACCTGAAATTCCATCTACTCAGGAGGCAGTGAGATTTGAGTTGAGGGATTTTAATTTCAAGGATGGCCTGAGCTATAGGGAGATCCTGTATCAATAGTAATAATGTTATCAATTTAGAGTTAGAATTAATTAACTATAAATACTAAATTGCCAATATATAAAGATGATTTCAAGTGCATTAGACATTTTTCATTAAGTTTCTCTTTCAGTCTCAGTAGCCACTTGAAACACAGATACAGATAAGTAAACTGAGCAAAGGCCTTTTACTTGCTCGTCTTTATATGTCATGAACTCTTGGGTTTTGAAGGTGAATATTTTAGTTAAGTGTTGTCAATTTTCCATCCCACTTATGAACTTTAATTAAGTGTTTGAAGGGTATAAATAACTTTGGAAAAAATACAAAGATAAAACAGTAGAAACAATTTTGGGAATGTGAATATGACACAACGGTCTCGCAATCTGTGTCCCTCAGAAAAATCACCTCCGTTTTCTGAACTGCTAAATTTTCAGCTGGGGCTGACTACGTGGAAAGGATAGAGCTGTTGTGTTCTGAATATGAATAAAGGTATCTGCAGATGTTGGCTATGTCATCTCCAATTTATCCCTGGAGATGCTAATTATTCTTTAAGAATGTGGTAATGAGGTGAAGCACACTATGCGCCAGCAGACATAATAGATCGCATTTCCTATCACCCATTTAAATCAGTGCATTAATTCTCATTACAAGATAAAGCCAGTGATAGAAGCAGAGGCAAACTATGGGGAAAGTAGAGTCTAGCAAGTACAGGCAGCAAACCACACAATAGTTGGCTCTTGAAATGCTGATCTCATTAACTTGTAGCCAGAGTTGCTGAAAGATGGCTATCAAAAGAATAACAAAAATCCCCTGGATGGTGCAATATTCATGTTAATAGCCCTTAGCAAGGAAAAAACATACAGTTCAAGTCAAATGCCATAAAGGATAATTCCTTTGAATGCGACATTAAACCATAGGGAGGAGTTACACTTTTCATTTTTTTTTTTTTGCATTATTGTTCCTCAGTACTCATTTACTGAACAGTCATCTCGTCAAAGTAGAAAGGAGAACAGAGTTTGTTTAGAAAACTTACAATTGGTGTGACTCAGGGCCAGGGGAAATTCATAGCTAGGCGGAAGTTGGCCTCTTAGAGCTAACTAATTAATGTTTTCAAGTTTGATTCCTATGCTCTTTGTCCTCCTCTGTCTACTTCAGTTACTGGCTAGAATATAGTCCGGAATACATAAGAGGGTTTAGGAGAGATAGCTGATTTGTTCTCTAGAAAACTGTATGTGGAAAGGAATGGGAGACAGTGGTTTGGTATAATATTGTGACCTCTGAGATGGGAAAGCAGCTAGAAGGTGGGCCTTAAACACTGATGTTCCTCTCAGATCTTGAGACTCAGTGCTCAAGAGAGTGGTAGGATTAAGCATTGCATTCTTACCACATCTGCCACTTGCATGAATAAATAAGATAAGGAAACACTTGAGTTTGCTCTACAAGTCATGCTAAAGCCTGAACTGAAGGTGTTAGGAAATAAAGGGAAGTGTGCTTGAGTGACAGTGAGATAAGTAGCTTATAAAATTCTTTTTTTCAAGACAGGTTTTTCTCTGTGTAACAGTCCTGGCTGTCCTGGAACTCACTTTGTAGACCAGGCTGACCTCTAACTCGAGATCCACCTGTGTCTACCTCCTGAGTGCTAGGATTAAAGGCATGTGCCACCACTCCCAGGTGGTTTACACATTTTAATGGAAGGAAAAAAAAAAAACCCTCCACAGGTTTTATCATCAGAAAGAAATGAAATTGAATGTTACCTCTGCCACTCTCTTTTGACCTTGAATACTAGGTAAATGCTCACAAAGAAAAAAATGAGATGGGCTAGGGAGATGGCTCAGCAGATAAAGTGCTTACTTTGTAAACATGAGCACCTGATTTCTGATCTTCAGGAGCCACATAAGAGCTGGGTGTGGCATTGGAGTGAGGCTTGGAGAGTGTAAAAAGGTGGATCTTGAGGTCTCACTGACGATCAGAACCACTACATGGGAAGTTCAGCGAAAGAACGTATCTGAGAGAAAGAAAGAAGAAAGGAAGGAAGGAATGAAGGAAGGAAGGAAGGGAGAGAGAAAGAAAGAAAAGTCAGAGAGTGATTGAGGAAGATATCACACAATTTGTTAATGAAAGTAATTCAAGTGTAAATATTATCTTTATGTTTTCATAGAGATGTTACATAGTTTTCAGAAATTATTCTGTCAAGTAAACGTAAAAAAGCCGTGGCTAGTCTCTTATGCTTGATTGCAGGTACTATAGAAACAATGTGCAGTCTTCTTTCTGGGCTTTTGATTATTTGCCTAGCAAATATTTTTAAATAGAGTCTCTGTGAGAACACACATCTTTATGAAGCAACATATTATCTATCCACGAATTGCTCATTGCTTTTCGAGGGGATAGATGGTTTGTGCATTAAAAGATACGGCAGCAGACTAAAAACAGTGCATCTGCTGGTAACTCCAGGGATATTCTGTGTACCTTGACCTGTTCAGTTTGCATTCCATTTCTCCTTTGGTCTGTCAGCTTGTGTGTGTGTGTGTGTGTGTGTGTGTGTGTGTGTGTGTGTAAGTGTAAATTGCCCGTTTGTCTTCTGCCTTGGGTTAATTTCTCAAACCTGGTTTCATCTCTTGTTTGTATCTCTCAGGTCTGGAGATAGTCCTATAGTATCTCCGATTCTCAGAGACACTTCCACACCCTGTTTAGCACAGGAGAACTGTGTGTCGCAAACTGCATAGTTTCTAGAAGTGTGCAAGTGTAGTAGCCCCTGAATCACAAAGAGAACTGCAGATATTTGGGGTACAGTGGTGATGGAGAGATGAGATTCACTGGGTGCTTTATAGACTACACTGGTAAGAGTTGTTGATGTCTGGCCACAGGCAATGAAGAAAGCAATCAAGATGCCTATAGAGATCTTAGGGTTCATTAAGTATTTAGAGACTTATATCCAGAAAGATAAATATCCTTTTTGTTTTGACAGCATAGTACTCAGCATTAATTAACTCTGATCTCGAGAGAAGTCCTTTTGTGTTGTTATAACAGAAGGCCACAGTTTGAGGGCTTTATAAGAACAGACATTTCTTAGAGTGTTGGAGGCTAGGGAGTCCAAAGTCAAGCTCTTGGTATCTGGTGAGTGATTTCTCCCTGTCTCCTTGCATGGCAGAAGGCAGAGGCAGACACTCTACACTAACAAAAAGAAAAGGAGAGGAGAATGCTTTCCTTTCAGGCAGTTCCTTCTAGAGCAGTGTTTGTCAACCTTCCTAATTCTGCGACCCTTTAATGCAGTTATTCATTATCATGGTGACCTTTCCAACCATAAATGTGTTTTCACTGCTACTTCATAACTGTAACTTTGCTGCTGTTATGAATTGTAATGTAAATATCTGATATGCAGGATGTCTGGTATGTAACCCTTGTGAAAGGGTCACCTGACCTTTTATTTATTTTAATAATACTTAAAAAAAAAAAGGTGAAACGAAAAACCACTTTCCCATACTGGAATTTCCTACACTTGGAACCCATGACATTTAGAATCAGATAACTCTGTATTGTGGAGGGGACCACAACCCACAGATTGAAAAATACTATTCTATAATGACAATAATTTATTCATGAGAGTGGAGCTCTCTTGACCTAAACACCTCCCCAAAGGCCCCTCTTCCCAATACTATTGCACTGGGAAATAAATTTCCTATATCTGAATCTAAGTCCATAGAAACAACTTGTTTATACAAGTGGGGAATGTTTATAACAGGTAACATAAGGAGGCCAGGGATGCCTTTAGACATCTGTGCTGCATGGCAGAGCCCCTCCCTAGCTGTCAGGGGTTCCAAGTGTAGTAATGCTACTCTGCAATAGCTATAGCAGACACATTTTATTTATTAATACTTGGTTTAGGGATAAGCATGGATCTAAGTCAGTGGGGCTTCTATAAAGCATTTCTCTTACAGGAGGTGGTACATTTCTTTTTATGATTGATGTTATTTCTGAATATAACATATAGAACCATTGTATCCATCTTGTCACCAGTTTGAGGATGAAAGCAACATGCAGAATAGAGAACTAAGAAAAATGAAGAGAAAAAGGCCCAGAACTTTGATGTACATCTGAACAGTTTCTATTATGGGCTCCACCTCTTCTTATACGGAGTTGCAAATTCATATATGGCCTGAAGCAGAACTCATAGTATTTTCCTATTACTTGTATTCTAAGGCATCCTAACTGATAAGGCCAGTCTGACTTGCTTGAGGATGATTCAAAACGACTGCACTAAATAAAGTGGTGTTGGAGCGTAGCAAAATAGTGAAACTGAGTTTGAGTAATGAAATGTTTTATACAGAGATGACAAGTGTAGCCGTGGTACTGGTACTCTAATTCAAATAAAGCTTAGAAAACAAGAAGGAAATGTAGGAGAAGTAGACCATTGGAATACACCAACTCTTAAATTGTGAGGCTGAGAAGAGGATGACATACTGAGAGAAAGTCAGAGATAACTCTTAAAGGACTTAGGCAAGTTACATGTGGCACCTTGTGAGCAATATGATGAGGGCTCATTTAATTAATTAGCCCTTTTCTACACAAGTTACTAACAGATAATGTAAGGAGGTCAGGGAGGCCTTTAGACATGTGGTGCATGACATAGCCTCCACAACAAAGAGTAATCTGCTCCTAAATATCGTTGGTTCCAAGTGCAGGAAATTCCAGTGCGGGGAATTGTTTCTTCATTTCATTTCATGTATTTTTGTTTATTTAACTTAACTATTCACTATAAAATAATCACTGAGATGAAGTTGCTTGGCTACATTTCATGGAGATCTCTGACTTTGAGAAGGCCAAATGCAAGGAAGTTTGCTTGTGATTTGAAAACTTGGGAAACTGGAGCAGATAACCTAAATATCAAGGGAAACAAATCAGTGTAGTAAAAGAACAACACTGATAAGAAAAACAACTTGAAGGATAGCTGTTTGGAGGGACATGAAAGACTGCATTCACTGAGGGGATGCAGCTTTTGAAAGTAGCAATGCTAACACCATTTTGTCCAGGGTAGACAGGGAGAATATATGGTATACAAGAAGGAAGAAGCTGAGGGGGTGCACACTGCATGTTTTTCTTTTTTTCTGAGAGTTGACTGCTGAGAATGAGGCACACCAAAGTAGGGAGTCTGGCGCTTGGAGTGAGTGATCAAAGTTTTGAATAATTACATTTAGGTAATGGAAAGAGGAGCCTGGGAGAGAGAACTAAATGGGTTGCTGGGCAGCTGGAGTGGAATCCCATAAATTTGTGATGGAATCAATCAGCATATTTATGTAATTTTTTTTTTGCTCTGGCAAAGCTCAGAGACCCTTGAGAGGAAGTAGGCAGTTTTGTTAACCCTAGCTGTGGTTTGGAAGGAGTCAAGGAGCAGAAGGTGAACTGACAAGGTAATTACGGAAAGCTGGAATGATGCAGAGATCACTCAACACTGCATCTCCAGGAGAAATACATTCAGATAATCTGGTAACAGGAGGATGAAGAAAACACTGGATAGTTAGAATGGATCGTTAGTCGTATTTAATCTTGTTTAGGGAATGAAGCTAAGTGTGGGTAGGGCTTGCAAACTCACTTAAAATGCTAGTAGAATGGAATAAAGTATGGTTAGAACATCAAATCACCTCTTCCATAAATTTTTCATAGTTATTAATATATTTAAATATTATTTTATTTATCTATTTCTTGAGAAGTTTGTACAGCATATTTTGATCATATTCATCCCCTCCCAAGCCATCTCTTCTTCCCAAACCCAGCACACTTCCTTCCTAACTTCATATCTTTTTATTTTTCTTTGTAGTCCACCGAGTCTAGTAATTGCTGCTTGTATATGTGTAGGTGTAAGGTGCACTGGAGGATCATGGGTAAACTGGTTAGGTATGGGGTGCACTGGAGGAGCATGAGTAAACTGGTTGAAGCCTCATCCTTGAAGAAAACTGACTTTCTCTTTCCCAGTAGCCATCATCTACCGATTTTTCTCAGCTAGGGGTGGGGTCTGGTGAGTTCTCCCACCCATATCCTCACTAAAAGTTGACTGGCTTGATCTAGTGCAGTCTTGGGAAAGCAACCACAGCTGTTATGAGCCCATATGTGCATGGCCCTATCATGTCCCAAAGATACTATTTTGTTGCAGTCCTTCTTTACCATTGGCTCTGATACTGTTTCAACCCTTCCTCCACGATGTCGCTTGTGGGGAGTGGGTGATAATATATGTCCTGTTTGAGGCTGACAAAACTACTTAAACCACCCTGTGTTATGGTTTGGATACTAAATCACCCTCGAAGGCCTTTTTGCTTTAGTTGCCTGTTGTACTATTAGAACATGGTGAAACCTTTATTGGGTAGGGCCCAGAGGAAGGATGTTGTGGCATTGGGTGTGTGCCCTTGGAAGGGACCCCAGCCCTTCCCAGCATTCTGGTATCTATAGTCATGACATTCTGTATCACAACTGGACCAAGACACCATGAACTGAATCCTCTGAAACTGTGAGTCCATCCATGTACTTTGTTTATCTAAGGTATTTGTCACAGTGATGGAGAGCTAGCAACCAGCCCTGTAGAGAGAATGTGTAAGAATGCGGTAAGGGCAGATGTCAAGGTCAGCTGGTCATTTTACCACTAAACAGATTAGAACCAGTATAGTTTTGTTCTAGACTGATCATGCAGTCCTGAAATGCATGGGGGAAAAAAGGATGCTTTGTAAAATCTCCAGGCAATGAGCAGGAAAAGAAATGTGAACCTTCTCGATTGAGCAAATATTTTATAAATGCCTTTGTTGGTCTGGAGGAACTATTCTGAAGACATTTCCCTATTCACCATATTATGGAGAATCTCTATGGCTGGCTGTTGTCTTCTGGGAGGGCCATGCTTGTGGGAAATCTGGCAGAAGGCCAGGTGAGGCAGTTGCTTAGGAGTCAAGTAACAGGATGATAAAAAGTCACTGGAGGGAAACAAAAGGGGATTTGATGTAACTAATTGATTGTGAATGCAGCCTGAAGCATGCGAATTGGGGAGACCTTCACAGTCCACTGGCTCAGTGGATGTTTTAATCAAGAGGTTAGTGTTCATTTGAGATCCACTTTTCTTTTGAAAGGGGCTTATTCATTGGGGGAGTTATTGGGAACATGTGTTTATTAGGCTGGGATGGAGAAAGCTCTAACATTGTTGAAAGAGGTCAGCCGTGTTTCTCAACCTCATCTGTACTCTGTGGTAGTTGACAGTGCCAAGAACAGAGAGTGGTGGAGAGAGAAGTTGTGGTTCTTCACTTGAGGTTTGATTGGCAGTTGCATATGAAGTGTACCACTGTGAAGTCTGAGCTTTTTTTCATGTGGGACTTCAGCCATGGCTCAGAATATATGGTTTTCTGGGTGATAAGCCATTGATGTTCATTTTTATTGTTTTATTATTATTGATTATATATTCTAGTTTACTATTTTCTCATTTAAATACACTGTCAGCTCATTCTTATTTTATTCTTGGAGATTTCTTTAAAAATGTAAGTTATCTCTCTTGCTCAGTTATATCTTTTTTGTGTTTTATTTTTAGACTCTATGGGCCCTTTCGTTCTTGGACAAGTGTCATTTGGTGTAGTTGAGTTTTCTCACACACTTTAGGTGGTGGTTACTATTCACTATCAACAATGATTGTATGGGTTTACTTTTTCCTCTGTGTGTAGTCTTAATGATGTGGAGTAAGGTCAAGTAACTACAAATCATGACTTCCCTTTTCTGTAATTAAAAATCTCCCTAAGGTAGTTGCTTCACTGGATGTGACTGTGATTAACTGTTTTGAAAGCTTGATTAATTGAACAGGGCCATTGTGAGAGAGGGAAAGTATATAAGCTGTTAGCATCCTTAGGTGCTTCATTTAACTTATGATAGCGGAAAGCATGATTATATAAAAAGCATATTATGAAGGGCTTGTTGCCGTCTGGGTAAGGGTTTATTTAGGATATTAGTTTTTTTTTTTTTTTTTTTATGTCCTTTCAGGTAGAATTCCCAGTGTTAAGACTTTACAGATTTTCTTTCAGTAACTACTAGTTTCTCTTGGTGAGCCCCATCTAGTTATTGGTTAAGACTGAGATTCACATTGCCTTTGAAATTAACCCAGTTAAACAACTAGAACAAAAGAATGTCAACATGCAGTGTGCCTTATTCTTTGGACTTTACTGATTACGTGTAAAAGTAAAAGCAATAGGTCCAAAACAGGAAAATTTAGTTACTGTGCCAGGCAATTTCACGTCAACTTGACAGAGCTAACGTCATCTGAGAGGAGGGAACCTCAAATGAGAAAACGCCTCCATATCATCGAGCTGTAGGCAAGCATGTAGGGCATTTTCTTAATTAGTGATTGACAGGGAAGGGCCTAGCCCATCGTGGGTGGTGCCACCCCTGGGGTGGCGATCCTGGGTTCTATAGGAAAGTAGGCTGAGCACGCCACGAGGAGTAAGCCAGTAAGCAGTACCCTTTCGTGGTCTCTGCACCTGGTCCTGCTCTAGGTTCCTGTCCTGTTTGTGTTCCTGTCTCGAAGTTCCTCATTGCTGGACTATGGATGGGTAAGCCTAAGACAAATAAATTCTTTTCCCCCAAGTGCTTTTGGTAATGGTGTTTCATTGCAGCAACAGTAACCCTGGCTGAGTCAGTTAACTACAGCTGATTTTGGTTGGTTTTCAGTATTTAGGAGCTGCTGAAATTTTTTAGCACCTCTTTTCATCTTTCCTTTCTGCTTTTTCCCACCAGCAACTTGTGTAAGGAAATAGACAAGAATGAAGACGAGACATACTAATACGTCTCTTGCTAATTCCTCTCCATCAGTGTCTGTTCAAAGATATTAGCACAGAACACTTAAGCTTTCTATACTTGCGCCAGGCATTTACTGGTTATATGCAGTCACTTATGCTCCATGTACCATAATGTTACAGCAGAATTTGCAACTTCAGATGTTTGGCCCGTTGGTAAAGTTGGATTATCAATTTGCTGGGATGTATACTAACAGAAATCCTGATGTACAATGTTGTTTTTCTGTGTACCATTTATGTTTGATGTAGGCTGTTCTGTTGCCCTCCAGGGTGCTATCGATGAACTCTTGCCTCCAGCTGCATTGAGGTCTGTCATGCCCTCAACACCTCTTGCAGGCCTAGACATTCTTTGTATGCTTTGTTTGTGATGACATCATGTGGATGGGAGAGAAGAGAAGGTCAAAATTGTGATAGAGGTTGGACCATTCTGTTTGTTCAAAAGCTATTAAGAGAATAATAACAAGCTAGGGTAATTATTATTCCTTCCCTTAGGGCCATTCTTAATCCTGTGGGTTTCAGGTACTCTTCTGGAATCAAGTGACACTCTGGAGCTTTCACTCCTTTCAAAGACCCTCAGCCCCAGGTTTTCACATACTCTGATATATCCAGCAGCTCTTCATTTTAGTCCTGAAGGGGAAAACTGTAGGTTTTGGCCATAGCCTGTGAGTTCTGAGAGGTGTGGACACTGTCATAGAGATCTCTCCAATAACCCTGTCTGACTTTCACATTCCCTTTATCCATCTCTCACATCACTATTCTTTATTCCTGGAGGTGTAGTAGTGGGTTGATTTCAGTAGTTCTGCCTTTTGTCTCTCTCTTCAGAAAGGATAGACTCAATGGAGATGTCTGGACCCGTGGCATGTTGTCACGGAAGGAAAGCCTTTCTAATCTGTAAGAGTTTTCATGTTTCTTGCCTGGAGTGTCTACTTACCCATTTAGTCTACTGTATATATGTATATGTGGCGAAATTTGTGCATCTTAACTTACGATACATTTGACATGTGTGTACACTCATGGAGCCCAAGCTAAAGGTAGAGACTATCTCTGTTTCCCTGCATGTTCCCTGACACACCTTCCCTGTACAAGCACCCATTGCTTGATATCTGCTACCAAAGATTATGTTTACATTTAACAGAGCCACACACTTCATGCTTCTTTGTGTCTGACTTCTTTCAGTGAGTTCAATGTTTTGCCTAGATCATTTTTTTTAGTTACTAATATTAATTTTGCCAGTGTGCCACATTTGTTTATTCTCTTATTGAGAGGTTTTGGGTTGCTTCTTGGTTTTAACTATTATGAACATTTTTTTATAATATCTATTTTGGACATATGTTTTTAATTTTTCTTGAATAATATCCAGGAACACAATTGCTTGGTTGTTGTTAGAGATCTATTGCTTAGCCCAATTCTGAAAAATATAGCTGGGGATATGGCTAAAAAAAAATCTAGGAATTGTATCCACTTCTCTTCCTTATTCTGATACATATTTGTAACAAGTGGCTTTTACTAATTTGTATTATATTAATTGTACATTCTAATTTATTTTACTGTCCTTAATACCTTATGCCTCCCACCCCCTCCTTTGTTCCTCCCAATCTCCCAACACTACATGGGAGAGAAAGATTAAAGGGAAAGGGGGCATAGTTCTCTTTAGGCTACTTCCTACTGATTAGGGTCATTTGGTTCTTTGAGGATAATACCAGTCTCAGTAGAAGTCCAGCAAACCATGAGACCGAAGCAGGAAGAACAAGCAGCAGTTGAGGGGTGCACCAGCAGCCAGGAGAGTAGCAACCACTTTCTTCTTTGTAGCCCCCTTTCTCCTACTTCTTTGCAGAGCCCATCCTTTCTTCTTTGTAGCCCCCTTTTCTCCTACTTCTCTGTAGACCCTTTTTTCCTCTTACTTCTTTGTAGAGTCCCCTTCTCCTTGGGGCTCTGGCTTTTTATCCCTTTCTCAAAGTCCTCTGGGTTAAACTTGCTTTGCTGGTTAAGCCATGCCCCTGGTAGCTCATGAGACAGTTAATAAATACTTCATACCTATGTCTTAAGCAGACTCACACCTGGAATGAAACAAATAAATTCTCCTAATTGGTTATTTTAATAAACTCATACCACACATATTAGGTGTGCTTTGTGATAACTTCCAGTTTCTAGAATACTTTTATTCTCTAATGACTATTTCTTAGGAAATTGATATTAGGATTACACCTTACTCTTTACTTGTTCTGTAGTTTTATTGGTTAGTTATTTTTTTTGTTCACATGTTAGATGTGTGGGGAGGAAGGTTCTACAATTCCTTGCATGTTCAATACCCAACAGAGAACATTTTAAAAATTGCTTCACCAATTTAAGATCCTTTCCCACCTCGAATGTTTAATATGTACATTTCAAGGCAAACAGTGTTTTAAAACAAATGTAGCTCAATGTCATTTTGCCTCAGCATTCTAAGATTTCTATTTTGGAAGCCAATTAGGGATTGTGAAAATTGTGATGTGATCCTGCTTATAGTTTATAGGAAAGTCTGCCTTTGAACTTAGCATTAGCATAGACAAATCTTGGGTCAGTTCTGAGAACTCTTCACTAGTGGGATGTAGTAAACAGGAGGGCCATTCTTCCCAAGAGATTTTGAGTCATCCCATTGTGAACTTATCTGCTTGTGAACAACCTTGGTTCTCGGATAGAGAGGTGCTGCATAAAGTTGGTGACTCAACATGTAGTCCTGTCTCTTCACCCCAAGGTGGGAAGTCATTGCTCTCCCTGGGTAATGGCTGTAGTCAGTGAAAGGCTGTCTGTGCACCTCAGGGATCCCCTGCAGTCTGATGAGAGGATGTCTGTAAGAGATTCTGAGATACTTCAGAAGAATGCAGTTTGATTTTTATAACATTATGTTAGTGTTGTTATTTATCAGGCTCCAAGGAGGCTTCTTTTAGTTTCCTATTTGAAGGCCCAGAAATAATTTTCCCTACCATGAGGTTTTCCACTGAAATGCAGAAACAGCATTTGGAACAAAACATTGCACGATACACATTCTTCTGTGTTCTCTTTGTGAGTCTATTACTTTGTATTTAGCCTGTATGCCCACCTCCCCACACTGTGTCGATGATTCCTTTCTTCTGTCATTTTTTTTTCTTTGGAGGGCTCTCACTATTTGGGGGTTTAGAAACAATCCTAATTTTCTTTGAGGATGAAAACGCATATTGGCGAAGAAAGACTGGACTTTGTATTAAACACTGCATATTGGCTCTCCTTGCCTTATCTGGATCCCCTTGTATCTTAGCTTTCTTTGACTTCCTTGGGAATCTGTTCTATGGCCCAACCCGGTTTCAGCAGGTGTAATGCATCATCGTGCAAACCTTTGCTAGCTGCAAATACCCTCTTAAAATGTATTTAATCACATGTTTCAATCTGCAGGATTACTGTTAAAACTACTTGAAGACAAACACATTTCCAGGCACAAAGCCAACAAGAAACTTTTACACAAATAAATATGGCAGAACCAAATTAAAACTCTTGAGTTTTTCCCAGTCTCTAGATTTGGGTCATAGCAATTGCCTAATTCTCCATTTGTAGTTATCATCACAATGTTCTGTACTACATGTCACCTCAATTCTGCCTTTGCCAACATTGCATAGAGGCCCTTTTTGCTCCTAGACTTGCTATAAACCAAATATGCAATGAAAAGATCCACTTTTTATATTTGCCTTTAGTTGCATGAAATAATTTTCAATACTCTATTATCTTCCTCCATCTTAATGTAATTTAGCAAATTAAAGTATGCTATTTAAAATTTGAAGCTGTGAGTTGAATGTCTTTTGTGTGGGTGTGTGTACACTTGTGTCTGGCAGAGTGGGAGACAGGAAACTGTGGGTATGCTACAATATGAGCTTTTGTCATTAAAATTGTTCTACAAGAGGGATAGGAAATAGGTCCCTTTCTGTCTCTACCAGTAATAGATGGAGTTAGGATGAGGTTGAGCTTGACAGGTAGATGACACACTTGGTAAGGTGTTCTTAACACCACCTGGGCTCAATCTTTGACCATAGGATGGGAGAATGGGAACCAACAGTGTAGTTCCAACCAACAGTGTAGTTCCAATTAGAATCTGGGGAGGTTGGCAGGAGCATGTCTAACACTGAGGATGCCAGCTGATGAAGCACAAGGCATACTAAGATTGCAAAACCCGCCACTATGTCCCCTGAGAGTTCACAGCAAAGCCTGTTAGGAGGGGAGTCACTGTTGTGGGAATGAGGAGGACAGAAGTCCATAAAACTCCCAAGTACTTCCATTTGTCACCTCCCGGCTTTTCTTTCTTTCTTTTTTTTTTTTTTTTAATAAATAAATTTATTTATTTGTTGCTTCAGGTTACATCTCCATCATATTGTCCTCTTTCCCTCCTTCCCAGCCCCACCCTCCCACCCTCTACCCCCTAACCCTTCTATCCCATTCCCGGCTTTTCTTGCCAAGGCTGTTCTTACTGCATTCCTCAATTAGAGTATGTTTTGGTTCTGCCTCTCCAAGTAGAAGTAGCAAATGCTGGAGAAGAAGGATGGAAGGGAACCAATACCATTTTCTCCTTCAGTGCCTTTTCTCTTTCAGTCATTTAAGGTAGTTTTAGTGATTTACTTTGTGCTCTATTATATGTATATGTGTGTGATATTTATTTTACACTTATATATACATATACTTTCATATATTATTTATTTATTTTATTATATTATAGAGAGTAGAACAAAGTCAGAGAAGTGAGGTGACTTATGACCAACCAGCAGATAAATTCAGGATATGTGCTTGAATTAGTATGTACTACATTTTTTTCCCCTCACTTGCCCACTTACAAATACTGGTATGTAATGTAGCCCATTTATCTCAAATAAAAATCAGTTTGGCTTCTTTTTTCCCCTATAGTACATAATTGTTAATTAATAGTGAATCAAATTAACTTCAAAACCACCGTTTAGTATGTTTGAGATAAAAAATTACAGAGATGTTATTCTATAATTAAATTCTTGTTTTTAAAATACATAAGAGTTATTGAAATGTTCTGGCATTTCTTTAATGCCAACACAACAGACAACAAGAGAGTCTGTAACTTCATCAACACTTTATTTAGTGGTTTTGCAAACACATCCAGTTTCACAAATCCCCACACCTATCTGTAAGGTGTGTGTTTAGCCTTCTCCTGCTGTCTTCCAAGACAAAGCAGAAATCACTGGGAGTGGGGGTGGATAGCATTACTTTACAGTACATTAAAGTTTCTTTTTGTTTTATGTGAGGCAATAAAACATATGGGACTAGAAATAGAAGAGAGGCCCTATTGACAGATAAATGTATAGATCAGTCTTTAAATAATAGGCATTTTAAACCTGTGCTTGAGTTTGGATTGGAATTTTGCCATATTGTTTAAATTAGCCCAAAAGCAGAGAGAAGGCGCCTACAGGAAGCCATTGTAATTTTTTGCCCTTAGACACTAGTATTTTTATGAGCTGAAGTTAACTGTCTCAAGGGACAATGGAATCCCTCTGAAATGTTTTCTAAGCTTGTTAAATTGTGCATTGGTATTTTCAAGCCTGCCCTTAGAAGAGTAGGGCCTTTATTTCATTTTGTGATGACATGACACTGTTCCCAAATGTCATTTTTTTTACAGTGACTTTTTTCAAAACTATATTCAGAAAAAAAACACTCCAAGAATCTTCTTCAGTAAATGTGTACCATGCTTGCCTTGAAAAAATCATAGGGATTTAACTATTATTCAGCTTTCAATATCTATGCAACAAAGCAACATATTAAAAAAATACTAACCCAGGATTTTCTGATATATATAGAATAAAGTATAATAAGAATTGTGAGATAGAGATATGACAACATTCAGTTCCATTTCAAATACTCAAATTATTTTATAAAGTTAAAATTCATGTATAACATTATTTATAACTTTAACATCATTAGCATCTATAAAGCAATTTTTAACAGTGATGCTTTGTTGAATATTACTTGATCAACATTTACTGTTCCTTGCTTCTAAAGTTGGGTCAATGGATTTCCTGTTTAGAAAAGTGATAGGGTGGAAGGGAGTGGGTGTGAGAAAAACAGGGTGATGCTGGGCTCACACTGTGTTCAGATGATTTGTGGGGTTGCTTGGTAGCAGTCACTGAGACGCTGGTAAACCAAACCAAAGAGTTGGCATGACATGCCATTGATGACTTGGTATACAGCAAGAAGCATCTAGACTGAGTTTCATGTTGATCAGGAAGCATGTCACACACGCTGACCACATTGTCACTTTTGTGCGGCATAGATGTTCTTATGAATTGTACCTAAACTAAGCCACGAATTATGGTAGGATTCAGAAGAGTGGGAGAAGGTACCACTATCTCCTCTAGCACATGGCTGAACGATCCTGTTCTGTGACTAGGATGCACTGCCCTTGTGATGTCTCTCAGTATTCAAGTGCCTCGGTCCTGGCTTCTGTCAGAGGCAATCGTTGTATTCATTCTGTCTTTGTTCTTGTGGACTCAAATGCAGAGCCTCCCTGCCAGGTCACAGCTAATTGTCAGCTTCCTGCTTCTTGGTGCAGCCGTGATGTCTGTTATCTTCTCCCTCTCATAGCTGAGCTCCACCTGCTCAGAATGGGAGAAGATGGTGAGAGTCTTCATAGTTAGAAAACCTTCACCACTTGAGTGTTCATTAGATCCCTTCCTCCTGTGAAGTGTGTTCTGTTTCCTTCCTTTTTCTTTCTTTTTTTTTTTGAGTCCATAGTGCTTTATTTTTCTTCACATTAAAATCTCAGAACACAGAGAATAGGATCCAATATAGGTAAAGCTGAAATACATATAACTACAGGGATTCTGATATTAAGCTCGATATGTTGAAAGCAAGTGCAATAACTTTGGTAGAGAAACCATGCAAAACAATACATAAAGATGGTTGGGTGAAGGAGAGCTATAGGAAAAAAAAAATCAAAGAATCCTGAACTCAAACCGGTAGAATCAGGAGTGATGGAGTAAGCCGCTCAATGGATAACTTCTGGGCTCATGTTGAGTTGACTTTTCTTTTCTTTATTTTGTTAAATTATAAGGTATAGCATATATTCCCAATGTCAAGTCCATAGATATTTGGCAACTGATATTAATATTCTATTATATATCTATCGCCATGAGTTTAAAGTTCTATACCTAACTCAGTTTCCATCCTAACGTGAATTACCAACCTAAAAACATCTTCTTAGACATAGAATATCCTTTTAATTCCTGAGAAACTTAAAATTTAACTGTGAGAAAATAACTATCTAGTCTTCAACCACTTCTGAGACATTTTCTCTTAGTCTACATTGGAACTTGCAAAAAAAAATTATCACATTATTTGTGAAAGGCACATGCACACAAACATACCTCCACACTAAGTCCAACCACAAAGCCCTGTTTCATCCATATAACTTTTATTATTATTATTATATTGCTCAGAGGTGAAAGGAAAAGGAATGTAAATATGACAGGTATGGCTAGCAGATAATAGACAAGGCAACAGTTTGGAGACTCAGGCACGAAGATGTAGGTCAGGAAGAAGTGAGTGGTCAGCAGCATCACAGGCTGCAGAAAAGCAATGACTGACCAAGTCACCATCCGTGGGCCTGCAGCGACTGTAGAAAGCAGTAGCTCTATTGCTAGGAATATATTTCAAGTAGATCTAATACGTTCTTTCTGTAAATTTGACAATGAACTAGCACATGTTGCTTTGAGGGGATAGTTGGGTTATAACAGCAAATATCTGTGCCTACTGTTTATGTCTATACCAAGGAATTATTTGTAAGGAAGAGCTGCATGGTGTGGGGGGGAGGCATTTGTGTGTGAGAGAGTGCGAAAAAGAGTCATATGTATGTGCATGTGTGTGTGCATGTCTGTCTGTGTATGTTATAATAATAATAATAATAATAACAAAAAAGTTCTATGGATGAAACAGGGCTTTGTGATTGGACTCAGTGTGAAACTAGTTCTGACTTTCGGCGTCTGTAAACAGGACCTTACTGAAGCTCCGGCTAACGAGACACTGATAGAAGAAGGAAGAGAAGTGTCTGATGCCACAAAGCCTAGAGCAGTGCTTTTCAATGGGACTTTGTTAGCATAGGGGTGGGACAGTTCTTCCCAAGGAAGGGTTCTACAAGGAACTGAAGGGTGCTTGGCAACCCTGGCCTCCAGGCGTTAACTTCTGGTTACATCCTACATTGTGTCAACTCCAAACTGGGCCATGAATTTGTTTTCATATGTTCTGTATGGTGGTGGTGTGGCCCTGTGTTCACAGGTAACTGGAAATTATAGCTACCCTTTCCTCTGAAGCCACTTATCTTTTATTGTTATTATTATTTTGGGAAAATAATATTGTGTAATCACTCTGGTGGTGTTTATGTTAAACCATTGCAAAGTGTACATCTCCCATACTGTCCTGTTCGTACGTTTTCAGTTTTTCCTCCTTCCAGCGTTTTGTCTTTATTGAAATGAAACTTTGATACTTAAAGAAGCTCCTTCTCCTACTTCAGAGTCTGCTCAGGCCTGAGCTCCTGGGCTTCTAGGTATAAACCATCTCCATGAGCTTCCAGGTGCCCAAGTCACATTTATTATGCTGCAATGCACTGGGGTTCACTATTACCTTTCAGAAGATGCAAGAACAAATACCATTTTAATTGTGCCAACAACTGTGCGTAGCAAGTAGTAAAGTTTCAAGAAATACTGTTGTTTAAGCAAAAGGGATGAAATGTATTGTTGAGGTGGGGAACACTTAGGTAGGTAGAAAGCAGAAACAGCTTCTATCAGCTGTTCACAAACACAGTAGAGTACCTACCATGGGTTACGATTCAATCTTCAAGTGTGGGGTGAAGGTATGTGCTCTCTTGTGCTGATGGTGAGGAAGAGTTAACAAAGAATAAATGGCCTGGGTTAGCACCAGGCATCACCCTGACGTTGGAACAAACATTTTTGTAGTCAACTTAACTGTTCATTGAAAAGATTTTTCAAAAACCCCAGAGTGAGATTGAAACATGACAGATTGGGATTATTCAGGATGGTTTCAGAAGATTGGGACTGTGTTGAGGGAAGGTCTAATATTGTTTCTGGTACATTGAACTCAATGCTGAGATCTGGTTACCGCCCCTTCTGAGGCATTCTCTTGATTGGTTAATAAAAGTCGCTTATGGCCCAATTAGCTGGGCAGAAAGAGTATAGGAAGGTGGGACTTCCTCAGATCAGCACAGGAACTCGGCACACACAGAGACTCTCTCTCTTTTCTCCCAGAGACACAGAAGTAGACAGATGTCTGGAGAAGTCTGGAAGGTACTCACAGGCACATGGTGGTTTGGGGTTAACTTAGAGTAGCTAATTGAGAGTCTGCCCAGCTAAGAGCTAAGCGATTTTTATATTAAAAGGTCTTGGTGTGTTTAAATATTGGGGAAAGGACTGCGGCGGCTTATAGGCCCTCAGTCCAAGCAGTCCCGGGCTGTTGGATTCCCAGACTCCCCTTGAGCCCAGGCGAATCTCCCGCCAAGCCGCCGGTAATTCTGCCGGCCTAATATAACAACTTATGTTAATTAACAGAGTTTAGGTTATAGGTGGTGTAGGCCACCTTTGGTCCCCGGGCTCTTTCTTCAGGATAAGTTAGGCAACTGTTTAAGGCACTCGGGCCAGGCTGCCTGCTCCTCTGCCAAGCTGCCAGCTACTCTGCCGGCTACTCCGCCGGCCTAATATTACAGTTTATACTTACTAACAACTACATTAATTAATTAATTTGCAGTTTTCAAGACTGGGGAAGGATGCAGGGTTAAATTCACAACAGCAAAGTTAAGGACTAGATAGTAAGTTACACTTCAACACAATTGTTGAATGCTGAGAATGTCATTTTTTTCTAGTCTCTGAACCTCATAGTTTTATCACTGAAGATGATTCCAAACTAACTCCTAGTTTAAAAGAGCTCTTTCACTGTATTTTCAACATTCTTATGGACATGGGCCCCAATCTTGAGCCAGCCTTCCTTCCTTCCTTCCTTCCTTCCTTCCTTCCTTCCTTCCTTCCT
>CAJQZJ010032614.1:2517640-2552343 GCA_907164525.1 Lophiomys imhausi | reverse complement strand
CCTTCCTTCCTTCCTTCCTTCCTTCCTTCCTTCCTTCCTTCCTTCCTTCCTTCCTTCCTTTCTTCCCCTCTCTCTCTTCATATCACTCTCTATCTGCCCCCATTTCTTTCCTTTTTATTTTGAGACAGGGTCTCACTGTGTAACCTTGACTGGTCTGGAACTAATTCTGTAGAACAGGCTGGCCTAGAACTTATGGAAATCCTCCTGCCTCAGGACAGCTGAGTATAATGGTATGTACCACCAACCCTGGAATTTTGTTGTTTTATTTACAGTATCTCATCTCAGTGTGTAATCTTCGCTGGCCTGGAACTCACTATGTAGACCAGGCTGACCTCAAATTTACACTAATCTCCTGACACACACACAAGACAGTGTTGGGATGACAGGCTTGCACTACCTCATTCAGCTCTCTCTCTCTATTGATGTTAGCTTCAACAGTGAGCACTAGACATAGCCTTGTCCATATAATCCATAGGCAGATATCAGGTTCTGTGGAAGAGAGGGCATGCGCATATCTGCTGCTGCTTCTTTGGTCTTACTCTTTGCTCTGTTGATGCTAGTGAAGATCTCATGTGGGTCAGGGCCCAGGGAAATGGTTCACTTTCCCAGAAGTGTTCTATAATTTTGTCAATGACAAATCACCAAATAAAGGTCTTTGTAGTTTTCTTATTCTGTGGTCCAGAAAACTATAAAAAAGATGTTTACTTTGCTGTAGTCTTGCTAACTTTACATGCATAGACTTTTGTTTAAAAATAGCCTTTTAGCTAAGAGATTTTTTTCCCTTAATGTTTTATTTGGGGTTTTTATGCAGTTTATTAATTTTTTTTTTAAGATTTATTTATTTATTATGTATACAGTGTTCTGTCTGCAGGTATATCTACAGACCAGAAGAGGGCACCGGGTTTCATTATGGATGGTTGTGAGCCACCATGTGGTTGCTGGGAATTGAACTCATGACCTCTTGAAGAGCAGCCAGTGCTCTTAACCGCTGAGCCATCTCTCCAGCCCATCAGTTTATTAATTTAAGGTATATTCATACACACAATATATGTGTATATATATGCCAACCAAACAAAATCTACTGTGTTCAGAGGTTGAAGTTGGTTGTAATCAGTATGTGTATTCAAGTTGAATGATGTAAGCTTTCGCATTTCTTAAATGTGTAAGACATTTCTATCAGCTAGGATAAGTCCAGGAAAATTGTGAGCTTGTAAAAGGTAATTTCCCTGTCTTTTGCCGCAAGATACACTTCCCTCAGGTACAAGGCAAGATGAGATTGGAGGGTACTGGTAGCTAGACTAATTGAAGAAACATTTACAAATGTCTACTGTCTTTGAAACAGTGAGGACACAGATACAAAAAAGACAATAAATCTTGTCCGCATGAGACACACCATCTGAATAAGGAAGTAGACATATGAACAGCTGCAATAAATACTAGAACAATGTTCAAGTCTTTGTAGAAGGGCAGCTCTGAGGGTGGGTCAAGGATAAGAAAGAATGGTTTATTTTGGAAGGCACCATGACTGAGGAAGTGGGATTATTTGTACTTGTACAGACAGCATAGCATTCAACAAATCTAGAGCTATAAATGGTGTCTCCTTGTGAGTGAGATACTGAAGTAGAAATTTAATCAACAGTGTAGATCCTTAGAACTGCAAGGAAAGGTGTTCAAATCATCCACTGACGTTTTATTGGTAGTTCAATGCTTTTTGAGTATAAAATAATTTCCCCCAGAAGGTGCAGGGCTGTTTGACCAAATGGACATGCTTCCTGTTCATGTCTTAGCTCCAAAGGATACCATGTCAAAAGGTAAGCTTGACGCACCCAACCTCAGAGTTGTGTTTGGACATCTTCTGTTTTTTAAAGAAACAAAAATAAAAAACCCATTATGAGAACTAAAGAATACACTTATGAAGTGTTTTTTTTCCTTGATGAAACCCCAGACTGTAATTTCATGAGTTAAGATAACAGAATTTCTTGTCTAGTTCTCTATCAATTCATGATCATTCTATGGCTGGGTCTCACATTGTTTCACACTAACTCATGATGGGAGTCTTGTGCTACCACCCACAAGTCATCAGCAATGATCACCCTCATAATATTTTGTGATAATTTTTATAATTTTAAAATTTACTTTCTGGTTGATACACTCTATGAACATTCTGACAGAGCTCTGATTTCTTAATTCTGGCCATTTCCTACTATTACACTAGCAAATTGCTACAGATTTTGTGGTCTAAAAAACATTAGTTTATTATCTATTTGTTTTGAAAGTCAAAAGTCCAAATTTTAGCATGTCCAAACATAATAACTACCCTCCTTCTGGAAGCTGCTAGGACCCTTTCCTTTGTCTTTTCCAGCTGTCATTCATTTCCAGCTTGCATTCCTTGTGATACAGTCCCTTCCTTGCATTGTCTCCAACTCCAGCTTTTGTGTCTATTTCCCTCTCTGACTTTCTTTCTTTTGTAAAATATGTTGTGATTTGTCTTCCATCTGAGGAATTCTTCCCATCTCAGAATACTTCTCAGGTTCTTGGATTTGAATATGGATGTATTTCGGGGTGCGTGGACTGGGGGTGGGGAGGCTCCTTATTCCATTACTTGTAGACACTTTCAGTGACTAATAGTTACTTTAGCATTTTAAATGATGATAAATATACAGAAAAGATAGAAAATGTTTACTAATTTTTGAAACAGGGGATGGGCCTGCATCTTAAGAAGTATCCAGTCCTCAGATGGGACATTTCAGTTGTAGTATGTTCCTCTGCAACTATTTTATGTGTTCTTGGTGAGGGGCATAGGTGGTGTTGCCATCTCTCTAGATTTGGGAAGACTGAATAATAGTCTACCTGGAGTGTGAGACACGGACAGTTGTGATCCTTGTGTAGATGAAGTGTGTGAAGACCTAAAGAACATTTCTGAACCAGGTAGTTAAGCTTTTTTTTGTTTTTGTTTTTGTTAACTGTCAGAAGGTCTACCCATGAAGTATTTAAATAAGTTATGCCTCTTTATTTCAAATGCCAACGATATCTACTCTACCACCAGAGCTGTCCCTGATTCCTGTGAGACCCCTTGACTAGGAGGCAGTTCTGGGAAATGTTCCGGTTCACTTAATTGTGAAGCATATTGCCTTTACCTGATGCTTCTTTTGTGTTTTGCTTTTTCCTCTGTGTGAAAAGACACATCTTTTGAAACATTGTTGAAATCGAGGGATGTACGCTGATGAGTGTAAGTAAATGCAGCATGTTCTGAGGGCTAAATTGCAGAGTTAGCTCATTTTTATACCATGTATGCAAGATACAAATTTTTAAAAACTTGTCTTAACAATATTGCCAAACTATGGATTCTATGAGAAACTGAGCCTCTATATTTAGTGTTTCTACTCCTCATTAAGATCTCCTGTCTGTTTCTGGGAACAAAAGGAAGAATGTGATTGTGCGTGCCTGTATGCGTGCCTGCGTGCGTGTGTGCGTGCGTGTGAGCACATGCACACATGCCCAAGGGAGGACCTTAATGAGTTCTCTGGGGATACTGGAACTTGAAAGAGAGGTCCTGTGATGTAGAGTCGAGTACAGACTTTAAAGATCATAGTTAAGCTTCTGCGATCATTAGTTGACAGATGCTATAGTTCCTTTGATTTACTTATTTCTTTCCATTGCCAACTCAAATATTTCGGTTTCCCAGCTGTCCAAAAAATATACATTTTTATATTATTATTTCATGTAATCATTAAGTCCTAAAAAATAAAGAGTCTTTTTGATAACTCTTCCCAAGAAACCTCCCCCCAAGGAGCTGTATGTATGAGTTGATTGGATCACAGCTCATCAGTTTCTGACTGTTGAAACGACCTTGTAGAAACTCACTTGCTTGGTGCCCGCTTGCCAAGGATGCAATTCAAGGAATTGTGATAAGAATTTTGGTGCCAGATTCGATTTAAGCACTCTTCAAGGGAATGTCCTGACTGGACACACTTGTCCTGATAGTTGAGCCTTCTCAGAAACAGATGTGATCTGTTTACACTGAAAGGTCATGAAGAGAACTATGTCCAGGGTTTGAGAAAGAAGAATGCTCCTTTTTTTTTTTTTTAAACCTCTAATCCTAGAAAATAGTTGCTTAAGGAAATAGCCTTGAGGCTTCCCTTTTAAACTTTGACATGGCTTTATTCCTGCGTGGATTGGAGAAGATGTAAATGAAGGTAAAGGGCTGCTTCTATATTGTTCACTATTGCATCCCACTGCCTAACACACAGTAGATACTCATTAAAGGAATGTCAATCAATTAAATAATATTAGTGGTGCTTGTCCTAAATAAGTTGTCCTTTTACTTTAAATGTAGTTTTAATGATAGATAAAGCCAAAACCAAATGTTGTACACCACTGTAACACATCAATACATGCATACATTGTGTAATTATTATTATTATTATTAATTTTTGTTTTTTTGAGACAGAATTTCTCTGTGTAGCTCTGGCTATCCTGGAAATCACTCTGTAGACCACACTGGCCTTGAGGCCTTGAGGTCAGAGATCCACCTGCCTCTGCCTCCTTAGTGCTGGGATTAAAGGGTGCACCACTAAGTTGGGCACATTGTACAATTTTTACCTCAGGCTAAGTATATCTATGCTGTATTCAAACATTTGTCATTTGTCTGTGAAGTTTTCAAATACTACCTTTCTTCTGGCTTTTTGGAAAGCACAGATCATTGCTGTAGTCTGTAATCACCCTTCTGTTCAGTAGTTCCCTGGAACTTACTTCTGACTACTATTAGTATCCACTGATCTGTTTCTAGCCATTAGTCTGTGCTTCTAGCTCTTTCCAGCCCCTGATAAACATCATTCTATAATGTCTATGACTTTAACCATTTGTTTGTTTGTTTGTTTATTTATAGACAGAGCCTGACTATGTAGCCCTTCTTGTCCTGGAACTCACTATATAAGCCAGGATGGCCACCAGTTCACAGAGATCTGGCTGCCTCTCCCTCCTAAATGCAAGGAATAATGGTATGTTCCACTGTGGTTCTTGAGATCAGCTTTTGAATCCCATGTACAGGTTCAGTGTCATCATGCAATATTTGTGTGTCTGTGGCTGGTTCCTTCTACCTACCCCCATAACAACTGCCAGTTCTGTATATGTTGTTGTGAGTGACAGGACTTCATTCTCTATATGGGTAAATGGCACACCATAATTTATACAGACCAAATTTTCTCTATCTGTTTATCAGTTCTTGCCTGTTGTGGATAGAACACAGGTGTCCGGAAGTCTTGACAATGTTTTAGTTTAATCTCTTTGGTTATATATCCAGAGTCACCATATCCTATGGTACTTCTGTTTCTATTTTTTTCTGATAATGTGTTCCATAATTGCTACACCTACAGCATTGCAGGTGCCCTTTCCTCCACTTCTTCTCCAGCTTTTATCTTGCCTTTTTGGTAATAGCCATTCTATATGGAGTCAGCTATTACACTGTGGCTTGTGCGAATTTCCCTTGATATTTCCCAGAAAATACCTGCCATTGAGACTTTTAAAAAATGTACTTTGCTATTTGTATGTCTTCTTTTGAAAACACCTATTTTAGTATATTGCGGATTTTTGCCTTTTATTTTCACTAGTGTATATTAATTACATACAATGGGCATTCAGCCCCCTTCTCTGTTTCTTCGTTTGCTACATTCTTTCTGTACTATCTTTTCTGATGTTCCCTACACTGCTAATTTTTGATTAGTGGGTTTTTTTTCCCTTTGATTTTTCTTTTCTCTCTTCTCCCTACCTTGCTGTTGGAGTTTCTTACATAAACCAGGAATTAGTATGTTATCATAAGTGTAGTTACAGAGAGTTTCTTCCATCCACTCTGCTAATTATTCCTTTGGTGGAGCAGAAAGTTTTAGTTTGGTGTAATCCTGTTCTCCTGTTTTTGCTTTTTTTTTCCCTGTGTTTTGGGGTCTCACCTCCCTGTCCATTCCAAAGTTGTCAAGTACTTTCTTGTGTTCTCTTCTATTACTTTCATAGTTTCAGGTCTTCCATTTAAGTTTCTAATCCATTTTTAGTTGCATTTTGTAACTGATGCAAGATGGGGTCCTAGCATCATCCTTGTGAATGGAGATGTCCAGTTTTCCCAGCACTACTTACTAAGGTCTTTTCTTTCTCCAGTGTGTTTTCTTAACACCTTTGCTGAAAACCCGTTGGCTGTGTGTGTGTGTGTGTGTGTGTGTGTGTGTGTTTTCCCAGAGATCATAACAAAACACTTCCCAAGCCTCGTTTACATCACACCCATCTGTTTAATCTTTTGCATTTTCAGGCTTCAGTGACCAACTCTGTAATTTAATTAAGAATAAGTTATATTTCACAGGTTGTTTTGAAGGTTCATAGTAAACACCTAAGCTCTAGGATATATTTATTAATTGATAATTATAAATAATTACAAGCAGAGTAACCACAGTCATTTCTAGTTTAAACTGTCTTGTAGATGGATTAGATATGTCAATAAAATTTCTTTCTAGTTATTGTGTTAATCATAAATCAGTTTATGAATTTTTTTACTATTTATGAATTCTTTTGTTAAAAGAGAAAATAAATTCACAATTCAGGGCATATGTAGGATATACACGAGACACAACTATCTGACAAAATATTTTCTGTTTTGTTCTTAAGGAAAGGGAAGTATTTAAAATATGTATTTATGTGTCTGCTAGGAAAATAAATGACTGTTTCCAGTAATTTTATTAAGAATTATTTCCATTCTTTTTGAGTCTTTGCTCTGAACTATGCAGGTTTTAAAAAATTGTACAAGGTAAAAGATGAGTTACATTTGATATATTTAAAATTAATATAAATCCATGACAATGCCAAAACATATAAGCTCAGTTGTATAGCACCTCCCCTTCTTCCTCTTCCTCCTCCTCTTTTTCTTCTTCTTCCCCCTCTTCCTCCTTTTTCTCCTCCTCCACTTCCTCCTCCTTGCTTCTCTTCCTCCTGTTATCCCAAGTAGAATAACATACTCCTTGCCAGAAGAAAACTGTCTATTTCTCTTATGAAAGGTTTTCAAAGTTAAGGTTTGGTCAGTAACTCAGAATGATTCATGTTAGCGATGAGTGCTGAAACAGAGAAAAAAGTCAATTGGCTCGGATATTATCACTTGTGTGCTAAGAAAAATAAATGTTCTAGAAAAATAACAGCGCAAACAGCTGGATGCATTCTTCTTTTGTTTCTTTAATTGGGTCTCCAAGAACTGCAGGTTGTTGTAATGGCTCAGCTCTCCGAGTTTCCACTGCTATCACGTGTTCCTTTATTCAGCAGATACTGAACTTCGGCAATGTGCTTCGGCACTCGCTTGGCATTGGGTGGCTGAAAACGCAAACCAGATGCAGTCCCTCCTCTTGCTGGCTAACAGTCTGTGGGGAGAGAAATGGATTGAATAGTCAAATTAAACAGTTGAAATTCTAAAATGTAGCTTGGAGAGTATGAATTAGTCGAGGGAGGCAGGCAAGGGTTCTCCACAAGGAGAGAGGGAAGATGGAACTAAAAAGCTGGGAGAAAAAGGAATTAACACGGGGACTGGTAGAGGAAAGAACAGCTTAGGAAAAGACACAAAGAAAATATCCTATGGGATAAGAATGTGCAACTCAAGTAAGGGAAAAGAAAGGACACAGAGAGTTTCTGAAGGTGGAAACCAGGCTACGCAGGGCAATGTAGTCTATGCTTAGGGGTTTCATCCTAACATTGGAGGGATTTAATTGGTTCATTATGTATTGGTGCTTATGTCTACTTTGTTCCTCATGGGCAAGAGATTAAATAGGACTCCATAGTGCTTTATGGAGGGACTGTTAAGGTCTCTTCCTATAGTCTAGGGTCTTTTGGCAGGACCAAAGATGTAGCTTAGGGGATGAGAAGGCACTGGAAATGTTCAAGAGTTATTTAGTAGGTAAAATGGGTATAGTTTAGGGATGGTTTGGTATGGCAAGAATGTGAATGAGCATAGGTTCATTAGTGATATTGCCTACATTTTGAATTGGGCTAATTGGATGGACTTAGATACTCTCTCCAGAGTTGACAGACAGATTCTGAGAAAGAACCAGATTCTAGGGTAAAATTACAAATTTTTGTTTTGATGTTTCATTGGAGATGATGCAGGACACTTTAGTAAAAATGGACCAGACACCACAGCAGATGGTGCCACAGTGAAGTTGCATTAGACGAGAGATAGAGATATGTGAGGCACCATAGTGGGCCAGTGCAGTCCACCATCGCAGTGACTGTTAACTAAAGGCCTTGCCAAGGACGAAATCGTGCAGGAAAAATGCATCTGAGATGGCTTGGAAAAGATCCTCTAGGAACTAGAAGATCTTTATTGACCAAGTAGGGGGAAAGCCATTGAGAGACCAAGACACAATCATCAAAGAGGAGGGAAGAAGCCAGGATGGTGCATCAGCAAGGACAGAGACCATTTCAGAAAGAGAGTGGTTCCAAATGTTGCTGGAAGATCACAGAGATGTAGACAGAATGATGTTTGCATGGTGCACTGTCATGAAGATTACTCGTGACTTGACTCCAAACTATTTTAGGGAAATATTGAGGGCAGAGGCCAGAGTTGACAGCAGTTGAGACTCTAATGCAGATGAAGAGGAGGTTGTCATAGAGATGTAGTTTGATGTTTGTGCAAAAAGGAGATGAGATGGGATGACAGTAAGGAGAATTAGGGGCACAGAGATATTCTGTTGTCATGTTTCTGGATTGTAGAATCTTAAAGGACTTGAAAACTAATAAAAAAGAGAGAAAACATGTATGGTAGATTGATTAAGTCACCAGAAACCAAGGCTCCAAATGTTGCATGTGTAATTGGTTTTTTCTTTTGGTTCCTAGATTCTGACTGTTCATTTGTCCCAACCTATAAGGAGAAGGGATGCCAGGATTCTTTGTGAACTTCTTGGCTCCATTCCACAGTAATAGTTACTGATGAAAAAGAGTCTTTATTAGTGTTTCTAAAATCAACAGAATGAAAATCCAAACAAGGAGGGCATGACTCAGGGAACTAAATATGGATGAGAATTTAAAAAAGAAGAGGAGCAGGAAGAAAGAGAAGTACATCACCTTCATCTTTCATAAACATCTTAATTTAGTTCTTTGGACAGTTTGATAGTTACAGCTTCTTCATAAACTTACCCTAGTAATTCAAGTCTGTAGACATGAACATGGGCATGTATCTGTGGTATTTGGGCCCCCATGGTCATCTAAGAAGAAAAATTCATTGTTTTGCCTAATAGCATATTTTTTCTTTGTCCTAGTCCAGTTTTACCTTCTTCCTAAAGGACTTGTGGTGGCAGGGAGATGTAGTTGAAATGTGAATCTCTAATGAGCAATGTTCTTCCAAAATTATAAAAAGGGGTGTGGTGAGGGGACGGAACAGGACAGTATGGAAAAGCAGTTTTGAAAGGACACAGCCTGATTGGGAATACTGGGTTGGGACTAAGCATAGTGCTAGGGTTTGTTTGTTTGTTTGTTCGTTTTTAAAAAGACCTCCTTATACGTGTTGGATATCACTTTTGAATACCAATTTCTATTTGGTCTTCTTTAAATCTTCTCACCTCCTTGAGAATAAATTGTGTAAGCTTGATAGAAGTCAATTCTCTAGCTTTGTCACTTATAAAACAAAGTGATTGGTATGGATTGTATCCACGTTTTCTTCCTGGTTTGAAATTCCAGGATTCATTGAACTGCTCATTGCTGGCTGGCTGAAGTCCCGAGAATGATCCTTGTGAGTCCCAGTGCTGTCAACAAAAATAAACTGTATTTGTTTCTCTGGTTTCCTCTGAAGAGCCTGAGATGTGTGAGCTGGTTCAGAAAAAAAAAAAAAAAAGAGACTTAGAAAGTCAGGTATGGATCAAAACCAACAAAAAAACAAAACAACAACAAAATCAATTTACCTCAAATTTACACAATGTAACTTCACCTTGTGCAGGATCTTGGGATGATCAACAGTCTCACACATCACTGTCTTTAGGAAATTTTATGAATCCTCTAGATTTTTTAAAAAAAATTTTAGGGCTTTCAGTTCAAAGCACTTGCACATTCAAACATGTTTTTTTCCTATGATAATAATTTTTATGTAAATTAAGGTGATCATAAAGTTGATTGTCATAGACCAAGACAATGAATCACACAGATACAACTTAGTGAACCCGTATTTCACTATCAAGTTAAAAAAAAATCATCAGAAGAAATTATTTTTTCTTTTTTTTTTGGCATCACACAAATTTCTCACTTGAACTCATCACTTGCAGGTCTGTTTCTGTCACCTTTAGGACATTCTTAAATATGTCCCTATTTGCCTTGTTTCTGTGGAAACTCATATTTATGTCTTAATTGTTTCCTGTTGTGACTGTAGCAGTTCCCTTTGGAATCTTTCTAAATCCTTACCCTTTAAACTTCAGAGGGGCTCAGAATGTCACTGCGAGACCTTGGATTACTGCTGTTGTAAAGAAATGTGCCTTGCATTGAACTGAAGTGTGATGACTCAATGTGGTTTTCTCAATAAACAGTACTATCTCCTGTTTGACATGCTGTAACTGCTTGGTTAGAAGACAGCTGAGATTTGCTTTGAGAAGGACTGTACAGCTGATAGGTTCAGGAAATATACCTTGCATCATCTTAATTAATTTGATGGGAGATTTTCTGTATGTTTTTGGTGCTCTTTTGTCAAGCAGTTAACTTCAGACTGGGGATATGGGATGTTTGTGAACTGTAATCATACACATCTTTTATATTCTGAAGACCTTCACATGCTTTTCATATTTACGATTATAGTGAGTTTTACTCCCTATGTGTTATTTCTATAGTATTTTTGTATTGATCATTCAACTCCCAAATCTTTATAAAAAGGATGACAAGTTTTGCGTCCAACCCATGAGTTATCAAGTAGCTAGTATATGAAAGTCAAGAATTTCCTTTTGGAAATAGAAAATAATTTATGATTACATAACAACATTTAGGTAGAAATGACAAATTTTTAATTGTCAAATGCAATTGGCTGATGAGGCGTGGGATTTAACTTAGTGGTAAAGCCCTCGTCTAGCAATGAGAGGCACTGAGCTTGGTGAGGGGTGGGTACTGAGTGTAACTGAGGCTATCTCCTATTATGAGCAAAGGAGAAAGGCGTCCCCGTGCTTCCTTCAGAAAATCTTTAAGCAAGCTTATTTTTATGCAACAAATGTTTTAAGTGGGTGAGTTTCTGCAAATTGACCCTGGAAAAGCAGGATACTGCTGCCGCACACACTTCCTCCCTGACTCCCCCCCTCCACTCTCCGCCACTGTCTCTGGCTCTTGACCACATGTCTGGTACTGACTTTTGAAGCATAAGTGCCCCTGGAGCTTAGGAGAGTGCAGCATGTGAGGCCCCTGCTCTGTCTGAAAGGCTCCTGTAGGGTCAGGGCTTGAATTGATCTTGGGTCTGGCAAAACATGCACTCTAATCAATCCTATTTGAGGCTACATTAATAGATGAGGCTTGGCTCATTGTTGGCATGACTCATGACCCACTAAAATAATGGGCCAACAAAAGAGGAGCCTTTTGATTCGTGGAGAAAATGTTTCTTGTTATAGCAGGCATGCTAGCTGAAGAAAGTAAGAACTGACTGTCGGGCAAACTCACGCATATACAAGTGACACACTGATAATAGTAAGCGTTTTTTATTAAGAGATTGTCACAGCTCCAAATGTTTTGTTTGTTACCTCATTTAAATGTGCAATGACTCTGTGAAGTCTCTTATTGCCTTTATTGTATCGATAGAGAAACCGTTACTAAGAAGTTAAATGGCTGAACAAATGAAAAGATGCAGATTTGAAAAGTCAAACTCCAGATCCCACATTCTTTATTTTTTAATTATTCTCTCATATATTACATCTCGAGCTCAGTTTCCCCCTCTCTATTCTCCTTATTAAGCAGGAAGTTCTCTTGTTCCTAATGCAGAGGGACTTGGTCCGCTTTGCATCCCCTGCTTGAGGTGTCTCATCCAGCAACAACTTTATGAACGTTTTACAAAGTGACATCCTTCTTAGGAAAAATATCTTTTAATTTGAGCTTGAAAATTAAACAAAATACACTGTAGATATTTGTATCTATCTAATATGAAAGCAAATGTAACTTGCTTCCTGTGTTTTGATGGTGTTTAATTTATCTAATGCAACTGAATACAGGTGATACATTGAGAAGGTTAAATTAGCCTTGCTCTGAGGAGCATCATAGTCTCATTTCTTGTCCTAGAAATACTTTTTCTTAATTCATCAGTGATCAATGTAGAACATTTTTCCATTACTGAAAATATTTAAAATTACTTTTTTTGTGTTAAAGCGCTTTGGAAATAAGATTGTCACAGTTGTTATCAAGAGATTGTATGCTCAAGGACTGAGCTTCTCAAATGTTGACAGTTTTAAAAGAAAGTAAGTTTTCTGTTAAAGCCTTTAGTCTACTGTAAAATATCCCCAAAATCTTGAATGATCCAAAAACTTTTTAACAGTTCAGCATGATTTTTTTCATGTTAAAAGTTGCATAAATTGTAAACAAACAAAAACCCAAAAGTTTTGGGCCCAAAGTGTCATCCTTTGGGCTTTTTTCTATGCCACCATTCTTGCTCTGAATAGTTGTATGTAATATTTTGACTCTGTGACATATTCTTCACAGTCCATTAGATTGTGTCTTAGAACATATAGCATAAATCTGCTTGAGCAAAGAAAGGTTGCGCCTTCATTCATGTGTTTGTGCACATGCGTGGAAACACATTCATACACATGTAGGGTTGCTACTGTACACATACCTACACTTACACGCTTGTGAATACACTACACACACACACACACACACACACACACACACAGCCCACTCAAGTGCTCACATACACACATTTTTGAAAGACAGAACAGTTCTGGCTCAAAGGCTTTCTTTGGACAGTTCTAATTTAGTGCTAAACTCTTTGAAAACAACCTTTTGCCATTATTTATAACTTGTCATAATGAGCCGTGCATTCCTGCTTTTAATATCACGTCCTGTATATTTATAAATTTTATATTCCTACATTGGATCCTTTCTGCAAAATTCTTTTATGACAAGAAGATTTCTTTTCCATGTAATCTGAAAGATAAGAGATAAAAAATTAAGTGGTATACCTTTACTAACTTTCTAAAAAGAAAATATTTTGGAAGCATAATGCTCAGTAAAGCAAGTGAAAAAATCTTGTTCTTTAAAAACATTTAAGACATGGAGCTTTCTGCCTTAATTCTGGGTGGAAAGATATAGTTCCTTCTTAAAATTTCCAAATAATTATAAAATATTTAATTGAAAAAAATAACATAAAGCTTGCCAAGTTATCTCTGAGTTGCCTTCATTCTAGTATTGTTATAAACTAAAAATTTTTGAATGGCCTGTGGTGCTTCACACAGATTTTCTTTTGTAGGAATAAATCTGTGGCTGTGTTTCCTATTACATTCTGATCTCCATAGCCTGATAAACTCCATGAAATAGGGGATTCCTTCAAGGATATTCTATTTTCTCTGCTCCCCAGGCATTGGAATGATAAGAGAGGTTAGCTATTCCATTTTCTTGGCAGATCAACATTTCTTTCTTTGACTCTTAATGATGTGATGGCATCCAGCACGGATCTTTGGGCAACTCTTACAAGACTCAGAAGAATTCAGAAGGGAAATAGCAACAGGCAGTATGTAATGGGTCAGCCCTTTGGAATGGAGAACTATTAATTTATACCAGACCACTTGTTCAAGGTTACTTTAGCCACCCTCCTCTGTGATCCAGAGCCAAAGGATTATAATGGGTAATTACCTTTTGTCAAATTATGTCTTGACTTACCTTACGGTATCGAATTTTATCCCGAAGGGGTTATAGACACTTTATTAACTTGTCTCTCATTCTTAACATATACTTAAGAATGATCTAGAAGCCAAATATTTTCATTTACATTAGGAAAAAACCCCCATTTTCTGGACAGTGACGGAGACTAGATTATATTCTGGAAAAACTTTTAGAAGTTTCTCCGAAAAATTTTAATTTGAAAGACTTTCTTCTAATATGATTTTTTGATACAAAACTTTGAAATACTCATAACTTAAAATATAATAGATTTAAAAATTCTGATACACTGAATGAAAACACGTACATATGATTGTACACATATAACTCCCATAAATTTCTAAGAATTATGTCTAGAAACAATATATACACTGAGAAGGCTATATTTAGGAACATATATATGTATATATATATATGCATACAATATCAATGAAGGAAAACAGGGAGAGGTATACTGGGGGAATGGGAGGGGGAAAAGAGAAAGGAGAAGTGTTGTAATTATAGTTTAATCACAAAACATTATACATATATCTATATTTTTCATAATATTAACTGTCTACTTTGGTTGGTTGATGAAGGCAGAAAGACAATGTTAATAAAAAGATAAGCTTTTCTCCCTTTCAGGTGGCAATTCTGGAGGTCATAATGAGTGGTATGCAGCTTAATTTTTGATATTTGAATTGTAAGACAGTTCAGGTATGAAGCATTTAGAACTACTCATTGCCTGACTGCATTTACATGATTTAGTGAATTACCTTGCCACTGATCACCCATGAAAGTTAAGATACCTTGTCAATCAATCCCAACATTTATCTCTGTCAGAATCTGTCAGATGTAAATCTACATCTTTAGAGAGTTGTCCAGTTTGATATCAATATTTAGTCTATTCCTGGATTCCTTTAGCTCCATGTATGGCTAGTCCTCTCTGTGAGGATATGAATAACAAGGAAATAATAGCTGGACCATGCATATTCATTGACACTGTTTACAGGGATGATCGCTTTGCAAAGTGTTTTGACACATTTGATTGTACACTCTATTGAAGAAGAAGGGCCAGTTGTATTTGAAACATCTTCTTCTATAATTTTTTCATTATAATTGACCTCTTACTATTTACAAAGAGTAACTTTGTTAAAGTGGTATTTAGATTACTTCCTCTTAACAGTTGAACAGTTCCAGGCTGATCTAGAACTCATGGTGATCCTCTTGTTGAGACAGCTTGTCAAATGCTGGGATACAAATGTGTGCTACTAAACATGGTAGAGCAATTTTCATTTTGTTAATTACATAAAGATGGATTCAGGCTATTATATAAGGTAAAATAGACTATTGCATCCATAATTAGTTTACATGAAACTTTATGCTCCTAAAGACTGATGACAACTGAATAAATCCCAACTGTATGTGTATATCTTACATATACACAACTTGGATAGATCATGAATTCTTCCCATAACTATTTAAGTAAAAACATATGGGAAAGAAATAAAAATGTAACAGATATATTGATCAGAAATATCAAATCCATCAATTCATTAACAGTAAATTGGTAAATTCCATTTTTCAAAATTCATCTGGGTGGTTGTTTCATGAAAAAATATCCAGTCATTTCGACATTGCTTGCTTATGGAAAACATTTGGCAATTGTGTTAGCAAAGAGCAGTGTCAAAAATCTAAATGTTTCCCCCTCAACATCTGCATTTGTTTATTAAAAAACAAATCCACCCCACTCCCCCATCTCTCAACCAAGTTTGGTTTGTCATGGAATGTTTTTCAATTGTCGTGAAATTTAATCTCAAATTTTTGTATATGTCTGAGCTTAGTTTATTTGTTTATTTCATTTCCACATGTCGTGACATTTTAGACTTTAGATAGGAATGATCTTATAGCATTAAAAAATCTCATAAAACTAAGAGAAAAAGAATCACTTCAGGGTGTCAGCCTCAAGAAGGGCTATTAGAGAAACCAGAGAGGTTGGCTTTCTAGCCTATACCAAGAGGCATGTGTCCTCTGTTCTCCCGAAAGTGCTCCATCAACTGAACTCAATACATTTTATATACCATTATCCACACCTTAATCTGCTTGAAATGGAGAAATGTCTTTTTGGTAGAAGTATATGAACTTGTGCTTATAAAACCCGGTGTTCCCCTTAAGACTGTAAGACACGTTAGAAAGAAGGAAAAGACACTCTTCTTTCTTGATATAACAATGTACAGGTGCATGCATGTGTGTGTCTTCACTAAATTGTTCTAACATTTGTCTAAAAGAAAATGGGGGGCACACTGAAATAACCTGTGTCATCTTCCTTCTTGACACTACTTGCGCAGTTTTTCCCTTTAGAACTCATTTAATATCTTGAGGTTGCTTTAGTTAATGGGATTTAGTACTTTCTGCGGCATTTCCTTGAAAGTTGTGAAGTGGAAGACTTGATGTGACCATCAGTCATGTTCATAAAGGTCACCCACTTTCTGTTTAAGGTGAACCCCGTTGATTATGACTTCAGAGTACTCAGCCAATAACAAAGCCAACCAGTGTCTAGGTAACGTGCAGTTGTGGCAGGCAGGCAGCTGACATATCTAGTGGAATTTTCAAGTGTCATCAGAGAAGCTTCTTAGTGTGGTGAGAAGCAAGTAATACTGAGACTCAAATCTGGTCAATATGCCTACAATAAATGACTATTGAGTGTTCAGCCATAACTGGTACATCTGTGTCACCTTTCTCTCCAAGGCTCAGGGACCACCAAGAGAGTGGTGGTGGAAAATTTATAGGAGTCAGAGGTCATGAATGACTGCCGTGAATCTGTCTTCCAGATGTGTTGCAGCCATTGCACTCATAAACTTACAGCTCTTCTGTTTACCTGCACAAGATACTACACGAGATCAAGTGTGTTGGCGTTATGATGGAGAAGAGACATATGAGACCTTACTCCTAGATGAGGGCGTAATTGGAGTTGATGACCAATAGGGAAGGGAAAGTCGTACTTCTTCAGGGTGTGGCCCCTGAAGGATTGTCTGTTCACCAGCGCATGATCTAATAACTCTCATGCACATGCAGGCACACTAATTGGATGCAGTGGGTTAAACAAAAGAAACCAAAATGAAACAACAGCAACAAAAATGGCTTGAAGTTGATATGGGGATGTGTTTGGAGGATTCCAAGAGCATCAGGAGGAAGAGTGGATATGCCCAGACTGCATTGTGTCCATCTATGAGACTCAAGATATGAAAAATGCTTATAAATGTGCATCTATGTAGTAATGTGTTATTGTTTAGAGAGAAATTGTGATGATAAACAGACGGCTTGTTGTACTTTGTCTAGTCTATTTAACCAATTTCTTCTCAATAAACGTCTTGCTACTGCAACATTATTTTGAAAAACTTAGCACAAGTGTACACCCAGATGCTCAAATCAATGGGAACATATAAAACACATGGGGTAGTCTTAAAAGATGACTGACTCTTGGAGTAAAGGCATATAATCCCAACTCACTGGTACCTCAACCAAAGTGACTCACGGTAAGCAACTCCAAGAGAAATGAAAATGATTTCTAATTTGAGATAGCTTTTATGCTGTCAAGTTCTTTGGCTATCTGTTGATTATATGACATATAATATTTAAGACCCTTGAAGTAAAAGCTGTTTGATGTGTTTTGCATTGACGAAGAAAGCCACATGGGGAACAGCACTTTTTGTTTTGTTGTGTTGGACTGTAACACAGGGCTTCATGCTTTTAAGAGCACCACCATTGAGCCATGGCCCCTTGGCCCTTCATTTTGTGAGCTTTTAAAGTTAAATGTTTAATGCAGATATTAGGTTTTTGGGGAAAAGTGCTATTTTTGTATAGAATAAGAATAATGAAACAGTTCACTAAATAATGGAGGAGGAAAGAAAGCATTGAACATGATTTTGGCAATTTAGTTGTCCAATGAGTTGCTTCTTGGTTCTTAATTATCTCCATCTTGACATTTTTTTGGAATCCAAGCACGTAGATTTGCAAACTCACATGCACATATTCTCTTCATTAGTGTGCATCATGCTCAATAAGGTGAAATCTGAGCTCCTCCCTTCTAATATAAGGAAGTGTACAGCAGTACGCTTCCAAGCTTACAACAGTACGGTTTCGCAGATCTCCGTGCTGAACATTTTCTCCGTAAGTGTACTTGAATGCGATTTCCAAATGCTTTTCCTATGAGAGCATTTCCTGAGGGCTTCCTCACTGCCTCTGATTGAAGTTTATAGCAACAACCTGAGTACGCACGCATTCATTCAACTTTTCTCCATAACTACACTATTAACACCGCATCTGCCCTCTCAGCTTCACTTTCCAAAGCCCGACATGGAACTTGACCCATAACAGGTTCTCAGATGATATTTGTGAATGAAAGAATGAAAGAAAGTTACATACCTACTTATGTGACTTTGATACATTTATTAAAATTAAAAGAGTCTAAGGGATAGGTAAATTACTTTCCGATGGTTTATTTGATGGAATAGTTAAAACATAAAAATGTAAATGCTTTACATTGACATTCCTTAAATTATTATATAAATAATATAAGAAATGCAAAGTGAGACAGTGTGTGATTTACTTTTCTTGAAGAGAAATTTAGCTTAACAGCAGAGATATTTCCATATAACTTTTACTTTAAACAGTTTGTGAAAAAAATCAAATTTTAGTTGCTTTTGGAAAGTATACCTCTCTAAGTGGCTTTTGAGTAAATACTAATTTAGTAAGAAGACTAACTTGGCCTGAAAAAGGTTTAATAACATGGATATAGAGGTACCAGCAGGTGGCACTGTATTCCAATACTGAATAAGAAATGGACTGAGTAAGAGGATGGACTCATTTGGGAAAACCAAAATTCCATCAATAATTTCACAAGAAAATTTGTGTACTGTGCTATGAAGCACATACATTAATTTATACATGTAATATAAAAAGTGTTTGAAATTTAATAGAAATGTTTTTTTCTCTTTTGCATTTATTGTTTCTAGACTTAGTTCTGCTATCATATACATAGGTATAATTTTACCAGATTATATTTTCTTTTCTTTCAGTGTATCCTAATAAGATCCGCCAGGGCCTGAAGTAAATATTACTACAAAGACTTGGCTTGGAGAAAACATGGGCACATAGTGGATGTATTTCATATAGATTGATAGGGGTTTTCATGGTGTTAGTTCATGTCAGCGTTTTTGCTTTACATGTCACTACTGCATTTATTGCATTTTGTTCACTTTAAAAAGGACTGTATATTTTGCGCTGAGTGTAATTATTTACAGATTATTATTTAATTTTTCTCTTTATTAATGAGCCTGTAAGTATCTTAATCACATAGGGTTCTTCTGAGCACGTACTATGTTTCATTACTAATGCTGCTTAGAAATGTGGTTAGATAGAATATATCCCATGAAGACTTGTTAAACAAAAGAATACATTTATGTTATGTAAGAACTTTAAAATCTCTGCTTCTGTTCCATGGGATATTTGCTAAAGAGATGGTTTTGTTAAGAGACGGTTTTGTTAAAAGATCACACCAAGAGATCCAGGTCTTAATGTCCATGATAGCATGCTTGACTAGGAAGAAACAAAACAAAATAAACAACAACCAACCAAACAAATAAACACCTATCCCAACCATTCAACAAGCTGCTGTCAATTTTAGGCAAAGTTTTAAATGTCCTTTAACTTCAAAAACTATGTGTGCAGTAATGCATGGGGGTCAATGCTACAGTTTGGATCTTAAGTGCACCTTAAAAGTTCCTAAGTTTAAGGCTTGGTCCCCAGACTAACACTTATCCCTAGCTGTTGGAACTTCAAGAAGGAAGGCCTCATGGGAGAGCTGCAGGTCACTGGAGGATTCCAGTCCCTTCTTCTTCCTCTTCTTCCTGTGCACAAAGTGAGCAATTGTGCATGACCGTGTGCTCCTTTTGTGATGTGTTGTTTCCTCGCATGCCCAGCAGGCAACGAAGTCAATTGGTTGTAGACTGTGACATCCCAAAATGATAGCCTAAGCAAACCTTTTTTAATAACTTGACAGTGTCAGGTTTTTTTTTTTTTTTGCTACAGTGATGGAAAATAGACTCATATGCTAAGTTTAACTGACAGTAGTGCTGTCAAGCTTCCATACCCTGATTACCTATAAAATAAAAACAGCATTTCAAAACTTGAGCTTATTGCTCTTTTTCCCACAGGTTGTCTTTGCTTACAAAATAGCTACCTAAGATTTATAGATGGCTAGAATTCCTTGATAAAACAGTTGCTATTTTATATTTTTGTACATTAATTCATTGTGCTCATTCCTATAGTTTCAAATACTGATGTATACTCAGTACCTGAGTGATAATGCTACTTTCTTTTAGTATTAATTTGTACTCAGCGCTGTGTTATGATAAAGCCAGCATCAGCCTTCAGGCAAGAATTCATGTTCTAAGTCTTACACAGGCAAAAATTGGGATCAGTAGGCTAAGACATTCTTTTGACATATCCAGAAAAGAATACGACTTACTTCCCATTTTCACGGGATGTATTATTGGTCAGAGAGGAGTGCTGAAGGACTCAAAAGAAGAGCAGAGTTCAGGCAGCTACTGATAAAGGTCCTTCAGTCTGCATGCTCACCTGACTTTGTAGAGTAGACACTATTATCTATTATCACTTGAACATTTAAAGAGCAGCCATTGCATGTTGACGCACTTAGCTGACAATTTTAGCTTGCAATATCTTAATTGAATATATATATAAAAAAAGTTAACCAGAACTTTATATTACTATGTCTGGATCCCAGCTTTCAAATCTCACAGTGAGTGCACATCCCATGGTAACTTCCAAGGTATGTTAGTTTATTGGATCCAGGCTAAGAGATTAAAACAGTTTATTTACCTCGACTTTGTCCATCATAGCATAAGTTTTAGATAATGACATATGACTAGGATCCTCATGCCATCTGTATCTGATTAGCAATAAAGGCAGTTTGGAACATGATGTGGAAAAACCAGTGGTCAGCACTGGGTAACATCCTAGCGGGAGTGACTCAGCACCACTACCGTGGTGTTTGGGACGAGGCATTTAAGTACATCTTGTCTTAGGAGTTTTGGAAACGTTGTTAGGGCAAGCACCTGGAATTGGATCTAGCTGGGGGAATGCGGGGGGACAGCAAGTGAAAAGTAGAGAGGTTTAAGAGGGGACCACTGAGTGCTGATGCTGCAGTCCGATTCTCTTTTTGGTCACTTGTGGAGCCTTCAGTTCCACATGGAAGAGTCACGGGAAGAGATTGCTGTTGTCATCTTATTTTATTTTATGTTTTTGCTTTGCTTGTACTTTCAATGTCTATTAAAAATAATGGTGTGTAATATCAGCTAAGTAGATTTGTGAACAAATTATTGAAATGACTTTCCTGAAAGACTCTTCTGTGCAAAGTGTTTGCTAAGCTTGATGGCAGAAAAATGTCAATGAAAAACTCTACTTAGCCAGCCTAGAACCCAACAGGGAAAATATTTATATATATATATATTAAATCAATAGCATAATATTCCCAAGGGTTGTAGATTCACATGGCACCTGAAGTCCTTCTACCTGGGAGAGAGGACTGGACCTACGGCACACCCTACAACTAATGGAATCTAGCTTGGTCTTAAAGAATATGGTCTAAAATAGACAGCAGTGTTTGTGTGCATGCGTGCATATGTATGTGTGTGTTGGGGGATACATCCAGGCTGAGGTGACAGCTGGTGTAAAAATGGATGTGGAAATTTCGGGACTTATTTACAAAGCAAGTGGAGAGGGTCAGCTTGGGGTACGGTATGTGAGGGGGACAGGATAGGAGAGAAGGTTGACAAGAAGAATCAGGACTAGGATAAAGCAGCATATATTTTAGCCAGCAGTGACTTTATTGAGAAATAGTAGTTTGTATATATGTGATAGTCATGAGTAGTGGCCGATTCTAAAATCTTAAAGATCACTGACCATGACTTTTGTTTACTGTATGTTATATCACTTAGAAATTGCTGATTTGATTATTTCAATCACAAATTCACAAGAGAATATATAATGTCTCCTATTGATGTCTTACAAAGAGGTCTAGGAAGGGCTCTTGCCTTTCATTTCTGCCAACATTATTATTATTTTTTTCATTTAGCTTTTGTAACATAGAAAGGAAGATTAAGAACGCTTACAATAGGCCAGTCTATGCTGTGAACACAAAAGTTATTTTGGCTCATAGAATCTCAGAAGATGGGAGGAAAATTTAGCCAGGCTTAAAACTGCCAGTCCCTTGTAACTATTGTCTTCTTTCGTGGTTGTGCTGTGCCCTTGTTCTTACTGTTTTTCCTCTGTCCCTTCTCTATCAATCTCCCATCTGGTGTTTTCTTCAAAATTCAGACCATGTGTTCTTTACTCGGGACTTCTTCAGAAACATTTCTTCAACTTCTTTGCCTCTGACAGGGAGGGCCCAATCCCATCTGCACCTGGTTATTTAAAGTTCTTTCAGGGCACAGTAGTTATCTTTTATTGTAAGAATTGATAAATCATTTCAGTCATTGCATGTCCCTCTGTAGCACTGGTGAAATTGATTCCCTAAGCTTCCCCTCCATACTTGACGGGACAGATGTTAGGCTCATCATAGCATTTTCAAATGTTAGAAAATGCTTCACTGTCCATATGTATACATATGGACTGGACATTGGGAATGTATGCTAAGCCATATAACTCTTATAATCGTGGCCTATTTATTTCTGTTGTTTTGTATTGTATTTATAGTTATAAGAAAAAGAACCATTATTTGGACTGAAAGGGAGAGCTGTTGGGGGGAAAAATAAATACCTTAAACTAAAAAAAAAAAAAGAAGGGAAGAGGATGGTGGGGCTGAGGGGGAGGAGGGTGGAAGGGTGGGACTGGAGGGGGGAGTAGGGAGGGGATTGTGATTGAGATGTAACTTGAAGAAATAAAAAATAAATTATTAAAAAAAAAAAAGAAAAAGAAAATGCTTCACTGCATCGAAGTTCATTCATCATTGAGTTCTGTTTGCTTCTTGTAACCAGCGAGCCTTCTGTTCTTTTCCTTCTGGATGACATGGTTGTTTGTAACATGGTTATTTCCATGGTGCTATCCATTTGAGTACTGGCTAGCAGATCAATATATTTCAACCTACTCCAATTGGCCACTTAACTTATCTTAAAATGTGTAATTGTCTGTGAATCTCTACATGTGACTGAACAGATCTAGAATAATAGCAGCTAATCACCATCCCTATACTTTTGGAAACTTAAATGTAAAATATATGCCTAACCCTAACACAATTACAGTTTAAAAAACCTTACGTTGGGCTAAAATTTCTCAGTGTTTGCACAAGAAAACCTAGTTTCTTTTTCCCCTGAAATCAAGCTACATTATGTGGCTCCTTGATCTAGCTCCACGGGAGTCATCTTTGAAAGAGATATGCTGCTAATTTGATGTATTTTTGACTTTTATTCACATGCAACCACATCTTTTAAAAAATACTTCAGATAGCTTTAGACATTTTCTTTTCTTTTCTTTTTCTTTTTCTTGTTTTTCGAGACAGGGTTTCTCTGTGTATCCTTGGCTGTCCTGGACTCACTTTGTAGATCAGGTTAGCCTTGAACTCACAGAGATCCACCTGCCTCTGCCTCCCAAGTGCTGGGATTAAAGGCGTGCGCCACCACACCTGGCTTAGACATTTTCATGAATTTCAAATTAGGTTTATCAATTCACCTATGCTTTCCAATATGTGCCCCTCAACTACTTTGGGAAAATAGCATATTTTCATATATATCTATATCTGTAGCTATCTCTGTCTCTATGTATCTTATAGAAAACATATATATTCTCTCTATATATGTGTGTGTTCTATAAGATTTCTAGTATTACATAAATTTGTGTCCTATGTCTTTTTGGAAGCTAAAAGATGGTTCAGTAAGAAATTGTAGAAAATTATCTGATTCAAATTAGCTAGTCTTTCTTCTTGTCTTTTCAGTGAATTTATACCTGTTTTTCTGATTATAATTATTTTCTTACAACTCTTTTATAGTTTTTTTTAATATATTATGCTAGAAATATTCTTACTTTGTTGTTTGGAAAGAAATGCTTACAGAGAATTGACCCACATATTTCAAAAGTAGAAAAATCCACAATAAAGGAGGGAATCCTACTACACCCCACTCCACCAAAGTCAAACAGCTTAGCACTGTGGCCTCCAGCCAACATTCTGAAATCTAGTTGTATTGTCTTCATGTTAACAGTATACCAGACTTCACATTGTGTTTAACACAACCTCTTAAGGATGTCTCTAGGTGAGGAACAAAACAGACAAGGGGCAGGAATTAGATAAATGGATTCTTAGGAAGACAAAAGTCATTCTTAAAGTGCCCGGAAACCAAGTTCCAACAAAGTGTGCATGCTAATGGTCTTGGACTGGAAACTGTGAGCAAGGGGAAGTGGTGATGTCATCTCCCAGGTGACTTTGTCCTTATCCTCCAAGAAACAAATAGAGTTTGGTGGCATGAATCCCAAGTTACAGTAATCTTCCTTGATATTTTGTCGGGTCCTCACTAGAGTTTATGGAACAGGATTTTGTGATGTCTTCTTCATTACTTAAGGAGCCCTCCCTTGTGTTCTTTAAGGGGTTTTCAACCAGGAAGCAGAGAGAGTCCCAAATATTAGATGTTATTAGTAGGTAGAAAGTTCAACCTGTCTACATTAGAATACTCAGAGTGGATGAGAGACTTGGTTTTTTGTGACTTCAGTTTCATGAGAGAGAACCATCTATTTCTCTACCTTAAAATAGTTACTTTTGATGAGTCAATTAAGTCTACAAACAGTAAAATTTAAAGCATAATCTGAAGAAAATATTTAAAATTGTGCCTGATCAACTTTTCGACTGCAATTTATGGGATGGTTGGTTATGATTCAGACAAAAAATAAAAGCGTGTGGTGAAAAACTTTTGAACTATCAGTGAATACTTTGTGGGAAACAATGTCAATAGAATAAATTTATGACATTTCAATCCTGAATAGCGGTGTTTTCTGGCTCGAAAGTGCATGCCATAAATTTTTATTGAAATGAACCATTTATAGCCTTCAGCTGGATAAGTATACTTGATAAAGTAAATATTACATGTTGATTTTTGCTTGTAAACATTTTACATGAACATTTCCTTCATTGGTCCTCATTGACAAATTTTATCTTTATAAAACCAAATAGCCTAATTGATATTATATTGAATATGAACTGAGAATAAAAGTATATTGACTCATGATTCACATATATGCTGTTTTTTCAATAAATTGTTAGTTTTAAAGCATAAAAGTTGGACTGGCAGGATGGCTTAGCAGGTTAGGGTACTTGCTGCCACACCTGACCACTTCAGTTCCATTATTTGATAATCACATGGTATTGAAGGAAAGAACAGATCCTACAAGTTGTATACACACACACACACACACACACACACACACACACACACACACCACATACACACACCACACATGACACACACATCAAATAAATATAAAAAATCCACTCCAAATTGTGAATAACTGAAATAAATTAATATACACATAAATTTTTGCGAGCATTTATTTTTGTGCATTTTTTTGAGATTTATGTACTGCATGTAGAGTCTACCAATATAAAGGCTTGCATTCTTTGGTATAATCTAATTAAATATGCATACATTGGAAGGGATTGTGAAAAAGTTAGCTTCAATATTTGTTTTGTCTCATTTAAATTCACAGCAACCATATGTCACTGACAGATGCTGGATTTTAGAAAACTATTTTATGAATACAAAGCTTTAGAAAAGCTACTCCTTGTGTTGTGTGTCAATAAAAACTAAAAACTGTTAGTCGAACTAAGGGTAGCCTACTGCAATCTACACTGCCTTCTCAACAGCAAAAGATGGTTTTGTTCCCAGAATTAGTACATGTAACATGCAGGCAAACTAACTTTCTAGAAAACAATTAATTTATCAAATGTGTGAAAGCATGATGACAATTCTACTCCATGTCTGATTATGTTCTACATTTCAGTCCTGGTCTGTTTCAGCTTTTCAGCCTTCCTGTGAGTCTTTGGGCCAGCTTTGTTGTGTTTTACTCTTTGAGCTAATGAGAATGTGTTAGAAGCAGGGCCTACTCATGATCTTCCTTTGCTTGGCTAACTTAAGCTCTAGGAAGGCTCAGGAGAGCTAAGAAAGACAGGCATTGAGAAAAATGCCCGAATAGACTGAAATGGCTCTACAGGAATAAAATTGGTGTGCCTTGTTCTGTAAGTAGAGCTGTTGCCTACGTACTAATTTGCTATAGGGAAAAGCCCAAGTTGTAGAGAAAGTAATAAAGATTGATGGTTGCCAGTGAATGCAGGTCAGGGAGGAAGAGGTGGAGGACAGGGGACTTAAGGCAATGAAGCTACTCTGAACAATGCTGTAGTGATGGATCCTTCTCATTACACACTTGTCAAAACTCATAGAATGCACTATACCATGAGTGAACCATGTGAAAAACAATAAACTGTATGATTATGAATCAGTGTAGGTTTATCAGTTCTGAAAAGTAACTACAGAGGATATTGTTAATTGAGGTTGCTATGCATGTACGTGTATAGGAGGTGTGACGGAATTATTGATATCTTTCCTATGAACCCAAAACATCTAAAAATTGTATTAAAAATAAACTAAGTATGCTCTCCATCCTGCTGCAGAAGTACAAAGCTTAACTATATATAGAGGCTGGGTTGTTAGTGGCCTTCCACCACTACTATAGCAAACACATGAGGTGATCAGTTCACAAAGAATGAAACCTCACAGGTCCCAGCTCCTGATGGTGTGGCTTCATTGCTGTGGTTTGGTAGGGAGCAGGAGTACATTACAGAGCAGGACTCCTCACTCCTGGCTGGCTGGCATACCAAGGAGAAGCAGGAAAGGGAGTCCCACTGTGTTCTTTGAGTTTCAGCTCCAACCATCTACAGGCTTCCTGCTAGGCTGTGCTTCCTAAGGGTCCCATTACTTCCCAATGGCACCCCATTGGGGACCGATCAATCTGCTGGCTTTGGGAAGTACTCCACCTCACTGTAGCTCCCACCTGTATATTCAGTGCCTGGATATGGACTTTGATGGATATGGACTTTATGTTATGGCAGCACATCCTTACACCAATTAAAGGTATTTGGTAATATCCAGGGTGAGTGAATCAAATCTCTTTCATATAGCTACATTAATGTATGTGACTGAGTTTGTTATCCAAGATTACATCTTGTTGTCAGTGTTTTGGACTAAAGGGTCAAATGTTTAAGATGACTTTTATGGGTCATTATACTGGTCTCAAGGAGATTCAATGGTATAGTATTAATGCATCTAAATAAATAGTCTCCCCCCGCCAGAACAGTCTATGACTTTCTTAAGAAAATCATAAGAATACTTCAGATTTAATAAACTTTGTGTGTTAATGGAAGCAATTTATTCTTCTGTAGAAAACTAGGAAATTTTATAAAAGTGGAGGAACAAATTCAAGTGAGCAAATTTATAACAGTCTCACATCCAAAAAAATATAACATAGTTCTCCTGCCCCTTTCTTATCCATCTCATTTCTCTTTGTGTCGAATGGTGATTAGCTGGGATATTTTATTTCATATTTTACTTTTCCCCATGCATTGTACCATAAAATTTTCTTAAGGCGTTAATATCATTCTAAACTTTACTGAGAATGATACACATGGATCAATACTTATATCAATTTTTTCAACATTAAAATATTTTAAAATTTTATTTTAAATTACTATCATGTGTGTATGTCCATGTATGGGTATGTGCTCAAGAGTGAAGGTACCTGTGGAGGCCAGAAGAGAGCACTGGATGCCTTGGAGCTGGAATTTTAGGATGTTACAAACCCTCCAATATGTGTGCTGGGAACTGAACTTGGGTCCCCTTCAAGAGCAGTGTATGCTGTTAACCACCGGACAGGCCTCCAGCCCCAGAGTTTTCACCTTAAATAGAAATTTTGATCAGAAATGATTATTTTGGAAGCAAGCATTCTCATCTTGAGTGACAATATTTTATGGAAAAAGATAGTGATTTTCCCATCAGTATTAGCAAAACTTTAAGTCAATATACTGATATTTTCATAATCTTCTTTTCATGTCCAAGGCAAACAGAAGAAAAACAAGTGTCAGAGTGGAATTCAAGATGCAGTGTAAACGATGTTTAGGGTGAATTCCACAGTCCCAAATCATAAATGTTTATCAAGATTTTTTTCATTGTTCTGGTTTTCTCAATTGACTGCAATTTCGATGTTGCCTTGGATTTGGAGTTTCTAAAGTTTGCTGGCAAGGATTCTTATTTTTATGACCAGGCGGTCATGAGCCTCCCAGAGGCCCATCTCTTGGCTTTGAGCTTTTTGTGAAATCCAAATGCATTCCATTGAGCTGTTCACATGACCAAATACCAGAAGATAGAACCGAAATAAAATATCCTGTTCTGGAAAAATAAACCACCCAAAAGACTTGTGTGTCTTTCCTCATTTCTTTCTGTTTCTGACTTAAAACTAAAACATAAGCAAGAAGCAGTGTTTTGAATTCAAAACTGAAACAATCCAGACTTGTAGACATAGTAATTAAATTACCCAAGTTTATAGTGCAATCTAGTGTGTTGTTTTATTTTTATTGCTTTACTATGCTACTATTTCTAACTTCTTATTTCTTCCAAATATATCTGATCACCTTGGAACTAATAGCAAATAAAATATATTTCATTTTTTTTTCAACTGCCATCGTCAATCTCATATGGGAGATTGGGACAGAATATCTTTCTTTTAAACAGAATGTGTCTATGTAGATCTATCCAGTGTTTGTTGGGAGACCTAGCTGATGCTGATGATGCTGTTCAATGCACACATGCTCTAGATATTAGACTTTATTGTGTGGTTGAATTATTCCTCTAAGCAAGCCCAGAAAGGTCTTTTTAAAAAGAAAGGACCCAGAGGCTGCATGAGTAGTCGTAGGAGGTAAGAAATATTTGTGCTTCAATTCCCGCTGTCGGCTAGGCTCTGGCTCAGGCCTCAGGTCAGAGAGAGGACATATACACTGGCCACAAGCACAAGTAGACCTGGAGAGATACATGGAGTTTTGAGGGAAAAGCTTGTTACATATACTGTTTTGTATACTACTTCCTTTCTGATTCTACCTACTCTGTTAGATTGTTGAAAATAATGGGAAGCAGACTCCAAAATACCAAATAACTTCTTGTAGCTAGAACATGGGAAAGCCAGGATCAATATACATGTCTACTTTATTCCAAAGAGGTGGAGACTTTGTTTTTCAATGTTTTTATTCTATCAGAGGTCTTGTTAAAGTATTGAAGTAGCATAGAAAACTTCCTAACTTACTCTTAAGTTAACTCTTGCTTCTACACCATCACTAAAGACAGAAGGAACACATTGGGTACTCCCATTCCTGGCCCTGCTTCTCCAAACCTGATTATAACCAGTAGATCTTGGGAGGAAGAGCAAGACAAGAATGGCCAGGGGATAGAGACCTCAGGAGGCGGTGAGTGTGCAGGAAACAAATTTTTGGGAGATAGCCTCAGTGAGATAGCTCCTTTAATTGCGGGGAACAAAGGCTATTTCAACCTTGGGGAAGTGAGTAGGGGCTTTCCTAGTGAGTGTACATCATTGGCTGGGCTGAGGTTCTGGGAATGCTTTATTTGCATGAAGAGGAATTCCAGGTGCTTGCTGGACATGATCTTATAAGGAGAGAGGAAGTTTAACCTGTAACCTGGCCACCTGACTACATGACCTCATCAAGGGTGGCAGAGGTCGGGGTCATGAGACTACGTGATCCAGGGACTTGCAGGCCCAGGGCAGAGAGGGAGCAGTCCTATTCCTGCTGGTCTTAAGATGAGATTTTTGGGGCTTGGCTACACCTCGACCTCACTCTTGCTCAGGTCAACTCCCTGGTCACATGGCTCCTTGGCCCCACAAGGTACTGATACCTAAGGCTAACTACAAGTGGCCAACGAACCCTTGAGAAAAGCTGATAGTTCCATTACCACTGTAAAATGAGTACTTTAGGCAACAGAAAGGGGAACATGATAATTTTGCATATATTAGGAACAATTGAACTAATTTTACACAGGTATTAGCCACATGAAAACTGAGGAGGGCTGCCTGCGAGGTCTTCTCATACAAAGGGTTTCTCACTGCAAACATGAGAATGAAGTAACTTTTCCAAATGTATACCACTAATAATGCATGACTAGGAATAAAAACAAAAGTCTTATGCTGAGTTAGATATAGAACTTTAAACTCATGGAGATGGTTAGATAGTAGAATCTTAAAGTCAGGTGCCAAATACATATGGACTGGACATTGGGAATGTATGCTAAGCCATATAACTCATAATTGTGGCCTATTCATTTCTGTTGTTTTGTATTGTGTTTATTGTTATAAGAGAAAGAACCATTTGTTGGACTCAAAGGGGGAGCTGTTGGGAGGAAAAAGATATACCTTAAACTTTAAAAAAAGGAAGAAGATGGGGGGGTTGAGGGGGAAGACGGTGGGAGGGTGGGACTGGAGGGGGGAGTAGGGAGGGGATTGTGATTGAGATGTAACTTCAAGAAATAAAAATAAATTAAAAAAAACCACAGGTCTTGATTTGAATACAATGCTCTTTCTGTTCCGACTTGCTTTAGTGCTACCTTTAGAAATTATCTGTGAAATTTTAATAAAGCCTTATCTTGAGTGAAAGAAGTGTGTGTGTGTGTGTGTGTATGTGTGTGTTTATGTGTGTGTGTGTGTGTGTGTGTGTGTGCAGGGCTTGCTTTGTTTTTAATGCTAAGAAAAGTATGGTAGCAATTCCTTATTTCTATCTGTAGCTGTTTGAAATACTCACTGTGTCTCAACTTTTTGTACATACAACCACTTCAGCCATACATAAAATAATTAAAATTAATTGTGCCTGAAGCAAAGCCTTTGTAATCTTACTTAAAAATTGTAACTTGGATTCACATGTTTGTTCTTTCTATTGTATTTATTCAAAGTGTACCTATTTATTTATTTATTTATTTTTAGGTAGAGGATGTATCAACATTCTTAATCTTTGTCAAAATCATTGGCAGAAAACAATTTATAGTAGTGTTTGGTCAGTTGCTTAGGGGACAGAACCAAACAGCATATTGGTTGTGTTATGTCGGGCTTTGTGGTTTTACAGTTTAGGAAGTCCAGTCCTTGTTTAATAGCATGCAACCATTTCTGCTCTCAAAGTTTCCTTCTATAAGGAACCAGTGGCTTAAAAAAATTTTTGGAGGAGACCAAAAATCTTCTAGACTCCAAAACAAAGAAAGAATCCCACAGTGTAATCAATTAGAAATCATTTTGTTTCCACAACAACTAAACATTTAGAAATTATTGTTGTAGAACAAAAATCTGCTCGAGTGTGATTCAGAGTACAGATCCTAAGCTGCAGAGTCAGACCAGTTCATGTGGAAATCTGAGCTTTTCCATTCGCTGTTCATCCACAAGTTGAAGACAACAATAACCAAAGTGTGTGGCTGTCCTGAGCTAGACACAGTAAGATATGGTATGGACATATGAGGTGCTAAACATAAAGTAGATGGTGACAGTATTTCCTAGTACTTCCAGCTCAGTTTCTAACTTCAAACATAAATAAGGCATATGTGCTCTTAGGATATTCAATTAAGATAGAAAATGAATGAATTTAGGGAAGGACTTGCATATTGTATGAATAGTTTAAAGTCACATTATCCTGTCCTCCCACCAGAAATGATCATATCCAACAAGGTGAAATGTAACACAAAATGTAAATAATGGTGTTTGGTGAAACTCAGGAGACTCTTGCATCTCAGCTTCCCTAGAAGGCAGAAAATGCCCTCTGCTCCAAGTGATGGCTATAGTAGTATGGGGTGTAGAGACAGAACTGACTCAGCAGTCCAGCCCAGAGAGTCATTTCAACAGGAGGAACATAAGTGCAGTGTGTGAGCTTCATGTTCCTAAAAGGACAAACAGAGTATTCCCCAGAGAGCAGTTTTCTTAGACTTGTTTTGTTTCTAACAGTGGTGAAGGAGTTGATCATGAGGCAGTGTGGGCCAGCATGCTCCCACTGTAGAGGAAAGAAGTAAACACGTGCACATGAACACACATTCATACACCCTGTTCATTGACTGAGGAAATCCAAAACACGAAACACAAAGATTTATATCATGAGAAAAGTTGCTGTTATCCTGGAACATACCTACAGAGCTGCCAACACAAGATACAGTAACAATTGGTTAGAGAATTAGTAAAAAGTTCCTCAAAAAAATGGAAAAAGGTGCTCAAGAGATAGTTCAGTGGTTAAGAGCATGTACTGCTCTTGCAGCAGATCTGAGTTTGGTTCCTATCATCCCTGTTGGGCTGTAACAACTGCTCGTAGTGCTATCTCCAAGGGATCTATCTGATACCTTCCTCTGGCCTCTATAGTTACCTGCATTCAATCACATATTCTTCCACACAGAACCATACACATAATTAAAATAAATATTCATAAAAAATCAAAAATAGAAATATATAATCCATCTTATACCCAAAGTCAACATATTGTGGAGATACTTGTACATACATGTTTTCTATTATATGTAAAACTTGTATTTAAAAGTGTGTGTGTGTGTGCATGTGTGCATGTGTATGTGTAAAAATGGGCAAGTTAACTGGAAAAAAGAGCTCAGAAAAACAGGAATGTATTTTTTCACCATCATCCAATACACTAAGGCCTTAATCATTTAAAAAAAATCTTCATAATGTCAGTAATATTTAAGCTCTTTCCAAGAACTGGAAAAAAATCTCAAATTTTAAAGTGACATGAACATAATATTGATATTAGAATTTAATAAAGATCACACTTAAACTATGTGTTGCTGCTGATAAGTCAATATGCCATAGAGATACTTGCACATACACATTCCTTTTTGAATTATTCACAATTGGTTAAGAAGTGGAACCACCATAAATATCCATCTATAGATAATAGAAAGAGGAACTGTGGTATTAATACATAAAACAATGGAATTTTATTCAGTCACAAAGAAAAGTGAAGGCATGATATTTACAGGAAAATTTTATGGAACCAGAGAGCAAGCCAGATTCAGGCAAACAACTACTGTATGTTTTCTTTCATATGAAGAATCTGGATTTAAAAGTGTGTGTGTGTGTGTGTGTGTGTGTGTGTGTGTGTGTGCAGGATGCAAAAAAGGGGCATTGTGAGAAGAAAGGAAGTGATTGTTTGGGAAGGGGGGAAAGGAAGAGGTAATGAGGTACATGCGACTTGAAAGAAATGTAAGCTATTTATGGGTAGAAAGGGAACCAACAAGAATGGGACAACAGTGCAGAATGAGGTTGTAGTTTCAACCCTGTTGCTTCAATAAAACACTCTGACCATAATAATCATAGGGTAGGAAAGAGCTTCAACCTCCTTTAGTTACAAGAAGGAAGTCAGGGCAAGAATTCAAAGAGAGAATTTAAGTAGAGCCCCTAAAGGAATGCTGCTTGCTGCCTTGCTCAACTGGAATCAAGCTTACCTTTACTTCTTTACTTTTTCTTTCTTTCTTTCTTTCTTTCTTTCTTTCTTTCTTTCTTTCTTTCTTTCTTTCTTTCTTTCTTTCCTTCCTTCCTTCCTTCCTTCCTTCCTTCCTTCCTTCCTTCCTTCCTTCTTTCTTTCTTTCTTTCTTAACTTTATTTTGAAAAAGAAATTTTCATACAATATATTTTGGTCATGTCTCCCCCTCCCCCAATTCTTCCCAGATTTCCTACCTCCCTACTCACCCACCTTTATGTTTTTTCTTTTTAAAACAGTCAATTAATCAAACAACAAAAACCAAGAGACACCACCCATGACAAAACCACAACAATGAAAATCAAAATAAACAAACAAACGGTTAATAAGAAAAAAAAAAGCCCAAACAAAGCAAAATGAGACATAAACTTTACAAAAATACCATTGAGTTTATTTTGTGTTTTCTAACTACCCTTAGGCATGGGGCACCCCAATGTGTGGTTAATATACCCAAAGAGATGTCATTGGAGAAAACTTGATTTTTCCTTTGTTAGCCTAGCTTTTCTATGCTAAAAATCACCTGCCTAGGTATGGTATTAACTCTACTGTTCTGGGCCCTCCTGCATCATTTAACATCTCCCCATCCCCAGATACACCCACAGGCCAATCTGATCTAGGTAATTCCTCATTTGAGGATTTCCTCTCAGATGACCATAACCTGTGCCAGGATGACAAAGCTAACAGGGGCAGATAATGACATATGTGTATAAAGATGGCATCATTCATATGCATATTCATGCAAATAACTTCCAAAATCTTAAGTAAAATGTTGACCAACAGATTATATCATACATTAAAAAGAAATGAAATGTTAAGGGTGTTTGTTTCAGGATCCCAAATAATTAATTGCTCAGTAAAGGAAATCTGTTAATTTGTACTTAAGAAGAAAAGTGAATCTATTAAGGGATGTAAAAGGCATTTAACAAAATTTAAAGTTTATACTTGATTTAGTTAGGAAGGGCTAATGCAGTACTTAATTGGTGAATATTTTCTTAACCTACTAAAGAACATGTAATAATTCCCCAATCCAGTGTCATATTTACTGGAGAGGACTCTAGAAACACTTAACTTTAGGAAACAAACAATGGTGTCCATATCACCATTAATATATAACTTTGTTCTAGAGTACTAACCAACTAGACAGGATAAAGAAATTGCATATACCCCTATATGCATTGGGGTAGCTTTAATTGGCATCAATAACACACACACACACACACACACACACACACACACACACACACACACA
>CAJQZJ010032614.1:2503988-2517630 GCA_907164525.1 Lophiomys imhausi | reverse complement strand
ACACACACACACACACACACACACACACACACACACACACACACACAGCGCGTGCATTTGTGCGTGTGTGTGTGTGTGTGTGTGTGTGTGTATGAAATTGTGTGTGAGAAGGTCTAGAAGTTGAAGGAAAGAAAGGAGGGGTAGGTCTAATAAAAGTAAATTGTATATGAAATTCTCAAAGAATAAATAAATTTAAAAACAGAGTAATAGTTAGAGCGTCTATGATCATCCATCATGAAGATAAAAAAAATCAGATGAAATATCTTACAGACAGATTTTGTATGGTAGTGGATGGAAAGATGATACAAAGATCAGTAGTTTTTACATACACAAAAAATTTTCAGAAGACCAAAATCTACTACATCTATAAAACAGAGAAAACATTTAACATTAAACTACCAATAAGTGTGCAAAGTGCTACATGTAAAAAACAATCAAAAACTTTGGAAGACCTCTGAAGTTCACCAAAGAATGCCGTAATAACTGAAATAATACATTGGACATTTTCAACATGTTGTCAGCCTCTCCTAATTCTTTATATAAATTTATACCATCAGGAAAATTTTGAATCTAGATAGGCTGCTTTTAAGTTAATATGGAAAAATATGCATGCATGAATGGACGGGAAAATCATCAAAAGGAGAGTAAAGATGGAGAGCTAGCTCCACCGGATATTAAAACATACTGTTAAACCTGAGTTATTAAGAGGATTTAGTTTGGGCATGAAGTGAAGATTAGTAGAGTAAAATATAGAATACATATGTGAATCAAAGTAGCCTATAATATTCATGGGGAAAGTGTGGTTTTTCAATAAGGTGTCAGCCAACTAGCTGTCTTGAAAAAAACAGATACATACCTCAGACTTTACACTAGTATAATTTCCAAATGGGACATGAATGAATATGTAAAACGTAAGCATAAAAACACTAGAAGACATCATAGAAAACTCTTTTGAATGTTATCATGAAGACTTTCTAACTATGATTAAAACCAGGAACCAAAGAAGATAACTAAGTCTTACTACATGAAAGAAAACTATTCTTTTTTTATTTTATAAGTTTATTTATTCATTCATTTTACATTTGGATCATGACCCCCTCCTTCCCCTCTGCTGGGTCTTGCCCTCCTGACCCCTTCTCCCTATCCCCCCTCCACTTCTCCTCAGAAGAGGGGACCTCCCCCCGCCCTGTACCATCCCACCCCAGCACACCAAATAGCATCAGGACTGAGCCCAGGAGCGTATCCTCTTCCACTGAGACCAGGCCCTGCAGCCCCTGTAGGGGGAAGTGATCAAAAAGCAGGCATCAGAGTCTGTGACAGAAATGGCCCCAGCTCCACTTGCTAGGAGACCTACATGATGACCAAGTGCCTATCAGTTACATATGTGTAGGGGGCCCAGTTCAGTTCATGCATGCTCTTTGATTGGTGCTTCAGTCTCCGTGAGCCCTCATGGACCTAGGAAAATCTATTTCTGCATAGACAAATTACTGGAAAAAACAGTAGGGATTCCTTTTTCTTCTTTGCAGTATATACTACAGATGAAAACTAACCTACTTAATATATTAAAGGTTTCAACACTTCGATACAACAAAAATAAGAATTCCATATGAAAATAATGAAGTCTCTGAACATGTGTTTTACACAAAAGAAATAAGAATGGAGTGTCTGTCTTGTCTGTGTCATATGCAGCAACATATCTCATTAATTTGGACTTGATAGTCTACTTAATTCTTTAAGCTTTTTTATTAATTCTCTGAGAATTTTATACAATGAGTTTTGATCACATTCACCTCCTCTCCCCCATTTCTTCCCAGATCCATCCCCTTTCACCATATAATCACCTTGATTTTTTTCTTTATGCTCCATTGATACCAATTTTGCAAGGCCCAAATATTCTTGGATATATGGCTTCCCAATGGAGTGTGATCAAGTTACCAGGGGCCTACACTTTTAGATAAAACTGACTCTCCCTCCCTTACAACTATGGGTGAGATTTTGGTTTCAACTTCCCTTTCCAAACTGGGATTTGGTCTTACTTAGGATTGGCTAAGTCTTCACATGCTTTGGGACTGTTGTGTGTCCACATGTGCAGCTTTCTGCTGTTTATAGAGGACACTGCTTCCTTGTAGTCATCCACTGCCTGTAGCTCTCATTCTCTTTCCACTCCCTCTTCTGCAATTGTCATTGAGCCTTGGAAGGAAGGGATGAAGTGTGTATGCCTGATTTAGGGCTGAGTATCCTAAAATCTCTTATTTTCTGTACTTTGGCCAGTTGTGGGTCTCTGTGTTATTCACCATCTATTACTGCAAATAGAAGCTGCTCTAATGAGGCTTATAGATGATTATAATAGGAGTTGGTTTAATACTACGTCCATTTAGCAAGATAGTAGTAGTAGGTTCTCCTCTAGGGTGTATAATCTGTTTAGGACATATTTCTTGGCTTGATAATTGGTGCCAGGTAAAAGTTCTATTCTGTGAAGTAGGACTTAAATTCAATCACAGAATGGTTGGTTACTCCCATAATGTTTTCAAATTCTAGAGGATGATCAAGAGCAATGTTTTTAGGTCTACAGGACATCACAGGACAACAACTACAAAAGAGGTTACCTATTCCTGGCAAAGGGCTTTTTTTTTTTTTTTTTTTTTTGCCTGTGATGTTTAATAGGGGCACATTATAGGGTAGGGTAGCTCCATTTTAACTGTGTGTGTGTTTCTACTATGGTAGGTTTCCATATGACTTTTTAAAGTCCATATAACTTTAGAAAGATATAGATAAAGTCCAGATAACTTTCTTTATCTCTCCCCTTATTCCCTCCCTCCCCACCGCTAGCCCAATTTAACCCCTCCTGTTCCATTATTTCCCTTTAATCCTTTATACCAATGCATTTTATCTTGTAACATTTATTCCAACTTGTCTTTTATGTTTGTTTCTTTTAGTCTCTGTTTCATTTCAGAAAGTGTGCATTTTATGGAGAATGTGAATATCCTCTTCATAGTTGTCCCTTTGCTTCAAGCACAGTGGCCATGATGATGTTCCATTCAAGTTGCCTTGTCCATTCTCCAGCAAAAAGTCTGTTAAAGCAGTCTCATAAATCATCTGTGTATGTCAAACAAATTCATCTTTGTAAATACTGAACTCCATGGATGGATTAATTTTAGAGAATCAAGAAGAAACCACATATATTCATTCACCAAGGAACTGGACTGCATACAGTATGAAACATCTTTAGGGTTTCACCATCTTCGAGAACATGACATGATTACCTCATAGGGATTTTGAAGTGGTTTATTGAATTAAAAGTATCAGAAGAAGAATGCTTGTCATTAGAGATGTTAATTTTTTTCATTTTTTTCTTTGGCAGGTGGACTGCTTCATTAATAACTTCTTCAGAGTTTTGAATGCAGTTCCAAATGCTTTGATCTTTCTTCACTTCTTTCATCTGCCTCTTTGATTTTTAAACTTAATTAGTATGATGAGATGCATAGGGCTCACTAGAGAGTATATGAATGACTTCAGTATCCTATTAATAGTCTCTATTTTCTTAACACTTTTGAGATTCAGTAACTGCGATATTGTAAGAGATTTTCTGACAGTGTTTGCAGTTTCTAAGCCATTTTTAAAAATATGGCCAGGATAATGATTTCTAGTTGTACCACATATCAGTTTTCACTTCTTTAATTACTTCTTCAATGTTCACTTCTAAAGATATTGCTTATGTATATGCAACCATATGAACATATATATATATATACATGTGTTTTTATCTATTTTCAAGTTATATTATGAATTCCTTTCTAAATTGCTGCAATGACTATTTTAAAGCACTGATTTGTACACATTGTTTAAAACAGTTGTCTATATTTGGGAGTTCTTCAGTGAGGGCCATATCTGACTGCCGGAGGTTCAAAATGTCACTGTGGCTTTTACCAGAGCACTTGGTAATCCACCATGGGAGACTGCACAGATAACAGATGAAGCTATCAACTGCTGCTGCATATCAGTTTGTATTTCAATAAGTTTCATGAAACAATTTTCAAATGGTGCTGTTTAACAGGAAAAAAATAAACACTACTTGACAGGTTTTGTGAGGTGGGGATCTCAGCATAACTTAGTGGGTCATCTGGCTCAGGGCTTCTCAGGAGTCTATAAGAAAGTTGCTGACTGGACCTGTAGCCATCATGAAACGTGACTGAATAATGAACCAGATCCCAGTTTCTCATATGCCTATTGGTAGGGCTAGGTGCTCTGTGAGCTGCTGGACTGTGCGCCTCAGGTACTTGCTGGCTGTTGTGCAGGGACTGCTTGCAGTCTCTGCTATGGGCCTGTCTGTGGCGTAAGAGCGTAACTCACACACCTGTTTCTAAAGGTTGGCGTCCATCAGAGAGCAAGGGAGGGAATTCAAGGCAGGGCCTGTGATCCTTTAGTAACCTGATGTTGGTGATGGCATCCCATCATTTTTTCCTACTCCATTAGAAATAAACACCTAGATTCAGTCCATAACTGGAAGGGAATTATGCAGGGCATAGTTACCAGGAGGTGGGAACCATTGGGAGCCTTTTTAGGAGATGCTGAGCACACTTGGTAAATCTTCCCAAAACAGTTCACTCTTAATTCAGAAAAAATGAGACATTTTTCTGGAGCCTTTCTCAAGAAGTTGGGTTGAGAGTTGGATCATAATGCAAAGTTTGATAAGTAAACAAGGAAAATAGCCTTTATAGCAAAAATATTGTAAGGAAACGTAAGGAGGTGGCTATTTTCTTATATATTTGGTTGTGAGCCTAGCCTTTAACGGCTGAGCCATCTGTCCAGCCCTAGGTGGCTATTTTCTACAGGCCATTGAAGACAGTATTATATGACATAACTGCCGATTTCTAGCACTGATGTTGTCATGCACAACTAAAGCACTAGTAATCAAACCAAATCAGACACTGATTTTTGCTACATGGTTTTACTTCATTCATGCTTGAGTATTTATGATATTTACAAATACCATAAAGTACAAATGGAAGCTCAAGCCATACTTGTAAAATGCCATGTCATCTAATGTAAAATTGGAGATCTGATTCACTGACAGGCTGGGTAATGAATTTTTACTGTTTAATAAAAATTTGATTTTATGAAAGCAAGAAGTAGAGTTTCAGTTTTCTAAAACCACCAAGTGATCACAGTTTGAATTTTCCCCCTCTGTCGTACTGTAAAAATGTAAAAAGTTAAAAAGACATGACTAAAGAATATAATTTGCCTACCTCCTTTCTGAGGTGGTAATTGGAATTCATTGAATCCTCTTAGGTATTAGGAAACAATTTTTCTAACTTCCAGGTTAAGATATTCTTCCCATACTGTGTAGCAGATAGTAACTTAGCAGCAGTAACACCCACAAAGCTCCTGGGAGCCGCAAGAGCAGTAAGTGCACTTCTGCACACTAGATCTATTCCAGTCATCTGCACACACTCTCTCTTCACTAAGTTCTCTTGCCAACCCTGTGGTACAGATGCAGGGTTCTCAGATAAGGAAACAGGAAGGAATCTATCAAAGCTCTGAAACAAACTTAGTCTCTGACAGTCTTGATTTCAAACTGAAGTTGCTTGGACGCCAATCAAAAGAATAAGCAATGACTTACTTTAGACATTTAGCAAACAGAGGGCATGTGAGAGGCCACCACTGAACATATGAATCTTTTCATTGGGGCCCAGCAGATTTTCCATCAAGTTGTGGACCAGCAGTAATCTAAGCCACATTAGTCAGTTTGGTTGGGAGCTTTTGTTGGCCCACTCCCTCTTTTGGTGTCTCTGCTAATTGTTATTAATGAGTGCCTGTAAATCACATATTGATTACAGAATTTTTTTTGTATGAGTACAGAGTACATAATGAAGAGAAAGCATCTCTTGTTTTTTGGAGCACAGGTTTTAAAGGGATGGCTCGATACCATCAGTTAACAGGAATGTTCTTGCAGAGTAAAGGAGAGAAGTGTGGGAACTAGGAGCAGAGATATGGAAATCTCCACATTTGTATCAGTTGTTAAGGGAGGGCTGATGGCTGTGATAGGAAAGCATCACAGACTGCCCCTTGTTTATCCTCTAGAGCTTTGGAAAAGTCCGGGATATATGCCACTGGTATTTGTGGGGACACACATGCCTCTCTGCCATTGTAGCAGTGCGCTGGTGGTTTGAGAGGACCTAGTGGATGCTTTTTCATTATCTCAACACCATGATGCAGTTCGTGTTAGACTGACAGCCTTTGGAAAAGATTCAAACTACAAAAATGGAGGGGAAAAAAAGGAAACAAAGGAACTAACTTACTGACCTTAAAAGAGACTTAGGCAACTTCCAAACATGGGTTGTTTTTGTAACATGCCAACTCTACTCCAAACCTCTTCGTATTAGCAGAAGTATTTAAATTTAAAATAGATGTGCTCAAATTTAACAATTCAGTTTTGTATTCAATATTTACAATTATTCCAAATATTTTATATTTTACTAGTCAATAAAGATACAAAAGTTGCCGGGCGGTGGTGGCGCACGCCTTTAATCCCAGCACTTGGGAGGCAGAGGCAGGCGGATCTTTGTGAGTTCGAGGCCAGCCTGGTCTACAAAGTGAGTCCAGGACAGCCAGGGCTACACAGAGAAACCTTGTCTTGAAAAACCAAAAAAAAAAAAAAAAAAAGATACAAAAGTAAGACATCTGCTTATGAAAGGCCATGTGTAACTGCAAGAATATGCAAAGACAATAAAAATTGATAATCTAAAGAAAAATAACCCAAATCAGGCTGTGTTTGGATTTCAGTATTATGAGCCTGAGCAGTATTTCATGTCATCCTATCAACAGAGATTCTTTGTATTGTGACCAAAGACTATTCACTAAGAAGATGACATTCCTGAAAGGTGTGCCCTTAAAAGAGATGAAAGAGAGACACAGGGGGTTGGAAGAAAACACTGTAACTGGACAATGACTGTTTTCAATGGACTCTAAATATTTAAATCATTTAAACTTACAACTTGGACAGATGATGCCTCAAGTTAATGCTTTGTTATCTTGCCTAATGCTGAGAAACATCTTTGTGATTTTATCAATGACTATTATAAACAAATTAGTAACTTCGCACCGCCAATAGTCACAAACATGATCTCAAGCTTGAAGGTGATAAAGTGAAATCTTTGTCTTCTTAAGTTATGAGTACAATGATTAGAAAATCTTTCTAATGAGTACAAAAATTAGAAAACGTGCACATGGCACGTGCCCGCGCATCATGTGTGTGTGTGTGTTTAATGCATGTGTCATGGTGCATACGAGTATGAGGGTGCATCCATGTATGTGCATGCCGAGGCCAGAGATGGATGTGGTATGTCTCCCTTCAATGTTCTCCACATTACTTCCTTGATACAGCATCTCTCATTGAACCACTGTTCTGGCTACTTTAACTGGCCAGAAAGTTGTCAGAATCTGCCTGTGTCTGCCTTTCAATGTTGGGGTCACAGGCCCATGCGACCATGTCCAGCTTTTATGTGGGTGCTAGCAATTTAAACTCACTTCCTCACACTTGCATGGCAAGTGTTCTTACATTGTGCCATTTTCCCAGCCCTTGCTTAGAAAAATTTGAAAAATAAAAAGGATGTGCTATTCATCAATTCCAAACATCCGTTTTTATTGGTGTCACCTTTCGTAATTTGTGCTTATGCCTGTGTGCCTTTGCAAATCATTTCAATTAACCCGTGGAATTCCATTTGCCCTTTCCTTTTGCAGATAATGTTGGCTTGGGCTTCCACATACAATGATACTTGGCAACAGTCTGACATTTTTTAGAAAATTGTACAGTTTAATTGCTTCTCAAGTTTTGACGGTGCTCATTTATAGTCCCATAATGTCCAGTGAACTGTAACAGGAAAACAAGTTCATCCCAGTATCTTTAATACTTATAATATCTATGATACATGCAACACACAACATACCAATGGTAATTCTATACAGTATTAACAAAAGTACAACATTCTGGCTCATCATGATGTTGGCTTGAGTATCATGATAATAGTAATAATATCATGATAATACTCCTAAAAATATCTTCCCTCTTGCATGGAGTGTTTTTGATGTGCAACAATCAGCATCCCTGTCACACTCACTGAATGGCATTGCTGTTCATGTCTTTGCTTCTAAGTGACCTCTCCTTTCATGTGGTAGTTTGTGCTGTGCTTCCTTTCATCAATTTGGACACTATCTCCAGATATTATATAGTGTAACTCATATTAATTATTAGTAAGAATGTTGCTAAATTTTATGTTTTGTTTCAGTTTTTAAAATTCACTTATTTTTCAGATATTCATATACATAAATGTTTTCCTTAATTTATTATATTGCCTTTAAAAATGGAAATGTTATTTTTTGTAGAATATTTATGTATACAGAATCTAGATGTGTATTCTAATTATATGTTCTAATTTAGGTTTGGTTAAATTATTATAAAATTAGTTTTACCCAAGTAATTCATTTAGAGATTGTTTTACTATACACCGCAAAATATAAATTAATGTTAGAATTTAAAAATTCCTTTTTAATTTTTTTATTGTTTCTTATTTTGTGAATTTCACATCATGCACCCTGTTCCCACTCATCTCCTAACTCCAGTCAGACCTGCCCTCCACCATTGCAACCTCTCTGAACAGAAAAACAAAAACCTCATTGTGGAAGCTGTAGTGTATCACAGTGTGCCTTACAATATTCCCTTTTGTGCACACTTTTTTGCTTGCAAATGTTCATTACAATGACTCCTTGGTCTGATACAAGGCCTCTGGCTTCTGCTATTTTGTCAGTACTGGAACCTCCCTGGGACTCCTCTCAGATATTCTGTTGTTGTCCTGTGTTATAGAGATCCTGTAGTTTTGGGTCTGTAGAACTGGCCTCTTCGTGTACTCCAGCAGTTCAGCTATGGGGTAGATGTTGGGGTGGGCCAATTCAAAGCCCTGGTTCTTCTGGACTTGCAACCACCACATTCAGAGCCAGTTCTACTGTGCTACCCAGGTAAGGGGCTGGACCAGCTCTCCTGCTCTCATGACTCCATCAGGGCCAACTCTCCAGCCTGTTACCTGTGGTGAGGGCAAAAGAGAGTGGAGGGGATCTCTCCCTTACCAATGCCACCACTCAGTGGATAAGAGTCAGGATCAGCACTCCAGGGCTCACACCCTTGGGACTGGTTCACTTGCAACCCCCACATCCAGGGCTAGCTCCAATGTGTTGCCAAGATGAGGTGCAGGACCTGCTCTCCCAAGTGATGCAGCATGTGAGGGGCAGGGATAGTCTGCTTTTCTGTTCTTGTGACCCCACTGGGGCCAGATCTCCTGTCTGCCACTGGTGGTGAGGGCAAAAAGGAGAGGAGGGGGTCTTTCCCTCCCTAACACCACCACAAAGCAGACAAAAGGCAGGGCTGGTTCTCCCACACTCACACCTGCCAGGCTGGCTCACCAACCCCCCACATCCAGGACCAGCTGCACTGTGCGGCCCAGGCAAGGTGCAGGGCCTGCTATCACAAGTGCTGCTGCTGGTGAAGGAAAGGGCCAGTTCTCCTGCTTTCATGACCCCAGGGCCAGATCTCCCACCTGCTATGGGTAATGAGGGGTGAGAGAGAAGAGGGTATTTCTCCCTTGTCTTTGACACCACAGGAAAATGAGTGGTAGGGCCAGCTCTCCCAAGTTTGTATCCTTGGAGCCAGGTCACTCACAACTCCTAAAATGTGCAGGGCCTGCTCTCCCAAGTACTGCAGCCAGTTAGGGGCATGGTCAGTTCTCCTGCTCTCATGTCTCTAGGGCCAGTTATTCCATGATGCCCAGGTAGGGGGTAGGCCAGTTCTGTACAACCTTCAGACATCAGTATGTCCCTAGGTGGCATCCCCAGACCAGAGATGTCCACCTAGCTTTTGGTTGTAATAGACCCCTGTCACAGCAGGGCCATGGGCCCAGATATGGCCCCTGTTGGCTGAAGAAGCCAGGACCACACCATGGTCCCAGATGGCATCTCCAGATACTCACATTAATTGGTTCCTCACTACCCTCAAGTCTCCAGTTCTGCCTCTCTTAATTGTGCCCATATCCTTCTGTTTTTCTTCCATTTCTCCACCACTTACTTGCTCCTCTTAGTGGTGCCCATGATCTCTGAATGTCTGGACTTGTCTCAGGAGAGCTATTGGTCACTGTACATTGCACATTATAGTACCTGGTCATCTTCAGTGTGGTCTGACCTCCAGGCCTGTGTGGCACCAGACTGGTGTTCATCTCAGGATAGTTCTGTGTCCAGACCCCATGGTATCAATCTGGTGGTTGTCTCAGGTTCATTCCTTGCCCATATCTCCCGAGTAGCCATCTGCCTGGAGTCGATGGTCCCAAGCAGGGTCCTGGAAGCCCATCTGGTACTTGTCTGGTGCTTTACTGGTGGTCGTCACAGGCTCTCTCCCTGTCCGGGACCCCTGCTGCCAAACTGGTGGTGGTCTTTGGCTTGCTTTTTTCAGGGACTACTATTCATTCAGATGTTCATAGGTCAGATCACTGAATGTAGACATAGCCTCTCTCCTCTCTGTCACCTACTGATGCACATGTGACACAGCAGAGGAGCCACATCTGCAATGCCTCTAGGGACAGGTTAAAAAATTCTTTATTTATGCATTTATTTGTTTTATGTGTCTCTATCTGTCTCTGTTTCTCTCTCTCTCTCTCTCTCTCTCTCTCTCTCTCTGTGTGTATGTAGGAGCACACCTGTCATGTCAAGTTTGTAGGCAGATGACCACTTCTGTGAGTTTGTTCTCTCCTGGTGAGTTGTGGTTCCAGGTTTTGGGTCAATAAACTTTCCTGAAAGCACCCTTACCCTCTGAGCTTCTCACAAGTAAAGTTAGATGTTTTTAAAGCAAAGATTACCATTCTGTTCTCTTGTCATGTGACACTTGTTTGTATGAAATCCATCCTATTCTATAGTTACTGGAACAGCAGCACTCTTGTCTCCTCACTTATTGCTAGGTGTGATGTTCTTAATTGTTTTCTTTGTTGGTTTTCATTGATCTAATCACCTTTATTGTTTTAAAAATAAATTTAAAAATAATATTGCCATTTCTAAAATGCAGCACACAATTCTTGAGAATATATATTTAGTAATTTAAATAAATTAAATCAATAAAGTAACTTCAGAATACATATATTTTAGTACTTAGTTTATGTTTTATCCTTCATTAAAAATGGTTTACGCCTTTTCATCAGGAGTCCTATTTAACATAATTTCATGATAACCCTGGAACTTTTGTACTATTGTTAGGATTATAAAAGGTTTCTTCTTCAGCGTTCCTTAATCTGGCTTGTGTTTGTCTTTTTTGGACAGCTGTAGACACCATCTGGGATCAGCCACACAAAAAAAATGAATTGTGTAATTTGAGTAAATCTGCATACCAGTTAAATGCTTTGATATTTGCATTTATTCCACAAAATAAAGATGGATGGTTAAAATCCATGCTAGTAATTTGAACCAGCTTTTAGAGGGTTGGAAGCAAAAACAGTGACCCTGTACCTTCGGGCTTAGAGCCTGCACAGGCAATCTGGGACACATGGGTTTCATGAAGCATCACATGAGCACTAGAAGGTTCTTCATCATGTGGGATGCTCTTGACCTATGGCAGAGATGGCATGTGAGGTTACCCCTCATACAAGCCTTGAGACCCATGTTCTGTACCCCAAATGTGCTCAGTGAGTGAAGTTTGGCCAGACATCTTCCCAGCAGCCCCAACCTTTAATGGATCGGTAACTCATAGCAGTCTCTAAACCTGGGCACCAGGGTATGTTTAGATCTGGAGTTTGTGAAATGCTTGAAGGGCTTAAGACTTGGCCTCAGCTGTTGTATATCTCCCAGCCCCAAGCAAGACTCACATTCTCTTTGCACTGCTCTTGGATAAGGGTGGTTGAAGACCTTCATCCTTGTGTGCATCCTGGACCTTGTGGGGTTGAAGGTGACAACTGGCTTGACTTGATTGGGCTACTGGGTGGCATAATCTGGAAACAGGAGAGTCTGAGCTAAGAACCTACTCTGGAAGATAGTGGGAAGGCAGACTCAGGCATTACCCAGGACATAAAGCCCTAGCATGTAAATCCATTATTCCATGGAACGTTATTTACAGAACACAAATCTAAAGAAAAAAGTAATTTCAGAGGAGTGACTGTAAAGCATTACTTGAGGGCAGGGCTCTGCTGAGAGCTGGGCCGTGTACAAATGCACTGGCAATAAATCCATTCAGCTGCCCAGACCCACCCAGTTATTTCTGAGCCTTAGAATCAAGACTTCTTTTAAATCATGTTTCTTGTGCTCTTTCCTGAGAGCTGAGCCATCCTCAAGGTTGCTTTTCCTGTTGCTTGAATTGGTACAAATATTTAGAGAAAAATCGTAAACATGACATTTACACACCCATCACATGTTACCACAATCTCATCTCCTATATTTTTGTAAATAAAGTACGTTGCAAGTATGGTTCTGGATCACTAATGATATTTTTTTTTCTTGAAAACACAATGGAAATGTGCATACATTTGTTTGATTGTTATGGAAACAATCAAGACTGAAGTTTAGCCTATTCTCCCAACATGTGGAATTCTTAACAATATTAGATTCTTTTGTACATACTTGGAAAATGCATAGTTTTTATTCTTAACTAATGACTTACTTTTTCTTAACTTTCCTTTTTATTTCACTTGAACTGATTTTTATATTTATTTGAAATGATATAAATGTTAATGAATTGTATAACATAGCAATGTTTTTAAATTTTACATCTGATTTATTTATTGATATGTTTGTCATTTGTATACAGGAAAGCTACTGATTTTTTTAAAAATTAATTAATATTTTCAAGTTACATCTTGACCAAAGTTCCCTTCCTCCTCCCCTCCAAGTCCCACCCTCCTTCCCTCTTCCCCATCTCTGTCCTCTCCTTTTCATCTGATGAGTGGAGCCCCCACATATGAACCCCCCCTCAGTTCATCAGTCACATGAGGTTTAAGAGCTTCCTTTTATGTTAGGGCCTGATATAGCAGCCCAGCTAGGGTAGTATGTTCCACTCACAGGCAACAGGGTCCATGACTTGCTGCTGGTGGAGTTTTTCATAGGATTGTTATGCTTTTTCTTTAAAAAAATTAGTTTTGAGAATTTCATACATGAATATTACATGCTTTGATGAAATTAGTCCTCATTTTCTCCCCTCTAACTTCTTCCATACTTCCTACCACTTTCACCTTCCAACTTTATGCGCTAATTAAGTCAACTGAGCCCATTTAGTGCTGCCAGAAGGCACATAGATGGAGGGTTAGCCACTGGAACATGGGCAACCTGTCCCAGGGCTCTTTTGACTTCCCACATCCAACAGCCATCAATTTCCAACAGCTCCTCATTGAGGGGTAGGACTTTTGGAGCCCCTCCTCAATTCATGTTTGGATTTTTGACTGGCTTAAAATGTTGGGCTGTTGTTATGAATGCAGTCACAGCCAGTGTGAGTATAATCTTGCCGTGAATGCAAAACCATGTTTCATAGCTGTCCTGTACTAACTTTGGCTCCTCCTTCCTTCCTTCCTTCCTTCCTTCCTTCCTTCCTTCCTTCCTTCCTTCCTTCCTTCCTTCCTTCCTTCCTTCC
>CAJQZJ010032614.1:2471192-2503978 GCA_907164525.1 Lophiomys imhausi | reverse complement strand
TCCTTCCTTCCTTCCTTCCTTCCTTCCTTCCTTCCTTCCTTCCTTCCCTCTGACAGGGCATTGGGTCTTGCTATGTAGCCCAGGGTATCGTCAAACTTGAGATCTTCATGCTTCAGACTCCTATGGGTCTGTCCCCAAAGAATTAAGATCATGATCTTGCCATGTATGCTGGCACATGCTTGTAATTTCAGCATTTAATTCTGAGAATTTCAATGTAATTTGATCACAGTGACCCCCATCGCTTCCCCTAGCTACTCCCCTAATTCCCCATCTCCTGACACTGTGTCATCTTTGTTTTTAACTCACTGAGTTTTTCTTGTGCTCCCTATATACTCATAAATATGGGGCCATTTATTGGAATATAGTTGACCTCCCAAAAGCCATTAGCTATCAATAGTTCCTCAGTTTTGGGTAGAGGCTTGTGACCTCCTCCCTGATCCATGTTAGAATGTTGAATGGCTTGGTCTTGTGTGAGCAGCCACAGTTGCTTTGAGTTTATGAGTACAGAGGTCCTGTAATATTAAGAGTACACTATTTTACTCTGGTCCTCCATGGTCTCTGGCTCTTACAGCTTTTCTGCCCTCTTTCCCACAATGTTTTTTGAGCTTTCAATATGTGTGATATAGATATTTTTTTTGTGGGTAAGCACTCCACTGATACTCTCTGCAGTTAGACCAGTAGTGACTTTCTTTATTAACCTTAGTTTACTGCACAAAGAAACTTCCCTGGTGATGTCTGATAGCTGTACTACTCTATAGATAAAAAGATACTAATTTGGAGTTTGATAATATGTCCATTTAGCAGAATAACAAAAACGGGCCTTAAATCCAATCAGCAAGTGGTTGGTTAACCCCAGGATACTTGTGCCACTATTGCACCTGTGGACATGTTGACATGGTGCCATGCTTGTCATTATTGTGATTCACAGGGTTAACAGCTGGATAAGACTGTTGATTAAATTTTCCTTCAGCAAGCTACATAGCACTAGTACTGTGCAAACCAACCATGAAGGAAGCTTCTTTTTATGTTTATTTATTACATCAGGTTCATCTCCATCACAGTACCCTCTTTCAACACCTCCCAGTTCTGCCCTCCCACCCTCTACTCCCTATCCCTTCCATCCCACTCCTCTGGAGTGGAGTCTCCCTACATATCAGTCCCCTACCCCAGTTCAGCAGTCATATGAGGGCCAAGAGCCTCCTCATACACTGGGGGCCTACAAGGCAGCACCACTAGGGCAAAGTGTCTCATTGACAGGTAACAAAGTCTATGTTCCTGTTCCCTTTGGTGCATTGGCTGCAGTATAGTTATCCTGACTATAGGGGTAAAATCTGATTATAAATGAATAGATGCCATGTGCATTCTTCTGAGTTTGGGTTAGCTCACTCAGGATAAGCTTCTCTAGTTCCATCCATTTGGCTGCAAATTGCATGATTTCGTTGTTTCTGATAGCTGAGTAGTTTTCCATTGTGTAGATGTACCACAGGTTTTTTTTGTCCATTCCTCAATTGAGGGACATCTGGGTTGTTTCCAGTTTCTAGCTTTTACAAATAAGGCTACTATGAACATACATGAGGAAACATACTTGTGGTTTGGTGAGGAATCATTTGGATGTATACCCAGAAGTGGTATGGCTGGGTCTTGAAGTAGACCTATTCCAAGATTTCTAAGATATCGCCAGACTTATTTCCACAGTGGTTGTACCAGCTTGCACTCCCACCAACAATGAAGGAGAGTTCCCCTTTCTCTACAACCTCACCAGCATGTTCTGTTATTTGAGTTTTTTATCAAAGCCATGCTGACAGGTGTGAGATGGAATCTCAGAGTCATCTTGAGTTGCATTTCTCTGATGGTTAAGGATACTGAACATTTCTTCAAGTGTCTCTTATCCATTAGGAATTCTTCCTTTGTGAATTCTCTGTTTAGCTCTGTTCCCCATGTTTTGATTGGAATATTTGGTTTCTTGGCATTTAATTTCTTGAGTTCTTTGCAAATTTTGGATATTAGGCCTCTGTCAGTTGTGGGGTTGGTGAAGATTTTTTTCCCAATCTGTAGATTGCCATTTTGTTCTAATGACAGTGTCTCTTGCCTTACAGAAGCTTTTAAGTTTCATGAGGTCCCATTTATTGATTGTTGGTCTTAGATCCTGAGCTGTTGGTGTTCTGTTCAGGAAGTTGTCACCTGTGTCTATGAGTTCAAGGGTTTTACCCACTTTCTCTTCTAATAGATTTAGTGTGTCAGGTTAAGGTCTTTGATCCACGTGGACTTAAGTTTTGTGCAAGATAAGTATGGGTCTAATTTCATTCTTGCACATGTTGACATCCAGTTAGACCAGCACCATTTGTTGAAGATGCTGTCATTTTCCATTGTATGGTTTTGGCTTCTTTGTCAAAAATTAAGTGACCATAGGTGTGTAGGTTCATTTCTGTGTCTTTAATTTGATTCCATTGATCCACTAGTCTGTTTCTATACCAGTACCATGCTGGTTTTATTACTATTGTCCTGTAGTACAGCTTGAAATCTGGGATGGCGATACCTCCAGATGTTTTTTTTGTTGTTGTTGTTTGTTTTGTACAGGATTTATTTAGCTATTCTGGGTTTTTGTTATTCCATATGAAGTTGAGAATTGCTTTTCCCAGGTCTATAAAGAATTGTGGTGGTATTCTGATAGGACTTGCATTGAATCTGTATATTGCTTTTGGTAGGATGGCCATTTTTATTATGTTGATCTTACCTATCCATGAACATGGGAGATCTTTCCATCTTCAGATGGCCTCTTCAATTTCTTTCTTCAAGGACTTGAAGTTCGTTTCATACAGGCATTTCACTTACTTGGTTAGAGTTACTACGAGCTATTTTATATTGTTTGTAGCTACTGTAAAGAGTGTTGTTTCCCTAATTTCTTTCTCAACCAATTTATTTGTTGTATAAAGAAGGGATTCTCATTTTTTGAATTAATTTTGTATCCAGCCACCTTGCTGAAGGTGTTTATCAGCTGTAAGAGTTCTCTGGTGGAATTTTGGGGGTTGCTTATGTATACTATCATATTGTCTGCAAATAGTGATAATTTGACTTCTTCATTTACAATTTGTATCCCCTTGATCTCCTTTAGCGGTCTATTGCTCGAGCAAGAACTTCAAGCACTATGTTGAAGAGATATGATGAAAGTGGGCATCCTTGCCTTGTCCCTGAGTTTAGAAGAAATGCTTTAAGTTTCTCTCCATTTAATTTGATGCTGGCTACAGGATTGCTGTATATAACCTTTATTATTTCTAGGTATAGTCCTTGTATGCCCATTCTCTCCAGGAATTTTAGCATGAAGGGGTGTTGTATTTATCAAATGCTTTTTCAGCATCTAATGAGATGATCATTTTTTTTTTCTTTCAGCTTGTTTATGTGGTGAATTACGTCGATGAATTTTTGTATCTTGAACCATCCCTGCATTCCTGGGATGAAGCATACTTGATCATGGTTTATAATACTTTTGATGTGTTCTTAGATTTGGTTTGCCAGTATTTTATTAAGTATCTTTGCTTCTATGTTCATGAGGGAAATTGGTCTGAAGTTCCCTTTCTTTGTTGGGTCTTTGTGTGGTTTAGGAATCAGGGTGACTGTGGCCTCATAGAATGAATTTGGCAGTGTTCCTTCTGTTTCTATTTTGTGGAAGAGCTTGAAGAGTATTGGTATTAGCTCTTCTTTGAAGGTCTGGTAGAATTCTGTGCTGAAACCATCTGGCCCTGGGCTTTTTTTTGGGTTGGGAGATTGTTAATGACTGTTTCTATTTCCTCAGGTATTATAGGGCTGTTTAATTTGTTAACCCGATCTTGATTTAACTTTGGTAGGTGGAATCTATCAAGAAAATTGTCCATTTCACTTAGCTTTTCAAATTTGGTGGAGTACAGGTTTTTAAAGTAAGACTTGAAGATTCTCTGCATTCCCTCAACGTCTGTTGTTATTTCTCCCTTTTCATTTCTGATTTTGTTGATTTGAGTATTTTCCCCTCTGCCTTTTAGTTAATTTTGCTAAAGATGTGTCTATTTTGTTGATTTTCTCAAAGAACCAACTCTTGGTTTCATTGATTCTTTTTGTTTCTAAGTGGTTGATTTCAGCCCTCAGTTTGATGATTTCCTGCTTTTCCATTTCTTCCAGTTTTTGCCACTATTTTCTTTTTGAAGGCACTTAGTGCTATGAACTTCCCTCATAGCACTGCTTTCATTGTGTCCCATAGGTTTGGGTATGTTGTGCCTTCATTTTCATTGGATTTTAAAGAAGTCTTTGATTTCCTTCTTTATTTCTTCCCTGACCAAGTGGTCATTCAGTAGAGAGTTGTTCAGTTTCCATGAGTGTGTAGACTTTCTATTATTTCTGTTGTTGTTGAAATCCAGCTTTATTCCATCATGGTCTTATAAGATGCAAGAGGTTATTTCAATTTTCTTGTATCTGTTGAGGCTTCCTTTGTGTCAATTTTGGAGGAGATTCCATGAGGTGCTGAAAAGAAGGTGTATCCTTTTGTGTTTGGGTGAAACGTTCTGTAGATATCTGTTAGGTCCATTTGGTTCAGGACTTCTGTTAGACTCACTATTTCTCTATTTGGTTTCTGTCTCAATGACCTGTCCATTGTTGTGAGTGGGGTGGTGAAGTCTCCCACTACTAATGTGTGGGGATCAATGTGAATTTTAAGCTTTAGAAGAGTTTCTTTTACAAATGTAGGCGCCCTTGTATTTGGGGCATAGATATTCAGTATTGAGATGTCGTCTTGATGAATTTTTTTCTTTAACGAGTATGTAGTGCCCTTCCCTATGTTTTTTTGATCAACTTCAGTTGAAAGTCTATTTTATTTGATATTAGAATGGCTACTCTAGCTTGCTTCCTGGGTCCATTTGCTTGGAAAACCTTTTCCCATCATTTTACTCTGAGGTAGCTTCTATTTTTGTTAGTGAGATGTGTTTCTTGTATGCAGCAAAATGTTGGGTCTTGTTTAGGGAGTCATTCTGTGAGTCTGCATCTTTTTACAGGGGAGTTGAGTCCATTGATGTTGATGGATATTAATGACCAAGGGTTGTTTTTTTCCTGTTATTTTGATGTAGATGGTGGTTGTGTGTTTCTTTTGGTTTAGTGGCAGTGGAGTTTTTTGCTTCCTCTGTTTTCTTGGGTGTAGTTATCTTCACTGGGTTGGAATTTTCCTTCTAGGGTCTTCTGTAGGGCTGGATTTATGGGTAGATACTGTTTAAATTTGATTTTGTCATGGAATATCTTGTTTTCTCCATCTATGTTGATAGAGAGTTTTGCTGGATATAGTAGTCTGGCTGGGCATTTATGTTCTCTTAGGGCTTGTAGGATGTCTGCCCAGGCCCTACTGGCTTTTAAAGTTTCTGAGGAGAAATCAGATGTAATTCTGATGGGTCTGCATTATACATTACTTGACCTTTTTCTCTTACAGCTTTTAATATTCTTTCTTTGTTCTGTACATTTGGAATTTCAATTATTATGTGGCAAGAGGAATTTCTTTTCTGGTGTATTCTGTTTGGTGTTTTGTATGCCTCTTGGAATTTTATTGACATGTTTTTCTTTAGGTTTGGGAAGTTTTCTTCTATGATTTTGTTGAAGATGTTTCCTGGACCTTGAAGTCGGGAGTCTTCTCTTTCTTCTATGCCAATAATTCTTAGGTTCTGTTTTTTCATTGAGTCCTTAGTTTCTTGGATATCATGGGTGAGAACTTTTTTAGATTTCTCATTTTCTTTGGTTGTTGTACTGATTTCTTCAATCGAATCTTCCATGCCTAAGATTCCGTCTTCCATCTCTTGTATCCTATTTTTGATACTCATGTCTGTAATTTCTGTTCTCTTTCCTTGATTTTCTACCTCTAGGATTACCTCTGATTGTGGGTTTTTTTTTATTGTTTCCACCTCCAATTTCAAATCTTGAACAATTTTATTTATTTTATTTGTTTTTTACTTTTCCTGCTCTAATTTGCTTGTCTTTGTCTGCAAATCTTTCAAATATTTTGAATCTTTCATTGCCTTGTCTCTTTCCCATTCATGTTGAGCTGGTTTGGCTTGGAGATCTCTAATGGTATTCTCCATTGTTTTCATTTGTAAAATTGAGGAATCTTTGAATTCCTTCAGAGATTTAATTTCTTCTTGTAAGGACTCCATCACTTTCCAAAGTATAAATTTGTCATCATTTTCATGTGTTTCAGCTGTGGTGGAGTGGTCAGAGCTTGCTGTACTAGCATAGTTGCATTTTGTTGGAGTCATATTTCCCTGACTTTTATCAGATCTGTTCTTTCACCGACTTTTAGCCATCTGGTTGTTCTTAGCTGTTTGTTCCTGGTGTTTTCTGGGATTTGTGCCAAGAAGGACGCTTTGGTATGGAAGTGGTATAGCTTGATGATCTATAGCTCTCCACAGGCTGGATGGGGCCTTGTGTGGAGGTTGGTTCTCAGTGTGTCTCCCAGAGCTCACCCCTTCCTGTTGTGCCCCAATTGGGGACTCAGGTCAGAGGTTGTGGTGGGATGTGTTCCTGCAGGTTCTGAGATCCAACTGGTCTTTGTAGCAATGACAGTGCAGGTTGTCAGGCCACAGACTGTTAGGTGGAGCTGTAGCTGCCCTGCAGCTTATGTGTTGGGACCATGATCATGGTCCTCCCAAGCTGCTCTCAGGGGGTTCTCAGGTTCAATGTGCATATAATAGCCAGAAGCACTGTGATCTGGTACAACCCACATCTCCCAGGCAATGAGCAATGGTCCAGGATTGTTTCACTGCTCCCAAGTTAGAGTTCTCTGTGTTGTAGCCTGGGTATTCAGTGTGTAGTGGCTCTGCTGGTATGCTCCTGGGTGTCCAAGCCTAGCCCCCGCACAGACGCTGAGGACTCTGGAGGTCCTAAGTTTGGAGGTTGAATTCACCAGTTGGAGTCCTGAAAGGATCCGACAGGGAGGGAGTGCAGTCTCCTGGCAGGAAGCGCTCAGTGTCCATGTCTGTTGATGCAAATTGTCCAGTGTCTATGTTTCCAGTAACAAGTTCTTTGTTGTCCCTGGCTTTGCTGGGCAGTCCCAGATAGGCTTGCACCTCACACGCTGCCTTTCAGCATGCGTATATCTCTGCTGTTGTCCAATCTGTCTAGATGGTCCCCTGGGCACCTCTGTGACTCTCGGCCCTAAGCACTAAGCCCTTGTAGTCTGAGTCACTCAGGAAGTGCACACAGGCCAAGAACTCACTGCTCCAGGGGTGGAACTGTAGATGCTGAAGATCTGGTTTCCTGCCGGAGGAGCCAGCACTAGCAAAGGGGTCTGATATTAACCCCACAACCCATCTAGGGCTTAGACTCAATGGAGTTCCCAGCAGCCTTCCAACCCGGCCACCCGCCTTTCAGTCTGTTCTGATCTCACAGTTCCTGTAGCTGTACTCTTCTTTATTTGGGTGCCAGAGCTGTCCTGTGGATACTGGCAATTGGGGCTGCCATCTCCAAGGCCCAGGACACTGCACTGGTGCTGGTAGCCGCTAGTGGAAGTGTATACTCCTACTTTGTCTAGCTGCAGTGTTCTTCCTAGGATTGTAAATCCAATAGAGGAGCCTGTATGTCCAAAACCTTTTTGGGCAACCCCAAATATGCTTGTGTCTCCCAGACTGCTACTCTGCTGTGGTCCTACTGTTGTCCCGCAGCTCAGAATGTGCTGTGATTCGTGGCCACAATGGTTCTACTGAGAATATACTGTTTCTGTGGCTCCACTGATCTTCCCCCTGGTGTCGGAAATGCCTGCGTGGAATCTGGGAGCCCAGGAGGCTGGTGAATAAACCCTGTCTGGGGTTCAGAGCTGCTCGCTGGGTATTTGAGTGGCTCATACCCACAGGTCCTCTCCTGGTGATGATTCTTCTGCTTTCCTGGAGTCAGCGGCTTCCGCTGTATCTTCTGGTTTGTTTGTCTGAGTGTCTGAGAGAGGAGAGTCTTGCCCAGGGACTTTTATTTGTCCTTGGGTTGCCAGGTGAAACCCAGCGGGTTCGCACCTCTCAGATTGTTGCTCAGCATCTTATAACTCTGTGGTGTTATATCTGTTTTCCCTGTGTTCAAAATGCATCTGTTTGGGCTGCCGCCATCTTGGAATCCCCAGAAGGAAGCTTCTTGTTCAGCATCAAGTTGATTTCTCATGTCCTTTGACAAAAATGTGTAGTGTCTTAAGCAATGGATGGCTTACCATCAAGTTCTTGTGGGCAACCAAGCATAATGTCAGTAGCCTGTTTGTTTGGGGGGTGTATATGATACTCTCAGTCAAGGTGAGTTAACCCACACCCGGCATTGGGCTTTTTATTGGTAACCTAGGGCTTCAGGAATGAGCATAATATTCTGTGTAGCATTAAAACATTTTATATACATATACAGGTGATACAAAAGGGAAAAACTGAATAATGGGGAGGGAGGTTTAGGGAAAAGGATGGGAAGATATGGTTAAGATAGGGTGGGAGGATAACTAACACTAAGCATGTTTGAAAAATCCACATGGAAATCTATTATTGCTACACATGCACACATACACACACATACACGCATAGACTCATAAACACACACCCATATACACAACCAGTCTCTCATATACACACATACTAACACAACATATATACTCATACATACACACTCACTCATAACACACACTCACTCATACACACATCCTATGCACTCATGCAAAATAATTTCAAAATTTTAATTCTAATATTTAAGAAACATTTCTTTATAATAATATAGCTATTAAATTTAAGAAGTGTTATTGGAGATGGCATTTATTTCTCTTTGGTGTCATAGTACCTCGATCATATTAGAAATGTTGTTTACTTGAATCTTATTAAATAGATGAATTTAAAATATCATGTTTTCCTGTCTTTCCTTATCAGCACACAGACATATTTGATGCTAAAAATCTAATTATATGTTTAGGATAAGATGCAAAACTGAAACTCTGTATTTTGTTGCTGTTAAAAATCCCACGGTTGTTTATACAAAAGTATTTGCTGATGTCCTGGCCAGAGTCCAGTCTAAGCGAAAACAGCCTGCTTTGCATACCTCATCCTCCATGTCTGTTATGAAGGCATTCTTCTTTGTTTCCTGTTCTAAAGAGCTATGTAACACTGCTGAATTCGTTTTCCACTTCTTCAACATCCTGTTCTGCAACTGAGAATAAATGAGCTAAATCAATCTGTGCATTGTACACATGCTGTCTGCAGTGTTGTTGAATTCATGTACTGAAGGTTATCGCATGAAGTCATTTATTCACTGGATCCTCTTTGCGTAGTGGAACAGAGTGCTATTTAGTCAATGTTAGATAACCTGTTTCTCATGAATTTGGCTCTGGGTCCAATTTTATAAAATGCACTAAAATGTATCACTCTGTGGCCAGAAGTCATCGAGGGCTGTTCAGTTGTCCTTACCGGTGCCTCTTATAATGTGAAGAGGAATGTACTTCTACTCAATGAGGCCTGAAATGTACTTGGCACTAGCTCAGCTCAAACTCGCGCATCTGTTCTGGTCCTGTGAATTCGATGCAGATCACCTTAAAATGGTGCAGGACAGCGTTGGGGGAACCTGGAACGAGAATGCTGTGTTCCAACTGAGTATAATTATGAATCCAATTTCTGTTGCATCTCCCAACAGGAACATAATTTCTTTATTTTTATTCAGAAAACCTTTAATGCTTTGATTGTGCATATGTATACTAGCCTTTCTGCATTCAAAAATCATTTAGAATTGATTTGTCTTAAATTGAGAATACTGTTTTTAGAAAGTGGATCAAGTTCAGTTTAAGCTGAGAGGAGGTCCAACACTCTGCTCTTTGTCACTGTGTTAACTTTGTCTCTTCAGGTTGTCACTCAGGCCGGGTCCCTTCCGGTTGTCTCTCCTGTAAGTTCCTTTCAGCCCTAAAGTCTCTCTATCTTTCTGAGATACTGAGCATGTTTCCTGCTTTTCTGGGTATTATTTACTTGTCCCTTTTCAGATGCTAACTCAGATTTTTAAAAAGCAACTAGAATTTGGCTTTTAATTTGCCAGGCCCTGTTTAGTACATCTTGCTTTGTGACCATTCATCACTTTCACCTTCTTATTTGTAACTATCAACATGAAGTTGAGGGAAAAAAAAGCACAAGCCATGATTGCAGCCATGAAATCAAGCAGACTCCAGAAGGCAGCAGTAAGGAAGAGAGAGGCTCTCATTATCAAGAAACTGCTCCGAGCAAAGTGGAAACACTCTCGGGGCCAGAAATTTGTGTGGAAAGGAAAAAGGAAGCGAGGAGCTGGATATTGATCTTGCCAAATGAAGCAATGTAAGAAAATATTACATTGTGAATTTCTTTCCATTATTTTCTCAAGTAGGTCCAGCAAGTCAGATTAGGAGAACAATGGCTGAGTTGCTGGAACAAAATCCAATTCCTTTGATAAAGCCCCAGGAAAAAGGAAGTAGCAAAATTGTTGAGATGACACAAGTCTTTCTTAGAGTTTAAGATTTTTTTAAATCAAAAGGATTCTTCAGGATTATGACATGTATCTTACATTTTATGCATGCTACCAAAATGATTTTTAAAAATGAACTGTATTTTAAATGTTTTTAAAAAATAGTGAGAGAATTGAAGCATTGGATGTATCAACCATTTACTCAAAGAATAAAACATTATGGTTACTTACATCAGACATGAGAAATCTTCAGTTGATGAGTCAGTCATTACTGATCTGAGCTTACCAAGAAAGCCCATGATGGACTTATGGTGAAAACTTAAGTTAGGCCCCAAATCCTTGGTTTAACCTTTGTTACTTTTTACTACCTCCCTACCTCTTGTCTTTCTACTATTCTATTAGATGTTCACTGAGTTCATCCTCTCTGGGCACTGATGGTTAAGGCAAGTGGACATAAAACTGGCTTAGCAATCAGGCACACATGGCAGATGCTTTTGCATGTGCCTGATATTATGACCCTTCAAAAGGCTGGGTGGGTGTTTTACCATCTAAACCTCACTGTCTCTGTCATTAGTCTATTCTGCCTACTTCAGAAAGCTGTTGTAAGGCTCTGAGGGAATATTGTATGTTGTAGACTATTGAAATCTAAAAATTTTTGCAAACATAGTCACAGGTAGTAACTTACATGATTCAGCATAGGAATGCATTGCAAATTTGATGTATGGACTTTAAAAGAATCTCACTTGTAAAGGGATCTCATTTTGACTTCACTTTGAAATCTACAATTTTCATTTTTTGGATGAAATATTCCTTAGTTCTTTTTTTTTGTAGTACAGTGGACAGAATATGGTCTTTGTACATAGCCCACAGACTGTCCCCAAACTTGAGGTCTTCCCTCCTCATCCTCCCAAGTGCTGAGTTTTTATTCACATGCTGTCAAACTCAAGTATCTTAGTTCTCTCTCAAATTAAAGCCTTTAAAAAATCAGTTAGTGTTATAACTCTCATAAGTGTGGCCTAGTTATTTCTGTTGTTTTGTATTGTATTTATTGTTATAAGAGAAAGAACCATCTGTTGGACTGAAAGGGGGGTGCTGTTAGGGCGGAAAAGATACACCTTAAACTTAAAAAAAAGGGGGGAAGAGGTTGGGAGGGTTGAGGGGGAAGAGGGTGGGAGGGTGGGACTGGAGGGGGGAGTAGGGAGGGGATTGTTATTGAGATGTAACTTGAAGAAATAAAAAGTAAATTAAAAAAATCAGTGTTCTTACATGATTTTTCTCATAATTCTATTCATGTACTCGCTACATTGTAGTATAGTTGAAAGTCTACGTTTACTTTTCTTTTTTTTTTCTTTCTTTTTTTTTTGGTTTTTTGAGACAGGGTTTCTATGTGTATCCTTTGCTGTCCTGGGCTCACTTTGTAGACCAGGCTGGCCTTGAATTCACAGCAACCCACCTGTCTCTGGCTCCCAAGTGTTGGGATTAAAGACATGAACAACCTCTTCAGGCAATTACAGTCAGTTGTGAACTGCCATGTTGGTGCTGGGATTTGAACCTGGGTCCTTTGGAAGAGCAGCCAGTGCTCTTAACTGCTGAGCCATTTCTCCAGCCCTCGTTTACTTTTGTTTTCCTGCTAGATTGTGAAAAATTTCAGCTCAAAGTTTGTTGGTTAACTGTCAAGTAGGCATTTGAAGTAGATTTGAGCAGAAATTTTCCAGTGAGGTTTTTTTCCCCAGGGTCTCTTTTGTATTTGATTACAACATTTACTAGGCAACTGAGTTAGTTTTCTATTGTTTATTCGGAAAATATCATGGCATACAATGATAAAAGATTCTGGGCATCCAATTGGGGACTCCAATTATGGCCCATACCATTTAGGGTGCAGAGTAAAGGAAGATAGTGCTGGCAGTGGTACAGTTGTTCATAGAACACATGCTTTGCATAAGAGGGAAATCCGGTGAGCTGCCTAGGCACATCAGTGTAGGAAATGTTAGCTGTCTTTACCTCTTTGGCACTCAAAAACTTGTTTCATTTTCTCTGGACCTCAAAATTTCTTGTTTGTAGGATAAAAGAATGAAACTAAGGGACTTTCGTTCCTTTCCTAGCTGTGTACTTACCTTGTGAGATTGGTGGTTATTTCTCTTACGTTTTTTGGGTGGGTTGAGTTTTCAGGATAAACAACTATCAGATCTACCAAGCAATATGGAGGAGACTTCTGCATTCTGCTAAATATGCACTTTTGTCTTCCATTGTCTTTATTACAGTCAAAATTATTGAGATAACAATATTGGTGGATATTGGTGAGAAGGCAAAACATTCCAGAGACTGAATTTAAACGAGGCCTTATATACATAGAGATGCATGAGCAGATGAAGGTCAGGGGAAGCCTGTGGGGATGGTAAGAAATACAACAGACTTATGCTAAGGGATGATAACGAAGTTTGAAGTTTGGATACCTAGAAAGGAGAGCTTGGGTTGTTTTTGAGAGTTCCCATGAAATTCTGTGAACAGTGAAGACCACGTTCAGGCGGGAAGAGAGGACAAAGTCGAACCTGCTGAATATCATTGAAAGCCTGGCAGGAAATGAAGCCAACATGAGTGAAACGGAAGAGGAAATTGCCAATGACACACAGACGCAGGGTTCTGTTAAGTGACGAGAAAGACTGGAATGGAAGCAAGTGCTGCGTTTGCCAAGTATTCATATCACTCAATGTTTTAAAAGTTGGAAAGGATGCTTCCACCTGGAGGGATATGGCAGCTTGGCAAACCATTACCTCTCCTGAGTATTTCTCATAAATGATAAAAGATTTATCTCGGCTGTCCAGAGCAGTTTGCAAAAATGTTTATTAATGAGGCTTAGAGCAGATTTTGATCTTGGTTGAAAACAGGTGCACATCTGACAGTTTCTGGGTAACTAAATGAGAACTAATCAGTTTTCTAACTCTCATAGCACCTCTGACCCCTTCTTAAAGAAAAGCATGTATCCAGACCCTTTCTTTTTTTTTTTTTTTTGCAGAATTAGAGGGACTACTTTTGCAAAATACATCCCTTATTTTTTTTTCATTTATTCTTATATGGTTCCACCCTCCGATCATCTTCTTTATATCCTTTTCTGCTTTCTAGAATGACTTTAGTAGTATGCCATGCAAGAACAGAAGATTGGCTTGACAGTGCTGTTGACAATTCATCTGTCAGGGTGTAACTGTCTGGCATGCCCAGTCACTGTTTTGCATTCCTTTGCAAAGTATGCCTTTGTTTAGTCTTGAGGGAATAGGCTTCTCTCATTTTTCCATACACTCAGAACATGGCTAATGGCCATCCTCCTTTGTATGGAATGCAGATGTTTGCATTTTCACACGGTTTAGCCAATCAGCTCTCCATTCCATTTGCAAATTGAAAGGTGTCTAATCTATAGGGAAGGTTCAAGATATTTCTCTTGTGCCATTTCTAAGAAAAATTACATAGGTCATGGCAGAGAAATTGTGCTCCTTTCCAATTTATCTCATTATTTTAAAAATTCCATCATCTTCTTTCAAGCCATGTGTAGCACATTATAGAAGGCCTGGCTAATTAGCTACTATTCTTTGAAGTGTAAAATCCAATATGCTTCTGAAACTAGACCATCTTTTTATAAAAGCTAACAATTGAGAATCTTTCTAGTTTTGTGTTGCCATTGCATGCTATAATTTTCAGTACATCCTACATCTTCTGTACATTAAATAGAAAACTGTTCATCTACTATAAGAATTTAAATGCTATGTCTTTCTGCATGATACTCAGATGAATTTTTATTTACACTATTTGAATGAATTTACACTATTACTCCAATACATGGATGATTCCCCATGAACGTGAATGGTGTCTATACCTGCACACTTTCAATTCTGTATTTTAAAAGTTTTTTTTTGTTTTTTTTTTTTTAAAGAATAAGCTTTAGGTACTGAAAACATTTGTTACAATCATGTTATATTTGCCAAAAATAATGTGTGCTTGCATGTGTGCATCTCTCTGTGTGTATATATGTGCAGGTGTGTTTATAATTATCTTAATACAGGATGATACCTGGATTGCTTCATTTCATTTGACTTAAATCACAAGTCATGGCTTTGCACAGGAAACAGGAGTCCTGACTAACTCCTTTTAGAAATGGTGGCTTACTCAGTACCTGAAGCAATTCTTGGAGGGAACCCTGCCCTGAAGGTAACTGTGATCACTCAGATAGCTCAGGAAAATGGTGATAATGAGATCCAGCTATCCCAATGACAGGGAAAGAAGTTGTAAGGACGATTTCTTGCATGGTTAATGTCTTTGTATCTGTACCACTCAAATATATTAAGAAATCTTGTGGACTGGGTAATGAATGGCCATTTTTCTTCTCTCTTTTTTTCCTTTTTTATTCAATAGTATATTTTATTTCGAACTGAGTTGATTTTTTCTCTATAATGTAGAAAATTGAATTATAGGATGAATGTATGATTGATTCATTTAGGCCTTAACATTCATGTATGTGTTCAATAAATATTTTTTGACTGATGAACTTAAAAAGAAGTAGATCTGAAATCTTGTGCTATTTTTGACTAGCCCTGTGTTTCCTCAGGTTAAAAATGTAGTTTAGGTATGCATAATTCATACTAAATAATAAACTATCTCTTGGTAGCTATAAAATGAGGTTTTAGTATTTTCTATGTTATTAGTCAATACTTATATACCACATGGGAAAAAAAAAGACATGAAAACACAGTAAAGTCTTTAATGTTATTGGTTACTGATCATTGATCTGTCGCATTTTTCTTTTTTATCTCCACAGAAATTGGTCCAGTGACAATTACCACAGATCCAAAAAAATTTCAGTATGAACTCAGAGAATTATATGTTCAGGTGAGTGAAGTGGAGAGTCATTTATCTTTGGCTGACTTTTCTCATTTTTAAAATCTGGAGGAATTACTTGTTGTCTCTCAGGGGACTCAAGAAATGCCATGCCCTTTCCCCACCCATGTCTAGAATGAATTAAGCAATAGATTCAGAATATGATATAGTAAGTTCGTCTGGGCAGCACCTACAGCCACCTTTCCCCTCAGGGCTATCACCAGTCCAGTGACGTCTGTGTGCGTGGTTATACCCTACTTAGATAGCACTTTCTCTCTCCTTGATCTACTAGTCCATCTCAGTGGGCCGCTTTTTGACCACATGTTAGTCCTGGATTCCACAAGCCCCTTGGATCTTATCACTATTTCAAGTCTCCCATTTCCCAAGTAACTAATTTGACCATCTCAGTCTCTATGAGCACACTGTCCACAGAGATAATGACGCAGCTTCTTAACGCTACTTCTTTCTACCACCAGGAAATTCAGTCAAGCGGCACACAGACTTTCTCCCAGGCCATCAGATCTTTCAATTTTTAAATTTCCAACAATCTAGTTCAGAGATTTATCATTTTGGAACATTGTTTTGTTTTCCTTATGCAGTAATTTTTCTGTTCCAGAGGCAAAACCTCCTTTCTAAGTGACTTGACCATCTGCATTGTTCATACTTACCCACCAGTAGCCAAGGGCTGTGAGAGTCTCCCAAGGCACAGTACACCACCTGCTCTATGGGATAAGAACAAGTGTGGGGTGCAGAGCAGGACTCTGAAAGCAATCGTACTCAAGTGAAGACTTTGAGTATTTTAAAGATTATAAATTCTGTAAAAGGAGTGCAGAGGAGAAGGGATTAAAAGACAGGAAGTTCTGGCAAAAGGAGATCAGCATATACATAATCCCCAGAAGAAGGGTAAGGGCACAGTTATGGGGAGGATCATATTGAGACAGAATATGGACCCTGGGGGAAGAAGTGGCCCAAGAAAGGAATGAGAGATAGACAGGTGTCAGTCATTCAACCCAGAGGGAGTATTTTATGAGGCCCAGGAGCGGGTCACAATGAAACCGTAACCACAGTTTCTTACGTTCTTGAAGTCCTACTCTGTTTTCTTTGTCAATTCAACCTCCACTTCCTTCTACAGACATTTAAAAATCTTACTCTCCTTAAGCCTTTATCTTATCACTATTATAAATCCTATAATAGCTGCCATTTAAGCAAGTGTTCTTCTCAGAACAAGTGACTAACTTCAGTTTCATGTACAGGCTCATAGAAATGAAGCCTTTGGCTTCTATGTCCTTCATAATATTGTTCCTTTTCTCCTTCTTGACACTTCATTTCTCTTATCTATTCTATTTTTCTTCCCACTTTTTCTGTGCAACTTCTTGGGAATGCCTCTCTCCTTCAAATTGATCTGCAAATATTGGAGTTTCTCAAGCTTTAGGAGCTGGATTCCACTTTCTCCTCATTTTATGGCCTCCTCCTTAGGCAAACTTGTACATGGAAACATTTGTTTTAAGCCTTAGATCCTCATTTTAATTTCTTGGATGTCAAGGTGGCCCTCTGCAATGAGACTCATGAGAGTTCATTCTATGGTTGTCCAAACCTGGCCCTTATTCTTTGGTCTTTGTCTCTTGTTGTTACCTTTGAGGCAGTTGCTATAGTATTGTGATTATCCAGGTAAATATCTGAGTCATTGTTAATATACCTCTCACCTCTTATGCTAACCTTCATAAAGATTTTTTAAACTTCATAAATGTCTTGAAAATCAGTTGAGTTTGTCTCTCCTGACACCATCCTAATCCCAATGACTTTACTAGTCTCAAGTAATGAAGAAAAGCGCCACAGTGATGTTTTTGAATTTGCTATTGCTTTTACTTTGGAGGACCTTCTTTAATCTGTAGATGAAGAGTCTCACAACACATCTCTGAACATTTCTGCATTAGCACAGTTATTGACTTGACCCCTGCTGGGTCTCATCAAAGAGTCTCTGTGGATTGGAACAACTGAGACTTATCTACCTATCCTTCCTTTCTTGGGCCACTCCTTTCCCAGTGCTCCATGTTTTGTCTCAAGGGACTTGTATAGATCCTCCCCATAACTGTGTCCTCACGCTTCTCCTGGGGTTTGTGTGTATGCTGCTCTCCTTGCACTGGAACACGCTGTCTTTAAATCCCTTTTCCTCTGTACTCTTTTTACAGAATTTAAAATTTTTAAAATACTAGTTTTATCGTGAATGTGATTTCTCCAGAGAGTCCTTCTTTGTCTTCCAGGCTTGCTCTCATCTCATTATCTCTTTGTCATAGAGCAGGTGCCATATTTAGATTGAAGGAACATGTTTGACATCATTGTACATTATACATTGTTAAATTCTCTGAGTAAAATGCCTGGCATATAGAGCGGGCTCACATATGAATGCAAGCCAAGGTGATAAATAGGTATGCCAGAATATGCAGATGAGCCCAGGTCAAATCACAGTTTGAAGTATAATGTTCAATTAGTTGCAGTGTTAGGTGAACAGCTTGATTGGTAACTATACGTTTCCTTCTCTTTGTGCATGTCTTGATGTGCATACCAAACTGAGTTATAGCTAACGAATATGTAAATGAATTTGCCTAAGTATCCCTTGATTTTCGTCACCTTTCCTATCCGTAATCTTCCATCCCTCTGCCCTATAGCATGTTGCTACAACAGTCATTAACTTGTTATTTAGTATCTAGTCACTTTTTTCTCCCTTATAATTGAAAAATCTTTAAGTGTTGAGATTCTCCAAGAAAAAAATCATCTTTACAGAATTGCCCATCCTGTTAGGGGATTATGACTTGAGGAATTCGATCTTCTTGGTTGCTTCAGTCTGTACAATCACTTATTCTACTGTGAACCCTGAGGACAAGAACTTGTAGTTCTCACTAGCCTGTGCCTTGTCTGGAGGATGAACAAGGGTAGTAGTGTGTGGCTTAAATAGTTGTTGGATAAATGAATGACACTTCTTTTAAAAAATATGCACTAGCAGCAACATTATATCATAATGATTTAAACTCAATTGTGCAAATATATCTTAAAAATCCAATCCTAGGTTTCATTATGTTGTAGAGACCCAGAAAGGCCAGTTAAGGGAGATTTCAAGCAGTGGAGCTATTAGCAAGAGATTTACTGTTTTCACTTGCTTCTCTGTAAGAGTACAGCTGAACTATGTTCACAAACGGCTGAACAGACTGAAAAAAGCTACATTCCAAATAAGACCTGGCACTGCGCTGTTGTTTCCTGACTCTCCCCGCTTGTGTTTTAAAGGATCTTCAGGGAGTGCCTGTATCCTCCCTGTGCCATTTGTCTCCAGGGTGAAGGATGCTGCTTCCTGACTCACACCCCGTTGACTCCTTTGTCAGAGTTCTTTCCAACACCCTCTGGAATTGAATCTGATACAGTCAATATCTAGGGTTGTTTGATTTTTTTTTAACCTTCATTAAACAAAACAAAACAAAACAAAAACTCTCTCTCTTGGAAATGGAGCTGGTGTCCATGTCGCTTGACATTTGCTCTGGGTGAGGCACAACTTATTAATTATTATTTACTGCTTTTTTGTTTTGGCTTTGCGCCATAGTATGATCCACAAGGACTCATTTAGATATCTTGTTGAGAAAGAAATCCAGATACTCAGTTTTTCCTTTTATCCAACACTAAGCGCTATTATAAGCATCAAGGATACCATGGTGTATTTTAATTAGAAAGTTTCTAGTGAATGCTTCTCTTTTCAATTAAAGCAAAAAATTGTATTGAGGGCCAAATTAAAAAAGAAACACAACTCTAGACTGAATTAGCGTTTCGTATTCAACATAAGAAATATATACTGTTTTCTCTTTGTTTTTTGTGTGGAAAATATTTTATTGTTTCATAAATTAGTATGAGCAACTAAGTATGTTATGTGTTTTATAAAATTTTCATGTAGGATGATAGATTTTATTTTGGGTAAAATTTCCTGTCCTCTTCCATCATCTGCCCCCTGCCCCCCGCCAAATCAGTGTCATCAAGGATTGCAGTTCTTAACTTGGATTTGTAGAAATGAAAACATCTAAAAAACATTCTTTTCACATTTAAATTGGTTTTGAAAATCAGAAAAGAGGATTCAGTTTGAAGTACATTAAATATTTGCACATTAACCATTACATTTGTCTTGGTTTATTTTCCCATAGAGAAATGGATAAGAAAATTAATATAAATATTTCTATGAAAAATGGACAGAAGCCATTACACTTAAATCATCACATTGATTGTATTGATTGTATTTTATTTTATTTTTTTTCATCTGCTTGACAGAGAAGTAAGTTGAAAGGCAAATGAACTTTCTCTCCAGGGAAAAGGATGGAAAGACAAATGACAGCAAATGGTATTCAGAACACACAGAGCTTGGCAATTAATAAAGTTGTAAATAAGCAGAGAAGAGTGCTGCCTTGGGTCACATTCTTTATACGAAATTATAAAGCCTGCTGAGTTTTAGAAAATATTATTGGCACTGTTAGGCTTCTAAGTTTTTATCCAAATGTTTTAAAGAACAAAAAGCACATTAGTCAAACATTTGAAATACCGAAAAAAAAATTCCACAAAATAATTACCAAAAGATTTCTACATGTTTGAATGGCATTTAAAAGTTTTGTATATATTGTTGATCCTCTCATATTGCAAAGCTCTCCATAGAACTTAATTTTCTTTTGTGAAATTTAATGGAATGGACTTAAAATACTCAAATGTATATGGGACATCTACGTACACATAGCAATAGGATAGAACTTTAAGACAATCAGGATGAGGTCTAATTTCCTTCAGTCTGTAACAGAAGCAGAGGAATAAGCATAAAGGAATAAATGCACCAGACAAATGTGTGGGGGAAATGATATTAAAATTCTTTGGCAACACCATGAAACCCTATGGCTAACTTGGCAAATAGTGTTCATGAATGGAGGCCAAGATAATGCCAACTTTAGAAGAATTTGCTGTGGCAGAGAGGAGGCACTTTATGTAACTTCTTGTATTCTAAAGTCACACGGCTATGAGTAAGTGTGCTTCTTCTGGATTCACCACTGAAAAATATTAAGATGCCAAATAAAAAGACAAAATAAAACACAACTCAAGAAAAGAGAAGGGGTTATACATCACCATTAGATGTAGAAATTATGTAAATGTCTAAAAGATCTTATTTTTATATTTACTGTTGTACTTTGTATAAGTTCTATATGAATAATATTTTATTTTTAATAGAATTTAACTTATGTAGCTTATATACTTGCTATGTATAAAATATATCAATATATTTACATCCACATGTTTTTATAAAATATATACTCTATAAGAAGAATGGCCTGTACTTAATTGTTTAATTTGAGGAAAATAGTTTGATTAAAAAGTCTACTTTATAATGCATGTATCAGCTTCAGGAGAAGTGCTGTGCCATCTGGTCTAAAAGTAGAAATGGTGTCTATGGCTGCTGTTACCTGTAGTGTTTATTTAAGGAAAATAATCTCCAAATACCTATGATATTAATTTGCATTAGTTATGGAATTTGTGCCCTAGGGCACAAGTATTTCAAAGTCACTTTTTAAATTTAAAACTATCCAAATATTGCTCTTCCTTCTTACAAATGAGTAAATCCCGGTGTTGAGATATTATGTGACATGTCTCACTCAGTTCCCCAAATTTCAAGCACCAAGGCTGATCTCAATCATTTTATATGTGTATACATGTATACATATATGTGTGTGTTTATATACATACATTATATATGTATATGTGTATGCATATATGTGTGTAACAATAATTAAAGAAAAAGAGGCTATGAATTTAAAGGATGGTAAGTGGGAAGTACATGGAAGGATTTGGAGGGAGGAAAAGGAAGGGGAAAATGATATAATTATTTCATCATTTCAAAAATTATTATCCAAAACCAAAATAAAATGGAGGGCTTTTAATGCTCTAGCCAGCCCTTTATTTCTCTACTACTCCCCTTTCAACGATTACTTTAAGTAACCTTGTTACTCTAATCAAATTAACATATTTATTTACATAATTTCTCTTTTATTTTAGTTCAGAGCAGAAAAGTAGATAATTAAAGACAGATGGGGTTTAGGGCTGACCTTATCCTTATCAAAATGAACTTATTTCTCAATTATTTGTACTTCTCTGTTTCACAACTGCTCTTGAGTGATTAGTTCACCTAAAATTACTAAGCAGAAAATAGCACAACTAATTATATTAGAAAATTACTCCCTCTCCTCAGAACATTTCTACTAAATTGGAGAGGCAACATTTATTTAAGAGTGATTGATTATGTTTTATATAGTGTGGTGATGATGATGTTGGAGATTTTAGTATTTTTTAACTTCTCTGTGGACAAATGAAACATCTTGACAACTAGTTGTTTCTTAGCATTTTTGTTAGTGTTTCTTTCTTTTGTTAGCATTTCCGAAAGAGTAAAAGTTCCTGGAGGAATGAGTGACCATGTGTCCTCAAGGATGAGTAAAAGAGACTGAGAAAGTGGAGGGCACCAATACAAATGTGTGACTGATTTTAAACTACTCATTCTGGTGCCATATCGAGAACTAAATGAATGATTGATTTATTCACGATCTTTTGAGTTAATGTCAAAGCACAAAGATTACTGAAGCACATTCTGCCCGTTTTGTAATATACAAATGACTAGAGCAGGATAGGTGTGGATTATGATGGGAAGTTTCTTGATTTTTCTTTTGGAGAGCACTTGAGTGAGACTGTTTTTAAGGATAAGTACATGACACCCTGAAGAATAAACACTTCAGGGTCCTGGGGAAGCAGTCCACTAACATACAACGCCTTGATGCAGTCCTTGTATGTAACTTTGCCCACCGAGGAATTGTCTGTTCCCCACAGTAATTTATAGATCTGGCTCTGTCTGCTTTTAGACAATGGTTGTAAGTGAAAATGCTTCTTTGCAAACTATCCGTTTGCTGGATTAAAACAATGATGTTTCTTCTAATAAAATAGATATAAAAGAAAATTGAGAGGTTTCTTCTCAGTCTAAATAGATCAGAAGCAATTATTTCCCTAAGGGACTTTTATTTTTATTTCTTGGATCTTGGAAAGAATTCAAGATTAATTTTAGTGCCTTAGAATTGAACTTGACTTTGAATATTGTCTTTGAAATTACCCTGTCAGATGCTTGACTCATTTCCAGATGCTATCAGTAACCCAGACCCAAACAGTTCTAGTTAGGGACTGGAGTCCTAGCCTTTGCCAGAAGGTGACACCTGAGACCTGCATATAGCCACATCTGGAGCCCTCTACTGATGCTGGAGCCCTGAATCTGCACTCTTTGGCAGGCGGTCACATTAGTGAATAGTGGTCTAGTCATCGGCTAAGTCTCTCGGGTTTCCACATATAAACTTTTAAACCAAGGCTCCATCTTTCTTTGTATGTGTTGATTTTTAATAATCCTCATTTGTCTACTGTGTTGTATATGTGGTCCCCTGTGGAGCAGATTGTTTTTATTGGTTATTTAATGACCGCAAACCCTATCTACATAAAACTTCCTCATGTGAAATCTTTGTGAATTATAAACATTTTTATTAGTAAATGCATTGAACTAATACATTTTTGCAAAGTTATAAAAATAAGTGGTATAAATATGTATTTTATCACATAAGGAAAGAGTCAGTATTGCAATCTTCATGGACTAATATGTAATAGAAACATTACCAAATGTACTACAAAGCATTAAAAATATACATGTTAGTATTGGAGCAGAAGGCAGAGCGATTTTGATAGGCAGGTAGAAATGGCATAGAAGAAAGAGCAGGAGGCAGGGGCTGGGAGAAAACTGGGCTGCCCAGAGCAAGTTTTGTCAGTATGAATGCCCAGTTTTTGGTGCAGCAACTGGCTGCAAGGACAGCACTATTTCTGCCCACTGCCTTCTTTATCTTGTCTTCTGAGCACATGTGGCCATCAAGAAAGCAAGATCGAGGACCCACTCCATGTAGAGAGGAACTCTTGTCTTAATATGATGGGGAAAGAGTTTACAATAAAACAGCACAGAAAATCCTTGAAGAACAGGGAAAGGGACCTTATAAAAAGTAGATACAGCTGGGAAGGGAGAGTATTACCGAGGATGAAACTGTGAATGCCAAGATACCACTTTCTAGCTTTGCATTTACCTGCGGTTAAGCCTGAGTACAGTCTACGTGCCTTCTAGAGTTAGATGGTGCCAGGTAAAACATATGTTATGCTTGGTGGCTTCTATGCCATTGCCTTCTTCAATGGACTACTTTCTGTTGAAAGTCTTGTGAATTATGAGGAAGCTATGAATTATGGGAACATTAAAATATGTAATTTTTAAAATTCCTGTTTATGATATCAGGTGTCTGAAACATCATATATTCTTTATGAATATCTGAATTGTATAAACTGAACAGTTTCTGGAACTCAGCAAACAAAGCTCTATTTACCATAAAAGTTCCAACAACTTGTAAGTTGACCTGCTGATGTTCTTGACTGACAGGTGATAACCTGGAAACGTGGAACTTTTGGTGGTTATTGCTCAAGGCATCTGGCATAAAAGTCTGCCATTGAGACTTTAATTTGGCGCCCATCTTATTCAAACTTATTTCATCATTTATTTGTAGCACAAGGTAGCGTTTTATTTTTATTTTTTGCCTTTATCCAACTTTTTATTACAAAGAACCATGGACAATTTAATTTTATTTTCTAGTGTATTTATAGAACAGTAGGAAGCAAAGTGAACATTGGCTGGGAAGGCTTTAAAATTCTATTATTATTGGGCTGGAGAGATGGCTCAGCCGTTAAAGGCTAGGCTCACAACCAAAAATATAAAATTCTATTATTGATATTTCAAGGAAATAAATATTTACTACAGTGACTAATTCACACACACACACATCACACACACACACACACCAACATATATGCACAAAGGGAGGAGTAGATTTCTTCTTTTCCTTTCTTTTTTAAAAAAATATTTTTATTTATTACTTCAGGTTACATTTCCATCACAGTGTCCTCTTTCCACCCCTCCCAGTCCTGCCCTCCACCCTCTACCCTCTACCCCTTCTATCCCACTCCTCTGGAGTGGAGTGTCCCTACATATCAGTCCCCCACCCCAGTTCAGCAGTCATATGAGGGCCAAGAGCCTCCTTATACACTGGGGGCCTACAAGACAGCACCACTAGGGCAAAGTGTCTCATTGACAGGAAAAAGAGTCTATGTTCATGTTCCCTTTGGTGCATTGGTTGTAGTATAGTTATCCTGTACTATGTGGATAAAATCTGATTATAAGTGAATAGATGCCATGTGCATCCTTCTGGATCTGGGTTAGCTCACTCAGGATGAGCTTCTCTAGCTCCATCCATTTGGCTGCAAATTGCATGATTTCCTTGTTCTGATAGCTGAGTAGTATTCCATCGTGTAGATGTACGACAGTTTTTTAATCCATTCTTCAGCTGACAGACATCTGGGTTGTTTCCAGTTTCTAGCTATTACAAATAAGGCTGCTATGAACATAGATGAGGAAACTTCCTTGTGATTTGGTGAGGAATCATTTGGATATATACCCAAAAGTGGTATGGCTGGGTCCCGAGGCAGAGCTATTCCAAGTTTTCTAAGATATCGCCAGACTAACCTCCATAGTGCACAAGCCTGCACTCCCACCACCAATGGATGAGGGTTCCCCTTTCTCCACAACCTCGCCCACATGTGCTGCCATATGAGCTTTTTTATATAATTTATTTTTTATTTCTTCAAGTTACATCTCAATCACAATCCCCTCCCTACTTCCCCCTCCAGTTCCACCCTTCCACCCTCTTCCCCCTCAGCCCCCATCTTCTACCCTTTATTTTTTTTTAGTTTAAGGTATATCTTTTTCCCCCCAACAGCTCTCCCTTTCAGTCCAATGAATGGTTCTTTCTCTTATAACAATAAATACAATACAAAACAACAGAAATAAATAGGCCACAATTATGAGAGTTATATGGCTTAGCATACATTCCCAATGTCCAGTCCATATGTATTTGGCACCTGTCTTTAACATTCTACTATCTAACCATCTCCATGAGTTTAAAGTTCTATATATAACTCAGCTTTCATACTAACTTTCATCACAATTTTAAAAACATTTTTTTAGATCCAGAACACCCTCTTGATTCCTAAACAACTCAAAATTTAACTATGAGACTCTAGCTATCTACTTTTCAACCACCTCGGAGACCTGAGAGGGATAAATATATATGATAAATAGCAGAGCACAAAAGGACTGAACATCAAATGATTCTATTAACATTTTTAACCATTTCCATTCTTATTTGGGCCCCAAACAGGTTTACTACGTCCCAAATCAGCAGGAAGTCATTTTAAGAGAGTGACGTCCCATCCCCAGAAGGTGGGGAGGGTGTTCCCCCCCCTTTGGTCATTTGATGGATAATAGAAAATTTTGCTATTTAGGGGAAGAGACTACAAGCTGTTAAATGGTCTTGTTAAATGGGTTTTGGAGGTTAGACCCAGGGACTTTTCTCTTTTTCTTTTCTGCATCCTTCTTTCTCTTCTATGTAGGAGTGAACAGACTTGAGAAAAAAATGGGACATAGACATAGTATAGGAAAGATCACGAAAAAAAGGACAGATTATTGAATATGCCCTTATACCTTTGTATATTGATACAAAATTAATATTATATTTGGCTAAATTGGTATTGATCATTGTATATTAATGCAAAATTAAGATTGTATCATATGAGCTTTTGATCTTAGCCATTCTGACAGGTGTGAGATCAAATCCAGAGTTGTCTTGAGTTGGATTTCTCTGATGATTAAGGATGCTGAGCATTTCTTCATGTGTTTCTCAGCCATTAGGGATTCCTACTTTGTGAATTCTCTGTTTAGCCTGTTCCCCATTTATTGATTGGATTATTTGTTTTTTTCGCATTTAATTTTTGAGTTCTTTGTAAATTTTGGATATTAGCCCTCTGTCAAATGTGGGGTTGGTGAAGATTTTTTTTCTCAATCTTTAGGCTGCCATTTTGTTTGAATGACAGTGTCTTTTGCCTTACAGAAGCTTTTGTTTCATGAGGTTCAATTTTTTGATTGTTGGTCTTAGATCCTGAGCTGTTGGTGTTCTGTTCAGGAAGTTGTCAACTCTGCCGATGAGTTTGAGGGTTTTCCCCACTTTCTCTTCTAGTAGATTTAGTGTGTCCACCTTATGTTAAGGTCTTTGATCCACTTGGACTTAAGTTTTGTAAAAGGTGATAAGTATGGGTCTAATTTCATTCTTTTACATGTTGACATCCAGTTGGACCAGCACCATTTGTTGAAGATGCTGTCCTTTTCCCATTGTGCGGTTTTGGCTTCTTTGTCAAAAATTAAGTGACCACAGGTGTGTGGGTTCATTTTTGGGTCTTCATTTTGATTCCATTGACTAAATGGTCTGTTTCTATACCAGTACCATGCTGTTTTTATTACTATTGCTCTGGAGTACAGCTTGAAATCTGGGATGGTCATACCTCCAGATGTTTTTTTATTGTACAGGATTGAGTTAGCTATTCTGGGTTGTTATTGTTGGTTTTTTTTTTTTTATTCCACATGAAGTTGAGAATTGCTTTTTTCAGATCTATGAAGAATTGTGGTGGTATTTTGACAGGAATTGCTTTGAATCTGTATATTGCTTTTGGTAAGATGGCCATTTTTATTATGTTGATCCTAACTATTCATGAGCATGGGAGATCTTTCCATCTTCTGATGGCCTCTTCAATTTCTTTCTTCAAGGACTTGGAAGTTCTTGTCATACAGGCATTTCACTTGCTTGGTTAGAGTTATCCCCACGTATTTTATATTGTTTGTAGCTGTTGTGAAGGGTGTTGTTTCCCTAATTTTTTTCTCAGCCCATTTATTTGTTGTATAGAGAAGGGCTTCTGATTTTTTTGAATTAATTTTGTACCCAGCCACCTTGCTGAAGGTGTTTATCAGCTGTAAGAGTTCTCTAGATAAACTTTTGGGGTCGCTTATGTATACTATCATATCGTCTGCAAATAGGGATAATTTGACTTCTTTGTTTCCAATTTGTATCCCCTTGATCTCCTTTAGCTGTCTTATTGCTCTAGCAAGAACTTCAAGTACTATGTTGAAGAGATATGGTGAAAGTGGGCATCCTTGCCTTGTTCCTGAGTTTAGAGAAAATACTTCAAGTTTCTCTCCATTTAATTTGATGTTGGCTACAGGCTTGCTGTATATCGCCTTTATTATTTCTAGGTATGGTCCTTGTATGCCCGTTCTCTCCAGGACTTTTAGCATAATGGGGTGTTGGATTTTGTCAAATGCTTTTTCAGCATGTAGTGAGATGATCATGTGTTTTTTTTTTTTCTTTCAACTTGTTTATAGGTTGAATTACTTTGATGGATTTTTGTATGTTGAACCATCCCTGCATTCCTGGGATGAAGCCTACTTGATCATGGTGTATGATACTTTTGATGTGCTTTTGAATTCTATTTGCCAGTATTTTATTAAGTATTTTTGCATTTATGTTCGTGAGGGGAATTGTTCTGAAGTTCCCTTTCTTTGTTAGGTCTTTGTGTGGTTTAGGAATCAGGGTGACTGTGGCCTCATAGAATGAGTTTTGTCAGTTTTCCTTCTGTTTCTATTTTGTGGAAGACCTTGAAGAGTATTGGTATTAGCTCTTCTTTGAAGTTCTGGTAGAATTCTGTGCTGAAACCATCTGGCCCTGGGTTTTTGTTTTTGTTTTGTTTGGAAGATTTTTAATGACTGTTTCTCTTTCCTTAGGGGTTATAGGGCTGTTTAATCTGTTAACCTGATCTTGATTTAACTTTGGAAGGTGAAATCTATCAAAAAATTGTCCAGTTTACTTAGATTTTCAATTTTGGTGGAGTATAGATTTTTAAAGTAGTACCTAAAGATTCTCTCGATTTCCTCAATGTCTATTGTTATCTCTCTCCCTTTTCATTTCTGATTTTGTTGATTTGAGTATTTTTCCCTCTGCCTTTTAGTTAATTTGGCTAAGGGTTTGTCTGTTTTGTTGATTTTCTTAAAGAACCAACTCTTGGTTTCATTGATTCTTTGTATCATTCTTTTTGTTTCTAAGTTGTTGATTTCAGCCCTAAGTTTGATGATTTCCTGCCTTCTGCTCCTCTTGTGAGTGTTTGCTTCTTTTTTTTCCCAGTTCTTCCAGTTCAGCTCTTAATTCACTAATATGAGCTGTCACATTTTCTTTTTGAAGGCACTTAGTGCTATGAACTTTCCTCGTAGCACAACTTTCATTCTGTCCCATAGGTTTGGGTATGTTGTGCCTTCATTTTCGTTGGACTTTAAGAAGTCTTTGATTTCCTTCTTTATTTTTTCCTTGACCTAGTAGTCATCTAGTAAAGAGTTGTTCAATTTCCATGTGTGTGTAGGGTTTCTGTTATTTCTGTTGTTGTTGAAGTCCAGCTTTATTCCATGGTGGTCTGATAAGATGCAAGGGGTTATTTCAATTTTCTTGTATCTGTTGAGACTCGCTTTGTGTCCAACTATATGGTCGATTTTGGAGAAGGTTCCATGTGGTGCTGAGAAGAAGGTGTATTCTTTTGTGTTTGGGTGAAACATTCTGTAGATATCTGTTAGGTCCATTTGGTTCATGACCTCTATTAGACTCATTATTTCTCTGTTTGGTTTCTGTCTTGATGACCTGTTCATTGTTGTGAGTGGGGTGCTGAAGTCTCCCACTACTAATGTGTGTGGATCAATATGAGATTTAAGCTTTAGAAGGGTTTCTCTTACAAATGTAGGTGCCCTTGTATTTGGTGCATAGATGTTCAATATTGATATGTCCTCTTAGTGAATATTTCCTTTAATGAGTATGTAATGCCCTTCTCTATCTTTTTTGATTAACTTCAGTTGAAAGTCTATTTTATTTGATTTTAAGATGGCTCCTCCAGCTTGCTTCCTGTGTCCATTTGCTTGGAAAACTTTTCCCAGCCCTTTACAAGATAGCACTTTAATCTCCTGGGCATGTGACATGTATTAGTATGATTTGGGAACTATAAGGTGTAGATTCTGAAATAGTCTCCTTGAGTCTGAGAACATCCTGCCATATATCCTACAAGGGGCGAAGGTCAGCATGAGTGTCTATGAAGTCTGCAGTAGCTCTGATTTACCTTAGCCTTGCTTTGGACAGAGTTTAAAAGTCGATTCAATATGACCTAATCATTTCCACATGTCCATTATATTCTCTTAGTTTGGAAACAGTGGCGATATTTATAACTGTGGGTTTTGAAATATTGATAAATTGACACTGAGTTCCACATCTCAATTTTCCATGTAAAGTGGAAACTGTACAAGTAGAACTTTTTGGCCTGTGGAACCTGTGCCAGGGAACTAGAACTCATCTTTGTGACCCAGCTCAAACTCAGCAGAACACAATCATGTTAAATAAGAGCGATCATTGTGATTCTAACAGAAAGTTCCTAGAGTTGAGCATGGTGACATAGGCCTGTAAATCCAACTGTTACAGAGGTCCAGGCAGGAAGATTATGAATTAGAGGACAACTTGAGCCATATAGCAAGACTCTGATCTTAAAAATGAGTTATTTTGGAATGTGTCATTTTTTTTGACAACTTTGAGTTAGATATCATGAAAGACAACTGATGTAAGGCCTGGTTTGTTGAAAATAAACATGAGGAGAAATGAAGAAGGCTGATGAGAAATAATGTGGTAGGAACAGTGCCTGCTCTGTAATTGGCTTGCCTTTTTCCTTGACCCTTCTTTTGATAACATCTTCCCTTTCAGGTTTCGAGAGGGCCCTCAAATTTCTCTTAACTCCTTGGGGGTCAAAGGTTCAGTTCATTTCAGAATTCTTCCCATCCTGTCTTGTATTTAGAAAAGACAGCAAGACAATCTGTGTTTTATTTCTTCCTCCACTGATAAGATGTCTATTCATTGTATAATCTTGCTTTCCAGGAATTCATTATTGAACATAATTACCATTGTAACTCTGAGGCCATAGGGCATTCAAAGTTTATTCTGGAAGCAACATTTACTGTGAAATGGTCACATGCTTCCAAAATTTTTCAGTAAATATTTTTACATTTGAAGTGTCTTCCGCAACTTAACACATTGGAGCTATCTGTAGAACTGTAAAGATAAACTGAGTATCAGAAGACTGAGCAGGAGTGTTCCCACTGACATTGATTAGGTATATTTTAAAGTTCAAAGAAAAGGACAAAAGTTCATAAAATCAGACCCTTTCAATTACATGCCTTGGGAATTGTTCAAGTCATAATAGGTAGTTCACCTCTATCTTTAATTTGTGTAGGTGCATGTTTTTGTGGTTTCAGCTGATATATTTAGGTTCCACAGTCATGGTTATTTTCTCCTTTCAAATATTAAACTTCACCACATACCAAGAGGGAAAGAAGGAGGGAAGAAAGAGAGATAAGACAGAAACACACACACACAGTGAGAGAGAGAGACAGAGAGAGAGACAAGAGAGATAAAGAGAAACAGAGAGAAATGAGTGAGAACTGTGAGCAAGAAAGCAAAGATGATGCCCTCAGAGGTATTGCAGATATGGTCACATGTGCATCAGTAGGTGGCAGAGAGGAGAGAGGCTGTGTCTACATTCAGTAGACAATATTCCCTTTTGTCTACACTTTTTTTGCTTGCAAATGTTCATTACAATGACTCCTTGCACCTGACCTATGCACATCTGAATGATTAGTGGCTTAACTTTCCCTGAAAAAAAGTTGAGACTACCACAAGTTTGGTGTGAGGGGACCTGGATAGGGAGCTAGCCTGTGATGACCACCCATCCACACCAGCCAAGCACCAGATGGGCTCTCAGGACAGGAGGCAAGTCAGAGACTAGAAGAACCCTGCCTGGCCTTGGTGTAGGGGTTGTGGGTGAGTCAGCTCCAAGGGTGTGAATGTGGGAGAGCCAGCCCAATCGTTTGTCTTCTTTGTGTTGGTGTTGGCAAGGGAATTTCTTGAGTTCAAATGACCTTCAAGATGGGATGCAGCAAGTGTACTTAGGTTGTTTCCCTTTTGCCCTCACCACCAGTGGCAGGCAGAAGATCTGTCCCCTATGGAGCCACAAGAGCAGGAGAGCTGTTTCTGCCCCTCACATACTGCAGCACTTGGGAGAGCAGGCCCTGCACTGGTCCTGGATGTGGGGGTTGGTGGTGAGCAAGCCCCAAGGGTGTAAGTGTGGGAGAGCCTGTCCTGCCTATTGTCTGCTTTGTGGCATTGTTGATAAGAGAGAGATCCCCTCCACTCTCTTTTGCTCTTGCCACAGCATGCGGGTGGGCCCTGATGAGGTCATGAGAGCAGGAGAGCTGGCCCAGACCCTTACCTGCTGCAGCACTTGGGAGAGCAGACCCTGCACCTTACCTGCGTATCACAGTAGAACTGGTCCTGGGTGTGGGGGTTGCAGGGCTAGAACCAGGGCTTTTAGTTGGCCCACCCCAACATCTACCCCATGGCTGAACTGCTGAAGTGCATTAAGAGGCCAGTTCCACAGACCCAAAACTACAGGATCTCCATGACACAGGCAACAACAGAGTATCTGACAGGAGTCCCAGTGAGATTCAGTACTGACAAAGTAGAAGAAGCCAGAGGCCTGGTACCAGATCAAGGAGTCATTATAATGAATATTTGCAAGCAAAAAAGTGTAGACAAAATGGAATATTGTGGGACACACTGAGACACTCTACATATTCTACAATGAGATTTTCTCTCTCTTTTTTTTTAATGTTAGGAGAGGTTTCAAGGATGATGGATGGGTCTGAGGGGAGCAGGGAGATGAGAGGGAATAGAGTGAGTGTTGTGAAATTCACAAAATTAAAAAAAAATAAAAAGAAGAAAACAAAATGAAAAAAGAAAAATTGACATATAAAAAGAATGTCAACTTTTTTTTTGGCTGTTTTGAGACCGGGTTTCTCTGTGTAGTTCAGCTGTCTTAGACTCACTTTGTAGACCAGGCTGGCCTCGAACTCAGAGAGATCCACCTGCCTCTGCCTCCTGAGTGCTGGGATTAAAGACTTGGGCCACCATGTTTTAATCTTTCTTAAAAAAAAAAAAAAGCAAAGGTGGAAAAAGTTTCATATACTGCTTATAATAAACATATACAGAAATACAAATACATACATATGTGCATGCATTCATGTATACTTCTATATAGTTGTACACATATACATATTATGTATTTCCTTTTCCCATTCATGGTTAAAGAGGCACTCATCCTTGTACTTTTAGAGAGTTTCTTCAGCTCTGGAAACACATCACTTGAAACGAGGGAGGTTGACTTCAAAAGACCTTCAGATGGGATGCAGCAAGTGTACTTAGACTGTGTCAAAATTTCTTTTTTTTTTTTAAGTTTATTAAATTTATTTATTCATTTTACATCCCAAACATAGCCTTTTCCCTTCCCTCCTCTTGGTCTAGCCCTCTCATGCTCCCTTCCCCCATTGCCCCTCCCCTTCTCCTTTCCCC